>JARCFY010000006.1:51180000-51652500 GCA_029233225.1 Lepidodactylus listeri | reverse complement strand
GGAAATACAAAGAGAATTCAGAACCAGATAAGTTTGCTTCTGTGAAGCACATAGAATTCCACTGCAGCTGAAAGGACCACATTGCTCCCAGATATTTCAGACCTCACAGAAGACTCAGAGATAAGATCACGTGAAACAAACAGACCTCTCTTTGAAGGTGAATGGCCTCAAGTGGAGGTGGCAAGGAACATCTCTGGCCACTAAAATGGAAGCAGGGCAATTAGGGCAGAATTAATCTGACACTAATTTATGCATGCATTTATGTCTCCCTCATGGTAGCATTGCAGATCCTGTGGCCCATAAGATGTGGAAGCCTACAACTGTCCCAGACAACTTGACCTGAGCCTTCTTCTGGGCCAAGCCTAGAATCAGGAGCTCAGCCCTATGAAGAGAAGACCTCTGAATACGTATGAATGGCTTTTCTTTGAGGGATTAGAACCAGCCACCATTTGAAGGATTAGGGAAAGGTCTGAATATGTAACTTTGCATTTGAGTCTGGATATCTCTCAGACTGACACAGGAATCACTTAAGATATGAAGGATTCACCTTTTCTCTCTCTCTGAGGGGCCTGGAAATTTTGTCAAAGGGAGTTCCCACGTGCAATTTTGTGCTAATTTCTGTACATATGGTGTTTCCTGCCATGCACACGGACACATAGACTATTTTAAAAGACTCCTCTCTAACTTATGCCTCCAAATACCCCACCTCAAGCAGCAGCCTGAACATTATATTTATACTTTCTGTCACCAAGTGCTCAGCTGCTAAGCAGTGCTGGGCAGCGATTCCTGTAGCCCATCTTAACAATAGCTAGTAGCTTCCTAGGCTAAAGGCCTCCACATGGAGCTGAAAATTTAGTGTTAAAACCATAAGCAGCAGTCCACAGGAAACTGAATGAAGCAGCGAAGCATAATACTTTCTTGATAACCAACTCAAAGACCAACCACAATCCAGTTAATGACTGGCTATATCGGGGGGGTGGGGGTGGCCTAATATACAGAGGAGCTCCTGCTACGAAATGAGCCCTGAGTCTAGCTAAGGAAATACTGGCATCAGTAGTAGTGACCAAGGTAAAGGAAACTTTGTTTTTTATTGTACTTTGTTTTTATTAGTATTAATAAAAACTATTTTAATGTTTTTGATGGACGCCACACAGAAAACTCTAATCCTCCTAAAACACATGTCACTAATTCCACTAGAGAAGTTGGTTCACTCTTGTCAACAATGCTGGTATCAATGGCAACAGTACAGAGTCCAACTTTGCTGCAGAATTTGTTGTCCAAGCATTCTGGAACAGCTGCTGAGGTTATAGGCAATTGCCACTCACTTTTAAAACACTGGCTATTAAATTTTGCTTACACACATTTTGGAGAATGCTATTCTTTGTACATCTTTTGTCTCATGTCTCATTTTTAGAAGAGCTGTGACTCTGAGAACAAGGACTTGGGCTGTACTCCAAGCTATGCTGCTCTTCCAATAAAAGCTGCAGGTAGGTGGCAGAGAAGTGGCAGAGAAGCAGGGAGCATGCAAAAAGGCAGGCCAAGTCTATTTGTTTTAGTGGGGGGAAAAACTTGCCTGGCCTTTTATTTATTACCACAACATCCCAAAGGAGTTTGCCATGCCCAAATAAAGAGAGAGAGAGATTAAATCAAGAAACACTTTAAAAGTTAGAATGGCAACAGCTAAAATTAATCACAAAAAGGAACCAGTGTGGGATAGTGGTTCCTGTCTCAGACCCTACTGGATTCCTATGGCAGGGGCATTGCATTTTAAAATCCCCGGGGGGGGGGGGATCTTGCGTGCGCATGCGCCGGAACCATGTCCCCACCGCCACCACCGCCACTCCCCCCGCCTGGCCACTCCTGCCTCCCTCCCTCCGTCCGGGGGCCAGTTGGGCACGTTGCCAGGGTGACGCTCGGGCAATCGCCCTGAAACTTTATGGTGCCATAGAGTTTCGGGGCGATTGCTAGAGCGGCACCCCAGCAACATGCCCAGCGTGATGGCGTCACTTCCAGGTGACACTATCACACTGGGCATTTGCCCAGCTGGCCCCCGGATGGAGGGAGGGAGGGACAGAGGGAGGGAGGGAGGGAGAGGGAAGGAAGCAGGAATGGCCAGGCGGGGGGGAGGCGGCGGTGGCAGTGGTGGGCGGGCGGGCCTAGGAAGGGCCTGGGGAGGCATGGCAGGGAGGTGCGGTGGCGGGCACTCCATTTTGCCAGGGGGGCTCAGTCCTCCCGGGGAAATTTCGGGGGTGGCTCGAGTTGACGCCTATGTCCTATGGAATTTTGTTGGGTGACTTTGAGCCAGTCACATACTTGCTGCCTAATCTACTTCACAGGGTTATTGTAAGAATAAGCTAGAGGAGAGGAGAATGATGTAAGCCACTGTGAGCCCCTGTGTGGGAGAAAGGCAGAGCATAAATGAAGTAAATGAATAAATGAACAATCCTTAAGACAACAGCCATTAAAGCAGTTATGTCAGCACCAATACACACACATACACTCCAAACACAACTCAAAACAAATGAATTGGAAGACAAAGACATCAAATGTCCTCCAGAATAAGACCAGATGGGGCCAGGTGGTGAGCTTCCTGGTGCAAAGATTTCCACAGTCTGGGGACCACCATTGTAAAAATGACCTCCTTCACACATAGCCGCCAAGCCTGTTCGGACAACAAGCTGGGAGTCCCAGTCACCTTGGAATCTCATGGAGCTGGGTAAATACTGTGCATTGTTTTCATATGGTGCTTGAAATGAATCTGGATGGTGAGAAGGAAGCCAGGGGAAAACATTTTCTACAAAGCTTTGCTGATTCTCTGCAGCCCTGGCTCCACATATTCACCAGCCTTTCTGAACAGTAAGCAGAGCAGGGAGGAAAATAGAAAATCTTGGTGAAATGTGTGAAAGCTGAAGCCCAGATATTGCTAGACTCTGCTGCCATGGATGTCGCAAGCAAAGGGAAATATTTAAAATGGAGTGTAGTTTTTCTGCCTGACATAAGGCTAATCTCTTTCACTAAACCAAGGTACTATAGAGATGGCTATTTTATGTTTCTCGCAGAGACCTGAATTTGTGTTAAACCTTACCATTTAAGCTGTTCTGTTCTGAGCTGAGTCATCCACAAGGAATTACATTTTTAAAAAAGTTTCCTGGATACCTTTTGCTCATTCTGACAGAAGAGTAAAGGATTCTGAACATTAGGAGAGGAGACCGCCCAGAGGTAGACGAGGGAAGGTACACATCATATTATATCAATTCTCCTTCTAGCCAATGATGCCTTTTCACCCCGTTTTAAATAAAGAGATTGTGTAGAGGCCATTTCTAAGTTAGGTGACATTCAGAATGTCATTAGCATACTTTCAGTAAAAGATTACAGGTATTTTCTGTTCTTTAGAAAAAGAGAGCCTTATATGGCAGATATACACACCAAAGGTGGGAGGAAGCAATTGAGGGACCGGGGCATCAGCTTCTGAAGAATTTCTCTCTGCCTCCATTTGAAATATTTTCCTAGCTCTGATTTCACAGAGCACCCCCGGAAGCAGTAGACTCCTCCCTGATTCATTTCATAAATAAATAAGAATGTTGATGTGTTTCAGATGATTAAAAGCAGTTTTGTAAATGAATACGCTGTTTTCTGTAGCTGAAGTGGATGTTTCAGATGATGCAGAAACATACTTAAGAAATACAAATCTCATTCATAACCATTATCAGTATGGTGAGTTAGCAGAAAGCTATTACATTTCAATTAGACAAGCCTGTTAAATTAGCCAGGCAATAGACACATCTGGCATAAGCAAAAGGTTTCTGGGAAAATCTTATTAAAATTGCGAAGGAAATCTGATGTTTTAAAAAATCACATGCACCCCACAATTGTAAGAAAAAAAGGACCACATAATGCTGGGGGGAAGTAATGCATGGGTTGAAGCAACTTCCTCACAAGGAAAGGCTGAAGAGTTTGGGGCTTTCCATAGCATTATGCCTGGGGTAGAAAGAGTGAAAGGTACAGTTTTTTCCTCATTCTTCCCAGAACGCCAGAACTTGAAGACACCCAATAAAATTGATGGGCAACAGATTCAGGAAGTCCTTATCTGCACATTGTGTATATAAGTCATGCAGTTCACTACTACTGCATGTAGTGATGCTCATTAGCTCTTTTAAAAGGACATCAGACAAACTCCTGGAGGCTAGCCATATTAGCTGTTATAGCTAAAGGGAACCTCCATGCTCAGGCACAGTGAATCTCAGAATATTAGTTGTTGGGGTGATAGTGATCTACCCCCTCTCCCTGCTCTCCTTGTCCACCAGTGTCTAAGAGGTGGATCAAGTTCTGTAGGCGTGGGAAAGGGCACGCACTCACTGGCCCCTTCCTTCCTATTGTATGGGGTAGACAGCTGTCACCACTCAGACTTATTTGTCCTCCTTTGCTGTCAGCTATCTGAGGTGCTGACAGTTGCACCCTGCCTGCATGAGCTTGACTGCTACAGAGTGCCCTCCCACTTCCTGCTAGCCCTCTGGCCCAGTCAGGTTATTTAGCCTGGGCATGGATTACTGGCTAAACTCAAGGATAAGAGCTTTTTGACCACAGTCTGAGATCTTCAGAAGGGAAAAAAAATCTTTATAACACGCATCTCCAGGGCTTTTGTAGAAAAAGCCCAGCAGGAATTCATTAGCATATTAGGCCACACCCCTGACAGCACAGCTCATTAATATATTAGGCCACACCCAATGTTCCCAGAAGTGTAGTCATCCATCTACATCCACCTTTTGCTTCTTATTCTGTTTATCTTGTTGTCAAAACAGTTTTGACAAAACCAATAAAAACATTATTTCTGTCCCATCTATACAAAACCTTGCCTGAACCAATATCTTATGTCCAACAATTATTCCCACACTGGATTGGAATCAATTCCTAAGGGTTAGGTTCCCATGGAAATCAGGTTGCCTTCCTGCAGAACTAGTTTATTTATACCCCACTCCTCCACTTGCACCTGGCTGGATGACCTTGGGCAAGCCATAGCTCTGTACCAGCTGTTCCCTCAAGGACCGCTTGGGAAAGAGCTCTCTTAGCCCCACCTACCTCACAGGGTGTCTGTTGTGGGGAGGGGAAGGGAAAGGAGTTTGTAAGCCGCTCTGAGACTCCAAGTGAGTGAAGGGCGGGGTATAAATCCAATCTCTTCTTCTTCTTCTTCTTCTAGTTCGCTGAATATGATTTTTTAGGGTTGCCAACCTACAGGTGGGGTCTGGAGATCTCCTGGAATTACAACTGAGCTCCAGACTACAGAGATCAGGTCAATGGCTGCTTTGGAAAGTAGAGTCCATGGCATTATGCCTTGCTTAGGTCCCTCCTTCCCCTAAACTGCACCCTCCACTCCCAAATCTCCAGGGATTTCCTCAACCTGGAGTTGGCAACCCTAGTTCACTGGCAGAACAATGCTAGGAGCCAGTTTGGTGCAGTGGTTAAGTGCGCGGACTCTAATCTGGGAGAACCAGGTTTGATTCCCCACTCCCCCCTTGCACCTGCTGGATGACCTTGGGCAAGCCATAGCTCTGCACTAGCTGTTGTCTCAGAGCTCTCTCAGCCCCACCTACCTCACAGGGTGTCTGTTGTGGGGAAGGGAAGGAAAAGGAGTTTGAAAAACACTCTGAGACTCCCTTGGGTAGTGAAGGGCGGGGTATAAATCCAATCTCTTCTTCTAGGTTTGTGGATGCACTGGATGGGAGTAGTTTGTGGACTATTTTATTCAAGGTACAAAATTTTATTCAAGGTATAAGATTTCATGTGCCACCCACACTTCTTCAGATGGAAGACATGTGCATGCACACAAAAGCTTATACCTTGGATGAAACTTTGGACTCCAACTTTGTTCTGCTGCTTCAGACCAACACGGCTACCCACCTGAATTATTACACTATAATAGTTTTTACAAGCAATTATGTATCAGTGGAATGGTTACCATGCAGAGTCTGTCCCACACGTAAAATTATCCTGTGAACAGGTGGTCTTTACCACATAGAAGTATCACTACCATCACAAGATCACCAATTGTTGGAACTCCTCAGAAGTGGAAATCTCTCTTATTAGGAGGTTTAAGAACATCAACTTTGCTGGCCCATTAAAGGCAGATGTCAGTCCAGTGGCAGGAGAAGAGGGACAATCATCTTCTTCAGAAACTCTGCCCACTTTTTTAAATTTCACAAAACAGGCAATCTCCAAAGTGCAGCTGGCCATGCTCATTTTTAGTTACAACTCTGTTTTTCTGCAGATGTCCCCCAAAGTGCCCCATGCAACAGTCAAGTGTTCTGCCAACACACACAACAATGAAGCTACTTTTTCAGATTTTTCTCTTACATGGCAGTAAGCACCAAACCACTTTAATAACAGACTTTAGAGACACATATATTTGCAAGCCATTCCCAACAAAACACAACAATGAACTCAGGCTTCAAACTTACTTTACTAAGCAGAAGATGCCATGAGAAAACTAAAGAGATTCTCAAAAATTAAAGATATTGTCAAAAGCAGCATTTCCTGGGCTCTCTGCTTTTTTACATCCCCCCTTTTCAATAATTTCTTTTATAAAAACAGAAAGAACGGACGGACGGACGGACGGACGGACGGAAGGAAGGAAGGAAGGAAGGAAGGAAGGAAGGAAGGAAGGAAGGGGTAGGTGGGGGGGAGAGATAGAAAGGAAGGAAGGAAGGAAGAGGTAGGTGGGAGAGAGAGAGAAAGGAAGGAAGGAAAAGGAAGGAAAGAAGAAGGAAGGAAGGTAGGTAGGTGGAGGAGAGAGAGAGAGAAAGGAAGGGGGGAGGGGGAGAGAGAAAGAGAAAGATAAAGGAATAAAGAAAGGTGGGGACAGAGAGAGAGAGAGAGAGAAAGACAGAAAGAAGAGCCAAAGAGCCAGCGCTGTCCGAAGACTTCTCTGTGGTCATGTGGCCAGCATGACTAGACGCCAAAGTGCACGGAACGCTGTTTTTAAGCACCCTACAACTATTCCCAATTTTTAATAAAAAATAAATATAATTCATCTTGCCCAACCATTGAATTAAAGATCAACCAATGGGAGGGATGTAGAGAAAATAAGGGACATAGGACACTTGAAAAGATACCCCTTTCCTCTACAAAGAGGCTATATACAGACAATGCTTACCATCTATCCACACAATATCTGGATAAGAATACACTCAGCCCTGACCTGGATAGCCCAGGCTAGCTCAGTTTCATCAGATCTCAGAAGCTAAGCAGAGCTGGCCCTGGCAAGTATTTGGATGGGAGCCCTCCATGGAATACCAGGGGTGCGACATGGAGGCAGGCAATGGCAAACCACCTTTGGACGTCTCTTGCCTTGAAAATCCCATGGGGTCGCCATAAGTCAGCTGTGAGTTGATGGCACTCTACACCACCAAGAATATACTTGGTCCCTTAGGAGTTTATGCTGTACCCTGTTATGCACCAACATGGTGCATAATTCATTACACACCGCCCAGTGCCAACAATTGTTGATCAGTACAGCCGATCAGCTCTAAAGTAAGGCGGCTAGTAACCTGGAGAATACTTGTATTGTCCCTTTAATGGAGGCTTAATGTGTGGAAATGGGCAGGTGCAGCTTTTCATGGTATGGAGTGAAATAACACCACCGGGGGAATAGCATCCTATGAAGCTTCTGTTAAAGGAACAGGACTTTTTCCCCTCCAGGTTGTTGGAAACCCTAAATAAAAATCATGGTTTCTTTTAAGGGCTGCCTTGGTACTACTGTTCAAAGCTCTTCTTTAGCTACGGGGTAATGTGGCTATTACACATGAAAGTTAAAAGTTAGGCGATCTGGACAGCAGAGGATCCTCAACCAGTACTGTCCCTCTGCGATGGAAACTTAGGCCGCTTTTTTGTCTTTAGTCGAGGACCAAATATAAGAAGCTTCCAGGTAAGGAGCAAGCAGCACAGAACTCCCCTTCATTGAAGAGAGCAAAGCCAATACCCCTCCAGTATCCCAGCTGCCTCTGGAGACAGCCAGCTAAGAAATATGGAACAGTTCTTCAACATTCCTTTTGGGGTTTCTGAGCTGCATACCAATCTAATCAGAATGACAGCCTTTCCCCGCCCTTCTGAACACTACAAGCAATGGAACCCTGAAATGTAAGAAGGACTCAGGACGAACAAAACAGACAATCTCTGCACAGGCTAAGAAGGCTGGAAAAGCTGCCCTGGGGCTTCCTAGGATTGTCTTTTCCAAAGTGTGAACCTCTTTCAAACCAAGGTGACAGAGTTCCCACTGAGAATGCAACTCTATAGACACTCTACTGTCAAGAGCCACAGCCATGGAGCCTTCAAAGCCCTGGCATTGTTACTTTGGGGATGAGCCTGTATTCCAGATGCTTGCTGGTTCAACATTTATTTACTTTTGTTTATACCTTCCCCTTCTACCCAGTGGGGATCCAGAATGGCATACATCATTTTCCTCTTCTCAGTTTTATCCACATAACAGCCCTGTGAAATAGGGTTAGGCTCACCCAGCAAGTTTCTGAAGCAGAGTGGGGGTTCAAGCATGCAGTCTCTCAGGTCTAAAACTCTTAACTGCTATACCACACTGGGTTCCCATTCAGATCAGTTCTCCCTTGTAAGATTCCCCCCCCCCCCCATCATTTTCTCTTTCTTGTTAAGGTAGATGCATTTTTCAGTGTTATTTATGTGTCAATTATGTGTGTAAAAAACTCATAGATCCTTTTTTAAAGGCTATAAAAAGCAGTGAAATAGAGGTGGGCCAGAACAGAAGACAGTGCACAGTGGCAACATACAGAATCATCAGCTCCTCCTTGAGTCACAGTTTTGTAGGCTGCTTGGGCCTTGTAGCTGAGATCTCACATGGCTGAGTTAATGCTACTCAATGCACACCAGGCGGAGATCCCTTTTGGAGGAGGTTTTTCTGGTAGGCTCCCTTTGCTGATCTGGGTGAATGCTGCCACCTAGTGATCAAATGAATTAATGTTGGGTTTGCTTGGTTTGATTCTTTTTATTGATCTCATATTGTTAAAGGTTAATGGTTTATATACCATTAATAAACAATGTTAATATAAAAAAAACTTTTAAAAGGCAGTATTCTAAGTGAGTCTAAATCTGCCTCCCAGAATTAATAAAATCAAAGGGCTCAGAATAGTGTGTTGTTTCCAAAATTGTCTGTCAGATACTAAAGACAACCAAATACAGAGGAACCGTTTGCTCTTTCAAACACATCTAAGCTCTTGAGTGTTTCATGTAGATCTTCCCCCCCTCAACATTTCTCTCTGTGCATATAGCGTTCCACTTTGTTTATATTAGCAGAAATCCACAGATCCTTAAACAGCCTTGGTCTTTGAATAACAGGTTGGTGTAGTGGCCAAGAACATCTTCTAGCATCTGCACCTGGTTCACCACGCTCTGTCCTCACTCTGACTCAGCCAACCCAGCCAGATCCATGATCCTGTAACCTTGGATGACTGTCATGCACTTTGGGATGCCATTTAAGGCAAACAAGAAACTTCAGCTGGTTCAGAACATGGCAACTAATCATTGCCAGCAGCTAGCTGAGCGGAACACACTTCACCCATCTTGAAACAGCTACATTGTCTGCCAGTTTGTTTCCAAGTCCAATTTAAGGTGCTGGTTATGACCTTTAAAGCCGTTCCTGACATAGTACCCACATATCTACAGGACCCTCACCTTTCATGTGTCTCTGTGATCTAATTATAGTCTTCAGGCACCTACTGGCTGTTCTCACACCTATGGTGGCCCATCTGGCATCAACCAGAGCCAATGCCTTCTTCATGGCAGCCTCCACTCTGTTGAACAGATTCTTTCAGGATTGTGGGGAATGCCACCATTATAAACCCCCAAAATATACTGCAAGGCCATTTTATTAGCAAAGGTTTTTAATGGGGTATAAACGGTAGGAATCGGGGGGGGGGGTATTTGAGGTTTTGGGGCATAGAATGGTATAATATAGCTGGATCTTGACAGCTCTCAGAAGCTAAGCAGGGTTGGTCCTTGGGTGAGGGACCACCAAGGAAGACTTTGCAGAGGAAGACAATGGCAAACTTCCTCTGCTTAATCACTTGTCTTGGAAATCCATTGCTGGGGTTGCCATAAATTAGCTGTGACTTGATGGCACTTTATACACACACACACATTTGGGGTTTTATTCTATTGGTTCTTAAAACTGTAATGTTTTAATTATTATTTATAAGCTGCCATGAGGAAATTAATTACTAAATCAGAGAAAGGTCAGTTACTTCAATAAGTGCTTCATTAATAGTCATCACACTAGCTTTGTAGCTTGCCTTGTCTCACTGGCCTGGGCAGGGCTTTTTGGGATCCCAAATGAGCAGAAGCAACTGCAATACCAAATTAAGTGACAGAGCAGTCCTTTTGGAATCAAAAGCCAAGACCTTCAGGTAAGCAGGAAAGAATTTATAAGATTTATTGCTGGAGTGTGAGAGACCACTTCCTAATGTTTCCTAGCTTCTTGGATTGCCATATATAAACCACTGTGTCTACTTCAGAATTTTACCTTCACCAACCTTTCTTGGAATGCCACTATTTCCTTCTGCCTGCTCTGAATGCCATACTATTAACTATCATCCAGGGCTTTTTTGTAGAAAAAGCCCAGGAGGAACTAATTAGCATAATAGGCCACACCCAACAGCAGAAACTCATTAGCATATTAGGCCACCCCCCAACAGCACAGCTCTCTCCCAGGATCAGATGCCCTGCGGCCTGCGGGACAAATAGGGAACCCGAGGGAAGGAAGGCAGTTTCTGGATCGGCTCCCCCAGGAGGGGAGACAGTTTAAACTGCCTTCCCTCCCTGAATCTGCTTGGCTTCCCCAGGCACCCTGTGGCTTGCGAGGTGCCTGGGGAACCCGAGGGAGGGGGGAGGCTGTAGGCATGGCCAACTCAGAAGTCAGCTGGAACTCCGTTCCTGTGCGTTCCTGCCCCAAAATAGCCCTGACTACCATAAAATGGAAATTTATCCCATCTATGTGAAACTTGTCAGGAATGACCCTTGGGTGATCGTATAATCCCTGATGGATGGAAACCTGAAAAGGGGGTAAGGTAGGCACACTAGTTCACCCCAATCACAAACTTGCTCAGAGAACATGAATCTAGAACAACAAAACCACTGATGCTGGTAGATTAAGATGGGTAGCTGTGTTTGTCTGTAGCAGTAGAGAAGAGCAAGAGTCCAGTAGCACCGTAAAGACTAACAAAATCTGTGGCGGGTATGAGCTTTCGTGAGTCACTGCTCACTTCTTCAGATACAGCTAGAGTGTGAGTCCATCTCGCCTATATATTAAAAAGTGGAGTGATTTCAGAGGCCAAATGACAATAGCATGTGTGTGATGTGATATGCAGAGAGGTAGTAGGCACGGAGAAATCAGCACTGGTAATGAGACAGGAAATCTAGGTCTCAGTTCAATCCAGGTGGATGCATTCAGCTTCCTTATCAGTTGCAGAGACTGCAATTCAGCAGTCTCACTTTCTAATGTCCCTTTGAAATTCCTTTGTAAGAGAACTGCTACTCTTAGGTCAGCAACTGAATGTTCTGGAAGGTTAAAATGTTCCCCCACAGGTTTTTAAATGTTGTGGTTTGTAGAAAAAGCCCAGCAGAAACTCATTAGCACAATAGGCCACACCCCCAACAGCACAGCTCATTAGCATATTAGGCGGGGGCTGGGAAAGCACAGGGCAGGCATGGAAACTTGCCTCTTCCCCCCCGAGCTTCTCCGCCCCACTTCAGCAACGCCTTTCTAGTCTCCTACCCCCCACTCCGAACCAGACAACCTTCAGATCCCAGGAACTTCAGCGCCTTTCTAGTCTCCTAACCCCCCCCCCCCCCCACTACAAAAGATCAGGAAGGGAAGCAGGCATATTTGCCTGGCTGCCCTCAGTCTCCCCAGCCAGCCCGCCAAGGCTGGGGAGACCGAGGGCAGCCAGGCAAGCATGCCCCATTCCTTCCCTGAGCCTCTCCACTCGAGGAAGTGCGGGGGGGGGGGGGCATGGGTAAATACCTTTCTCTCCTACCCCCAGATTGGGGAGGGAAAGAAAGGCATTTTCAACATGCCTGGGTTCCTCTCCTGATCTTTTCGCACCTGGAGAAGATCAGGAGGGGAACCCAGGCATGTCTGCATACATGCCCTCTTTCCCCAGCCTGCCCGCTGTGGCAGACAGGCTGGGGAAAGGCAGGCAGGCATGCACACATGCCCCTTTCTTCCCTGAGCCTCTCCGCTATTGCAGAGAGACTTGAGGAAGCGTGGGGTGGGCATGATTAAATGCCTCTCTCCCTTCCCCAGATTGGGGAGGGAAAGAAAGGCATTTTCAACGTGCCTGGGTTCCCTGCCTGCCTTTTTCCAGCTGCGACATCTCAGCAAGGGAAGGCAGAGAGACACTTTTCCTTGTCACTTTCACTTTCAGCTGACTGGCACACAGGGAAAGACAGCATTTTAACATGCTGCATTTCCCTCTTGTGTGTAACGTGGAGAGGGCAGCATACTCTGTAGCCATGCATGCCAGAGGTTTTGGTTGTAGGCGTGGCCAACTCAGGAGCCAGCCAGAACTCTGTTCCTGTGCGTTCCTGCCCCCAAAATAGCCCTGCTTACAATTCTTTGTTGAAGGGGCTGGCCTGTTTGTCCAATGTAGAGGGCAGAAGGGCATTGCTGACACGTGATGGCATAAATCACATTAGAGCATGAGCAGGAAAATGAACCTCAGACAGTATGGCTGATATTGCTGGGTCCACTGATGGTGTTGCTAGGATCTATGTGAGAGCAAAGTTGGCATCTTAGTTTGCCACAGGCCTTGGTACTAGAGTTCATGTTACTGCTAAGTAGCTTATTATGGTGGGTGAGTTGTTGTTTTAGATTGGCAAGCTGTCTGTAAACAAGGAAAGGTTGTCCCCCCTCCCCCCATTGCATATGTGAGGGAGGTTTCACTATCCAGCATGGCTTATAGGTCATTAACAATGTGTTGAACTGGCTTGAGTTGTGAGCTGTAGGTGACAACCAGTGGTATTCTATTGTCATTTTCTTTGGGCTTGTCTTGTAACAAGCTGTCCCTCAGTGTCATTCTGGCTTTTCCAATAATCTTCCTCACCATCTCAGGAGAATATTGTTCAGTGGCAAGATCTGCTGCGGTGTTTTCAGGGATGATGTTTCTAATGGCTTGTAGTCCATCCTGATGGGGGATGTTGGTGTACAGAGAATCAACATCCATGGTGGCTAGAATGCTGTTTTCTGTGAGATGGTCAACAGATGTCTGGGCCTGGACTTACCTGCTGGTGAGCCCGGGGGCTGGGTGGTGATGGGAGCCGGGGTGCCACCTCAGAGTGCCGTGGAGTTAGGCTTCCCTGCCACTGCTGGCTCTGCAATCAGGGTGGCATACTGATGGGGATGATACCTGGCTCCCTGGGGACCCACCGGCCTGCTCTCACGATAGACCATGGGAAGAGAAGCCAGGTCCCTGGAGAGAGGAGAGGCCAGCAGGCACTGCCTGCAGCCCAAGATTGGGCCAAGCTAGGCCACGGCACCACAAGCTCTGCCAGCAGGATGGCAGGAAGATGGGAGAGGCAGCTGTTTCAGTGCAAGGAAGGGCTGCGGCAAGCAAGGACTGGTGGAGGATGCCAGCCCCACCCAGAGCTGAACAGGTGGAAGGCAGGACAAGGAACTTAAGGGAGCAGATGCCCAGTGGGAGAGGAACCTGGGTTGAAGGACAAGTAGAAGGATCACTGGGGAGAGGGAAAACGGAGGGTGAAGCAGGGCTGGGAGGCATAAAAGGCAGCAAGGAAGCTGGAGTTGAGGAGGAAGAGAACAGGGGAGTAAAAACCTGACGAGAGAGAGAAGTCAGACTTCAGATGGTGCCTGCGGCTGGCTGGCCAAGGCATCTGCTTTCTGAGATCCCTGCAGCCCCTTTGTGACCCCAGAGCCACAGCTGAGTGAGGAGTCCCTGCAGGTGACCAACAGCAGCTCAACAATGGACTGCAGTTTCCTCAGGAAATCTGTGGTACCATGGACATAGCTGGGGGTGTTAATAACGTATGGTCTCAGGATGGAGTCTATATATCCTGATACTCCTATAGTGATGGTGCCTATGCTCAAGACAGTGGGATATCTATTAAGGGTTGCCAGGTTTATGTATCTTTGGCAGGAGTTAGAAAATGCCTGCTCGAGGTTCTCAGGGTGTATCCATATAAATTTGTTCCTGTATGTACGTTGGGACTTTCTTCATGAGGTGGTATTCTAGCAACATGTCCAGCTGCTTAACACAATACTGGGGCCTCATGGAGAACCAGGTGAGCTTAGTCATAAGAATATAAGAATAGCCCTGCTGGATCTGATCAGAGGTTCCATCTACTCCAGCTTCCTGTCTCACACAGTGGCCAACCAGTTCCTCTGGAGGACCAACAACAGGGCATAGAGGCCAAAACTTTCCCCTGATGTTGCTTCCTGGCTCTGGGATTCAGAAATTTAGTGCCTCTGAATGTGGAGTTTCCCCTCCGTTGCCATGGCTAGTAGCCACTGATAGATCTCTCTACATCCTCTGGCAACAAATTCTACATTTTAATCACTTTCTGTGCAAAAAGGTATTTCCTCTTGTTTGTCCTTAATGTACTGTCCATCAGCTTTATTTAATGCCCTCAAGTTCTAGTGTTTGAGGAGAGGGAGTCCCCATCCCAGAACATGATGGAAAATAGGTAAGACAGTCTGGATGCATTGATGGGGAAGCTGACCTTTGTGTAACCAAGACCTTCAGTTAAGCAGGGAAGAGTCCATAGTATTCCTTGTTAGTGTATGAGAAAAAAATGGGCTCTACTTTTTCATGCCCTTGGGGGATCCGGACTTTTGTTTCAGCTGAAATTGCTGGAAAATGAACCCTCATACTAAATACAAAACTGTGCTGTCAAAACTATCAGAAATTCCAATTTATTTCAGGTTCTGCCCCAGAACACTTTTTTTTTTGTCAGATTCCATAAATGAAGCATTCCAAATGTTAGTTATGTTCCTTTTGGTCACACCCCATATGTTATTTATTCAGGAGATTTGCTGGTTGCCAATATATCTCCAAAAACTCCCTTGAATTTAAAACGCCAAGTAAAAGTTTTTCCACCATCCAAGATTAGATCAGAGTAACATGACTTAAAGTTAATAAAAGATAACACAGAAAAAAAATTATCTACATTTAATCAAAAGAGGATTGTTCAGACATAACAATGAAGGTAAAGGTAAAGATTTCCCATGCTCAAAAGCCAGTCAAATCCAACTCTAGGGTGCAGTGCTCATCTCCATTTCCAGGCTGAAGAGCCAGCGCTGTCCAAAGACATCTCCATAGTCATGTGGCCGGCATGACTAGATGCCAAGGCACACGAGACACTGTTACCTTCCCACCAAAGCAGTACCTATTAATTTACTTGCAATTTCTTGCTTTCAAACTGCTAGGTTAGCAATCTTTTAATAATTGCATAATTGTTCTTCTAAAGATGCAAGTTCCAGATGGATCTCTTTGCCTTTCTTCAAATGCTGACTTTGTTGCAATGAAATTTCCTCTTTCAGACTTTGTTAATGCAAATAGAAAAACTACAGTTAAAAACTTGGCAGCAATAATACAATCTGCAATAAATCAGGAGTTCAGGAAGATGTATTGCAAAATGTATAGAAGAACAGTGGTTTAGCATCAAAATGGTAAGCTGTGTTACTGGGCATATGGTATGCCCCTCACACCCTGGCACACAATGTGTTTATATGAAGGCACAACTCTATTGATGGCAGATCAACAAATGAAATACCTACTCAGTAATCAGCTTCCAAATTCCCCAATGCAGGTACACTTGAGTGAGACCTCACAAGCATCTCCTGCCATCTCTCTTGGCCTTGATCCAGGCTCAAGGCCACCACACAGCACACTCCATAGTTCACTCTTCATATGTCACACACCATAAGAAATGCTGAGGATTACCTATCAGCATTGTCACACACACCCCCACCAACTAAGCCTTGGGGCTCAATGAAGCTGCACCCGTCTAAACCCAGGTTCTTTCAAGCCACTGAGCTATGCAAGGTTGGCTTCAGTGAGCCTCCCTTCACCTGAGTGATCCCTCAGCATGCTCACAAGTATACCTCCAGCTTCCCAAGCAACACTAACCAGCCAAATCAGATGATCTGGCCAGGTTAGAATACTTTGCATCACTCCCACAGCACAAATTGGAGGGGGAGACCCACCCTGCTCCCCGACCTAACTGGAGTGGGCTTTGTCCCTAACAACAGCTAGTTAAGTCTGCGTTGTCTTGAGGGTGGGCTGTTGCAGCTGCAGGCAAAGGTACTAAAAGGGATAAGGCACAGCTCTAAAGTGATACCCAAATGCTTCTTGCTGTCCCTCTGGCCCCACCTCTTTCTGCCTTGCCTTGCACTTTTGTCTCTAGAAGAGGAAAGGGGAATTTGCCCCACACAAGCCAGCAGCAAAGTGAGAGTGCAAGGGTCAGTGCCGGAAGAATGAATACATAACCTAGAGACCCCGGGAACTGTGATGGAGTGATTCCCTGACTTTGCAAATTTTATAGTACAGATTGGAGAGCAACAGTTAAACAAGGAAAACAACAACTTATCATGGGAAATTTGTTAAAATATGGGACAAGTATAAAAACAGGCCCAGGTCAATAAAACCATCCCATAGCATTAATGGTTTATGGCTTTAGATTTCATCTCAGTGGAGCTTTTGGACAATTTGATTTACAGTGGATATATAATCTTTACAAATACAAAGATTTAGTAAAAAAAAACAAAAAAAAACACCCAGCTAGCTAAATACCTTTGGAGATGTTAAAAATGCTAAGGAAATTTTAAAAACTGTATCAGTTTGAATATTTGCAAATAAAAAGTTATATTAAAGGGAAAAAATATGGGAAACCATTCCAGCTTAGAGAATTGACTGCATTTTTTAAGTACCTAGCGATAAAAAGTTATAGGAAGGGTTTATTATGGGCATAACAAAACAGAATGGGGGGGGGGGTCGTGATAATCTGGGGACAAGATTTAAGCCATCCAGTAAATTCTGGTGTGTGTGAAAATAATTTTGAGATACAGTATTAATTTCACACATTGCACTAACTTAAGAGGAAACTATAATAAAATCATGAGTAGGTGGCATACCACTCGAAAGATTACATGGAATTACAGGCAACTATAATCCTCTTTGCGGGAAATCTAACAGAGAACAGGAACCTTTTTTTCATTTATGAGAGACTTGCCCAGTTGAAAAGCTTTATGGCTGCATGTTAATAAGGCAGTTAAAAGAATTATGATAATAGAAATACCTCTTGATCCTTTAGCATCCCTAGTGACATATACAAAATAAATAACAGATATCAAAAAGTAACTTGCTGATAGATTTTTAAAATTTTATATGTTATAGGAGATAAAAAAATACCCACAACCGAAATATGGGAAGCTAGATTACAGAAACCTGCAATAATGGCTAAACACAGTTTGTTTGTTTGTTTCCTACCCAGATTTAGCTTGTTCAGGCCCTTTAATATAGCATGTCTGGGGTCATTGTTATATCTGGGTGATGAAGGGAACTTCTTTGCCAGAATGCAAAGAGGAGAAAGGGTCCCAGCTTTGGAGGCCTTTAAAATTCTCCTTTGTGGAAGGGACCCATGAAGCAGTGCAGAAGAGTTTTTCTTCAGTCTTCCTACTGCTAGAATATCATTGGGTGGTATTTTTCAGGATAAATAACAAGGGGCACTAAACCATGCACATGTGTGCATGCACACACACACACACACACACACACACCAGAGCTAGGTTAATCCATTTCGGCATATTTATTTCAGTGGCAGATGTACACATATATGTATTGGGTTTTTTGTCAAATATTTTATAACTTACCCACTTCATACTGTGTTCCTCATTCTCAAAGGTTTACCTATTCTTCTTCACCTATAGTGATTTCTCATTTGCAGGCGGGTTTTTTTTTTTTTTTTGCATCAACAGAATGCAGCATGCATAAAGTTGATTTTGCATTAGTAGATTTGAATTACTTTTGTTCCTTTTGTCTTTTCAAAGTGATTAATGTATCAGAGGAGCCTGGTAATGACCAGGAGTACATTTATAAAATATGTGTAATTAGTAAGCCGATGATTCTTAATACATTTCTAGGACACATATGTAAAAACAGATTTAGAAATGGATCTCAATACATACCGATACTCACTTTCACTGTAAACGTGTAATTAATGAAAACATGAGTTGTAAATGTGAATTGATCAACTGACTTTACGTAAGAATTAAAGTCTGGGGATAGGCAGCCACGTCCTAATATTCTGCCTGCCCTGTCTGATCTACACTGTAGGGGCATCACTAAGCACCCTTTTGCCATTCTGCAGAGAGGAAAGAAACAGTAAACACCCCACCACAAGGCCCAAATTTGCCTGGCTGCTGGAGAGCACTGCTGATGGACTGTGGACTTAGTCAGCACAAACTGCTGTGGTGTGTTATGTGATGTGAAAACCCGATGAATAAGACCCTAGAGAGCTGCTACCCATCTGAATTAGGGTTTCCAGCACTGAGTAGGGAAATACCTGGAGATCTGGGGGTGGAGCCTGTGGAGGGCAGGGTTTGGGGAAGGAACTCAGCAGGGTATAATGCCATAGGATCCAGCCTCCAAAGAAGCCATTTTCTCCAGGGGAACTGATCTCTGTCATCTAGAGGTCAGTTAGTGGGAGATCTCTAGGTCCCACCCAGAGACATGCAACCCTAGACTAGAGAATATGGAACTTGATTGACCAATGGTCTGATTTAGTAGAAAAGCAGTGTCTTGTATTCATGTGATGCTCAGAAGTGGGGAGGAAATGTAGGGAAACAGAATTTCCCCACACCAGGGTTTTTTCTAGCACAATTTTATGCCACCATCAGAGGTGGGCCTACAGCTGGAGAGAGTTAGAGAGCTAACTAACTCCAGCTCTACCTACAGCATACCATTGGTGTATACTACTACTACATTAGCATTGCATTTACACAAGAGGACTATCTACGCCCTGCCAACATGGCTGACCACTGGAGCATCTCCAGATATAGTAGCATAACTTGATATAAGGTTTAGTTATCATCCTAAACAGTTTCAATTCAGGGTTTAAGACTGCAGTGTCAGACACACTGATGGTCCTAGCTCCTGAACCATCTCTAGCCCTAAATCACCTTATTCAGAAAGAATTCCAACTGAATTAAGGGTACGTAACACTGTTTAACCACTTGCTTTTAGCTTGCTATAATACTCAAAACTTTAGTACTAGCATTTATATTCTAATCGTACATTTAATTCAGTATTTAACCAACCATTGTGTTTTGACAATGATGGCAGGCTTTTCATTGAATTTAAGGCCAACAGTTTGTACACTGAAAGTACAGTTCAACTCAGCCATCGATGACTAGCAACTGAATGCATGAACTGGCCCCACTGAACAACATTGCATGTGATGGCTTCATGTGATGGCTTGTTCATGCTATCTCTTGATGCTGTCCTCATTATGCAGTATTCATGCATATGGAAGACAGGGTGGTATAGTTAAAGAGGTACAGTTAGATTGCGGGTGCCTGGGTCAAAATCATTGCTTGGACCATCAGACTCACTGACTGGTCTTGCAGTCATTCTGTCTCAGCCTAGATTATTTTACAAGTTTGTTGTGAGGAAATAAAATGGGCTTACTCCATGATAGCTCAGAATGTTTTGGTATCTGAAGCAGTGTGGTAATAGTCTACACCCTCACCCCCAGACCCACCCCCAGCTCATAGTTGCTGCCACTGCATCCACCAAGGAGACAGAAGAGATCACCCTCCTTGACCTCTTCACTCCTCTTGCTTTCTTTAAAAATACTAAACCATCATGAGAGTACTTCTTCTCATGAGAGTTAAGCGACAACTTTGGTTGCCCAGCCAGTAGACAACCTGAAATACTGACCAAGCTGTCATGAGCAAAAGGAATCTCACACTGCCTTCCACAAGGCCTGGAGGAACGAGGAGGTAAGGAGGAAGGATTACATCCTCCCACTCCCAGGCTGAAGTGGCAGGCAGGACAGGAAGTTGCCATCCCCCCCCCCCCAATCTGTCTCCTGAGGCAACCACCTGAGGGGGCTACATGACAAAGACAGACTTGGGGCACTACATCCACATATGCCACTTGGAATAAGGAGAGGACATAAACAAGATGAATGAAAAAAAAGCTTTCCCTCAATTCTAGGGCAATCTGGTTAGGACCAGGTTGCCACTCACTTCAGTTTGCATAACACAATGCTATTTTCTGTAGTGATTTCATAATGGAAGAACACTCTGAATTTTCACCTCCAGCTGAAGCGTTCCGGTCAGTGATGCCCACTGTAACCATAATTTCAGATGTTGTTTGTACTATCAACGTTCAAGCACAGAACTTGACTTGGATCCGCTAGTAAACAAAGCTGCAATTTTAAGCACCAGTTGTCAGTAAGCAAGTCTCAGAGGAACTTAATACTCAGTAAATATAGGGTAGTGCTATGAGCCTATTAAAACAACTTGGACTATAGGGTGGTTTATAGCTGCAGCAGTGGGTTGAGAGAGGTTTGCACCTACTTTACCAAGCAGAGCAGAAAAGCAAACATCTAGCCGCTTTCAGTGCCCAACACAATCATCTGTTAGGATTTGATTTTAAAATGGCTTCATCAAAGACTCAAAATGCAGCAGCTGGTTAAATACAAAGCAGCACTCACCTGCTTTTATGAGTTCAAAACTATCTCAGGACAATCAGACAAAAATATATTTTCTAAATTTACATAAAAGGAGAATTTCACAGATGGGCAGCACATGCTTTCCATAAGTCCAGTGTGAAAATTGCTCTATCACTTGTCACCATGCAGAGTCTTTTCACATTTCTGGCAGCCTGCGTCTGAAACAAATAAGGATGAAAGCAAGGGAAGCAGATGGTCTCACCTCCCATCAAAATGGAGGGAAAAAAGTTACAGAGCAACGTTTTCCTAAAATGCTCATTATAAATTGAAAATAGTTGCTCTAAGCTGGAAGCCATTAGTCTGGACCTGAAGTAGCAACAGATAAAATAAGAACAGAAATTTGCTAACTAAGCTTGCAGAGAACATAGTGATTCCCACCTCAAAGAGGTCTTATTACAAAAATATTTGGATGAAGTCATCACTTTAGGCTAACACCTTCATTTCCACAAACACAGCTAGGCAGGGGTGCAGGTTCTTCAAGATTTTTTTTTAAGTTATCTGGACAAGATTTGCATGTGGGACTCCACAACAGTTTTTGGTAGGTCAGGGGAGAAATCCCAGTGAAGAAACTTAAAACAGACAGCTTTAAAATAACTGGTGTCCCTCGCTTGTCTGTCAATTGGCCCCAAAACTATAAAACTAACTTGGAAGTTTGCTGGACTACCAAAAACACTTTGAAAAAGTGATCTGCCAGATAGCAACCCAGTAACAACTCCCATTTATTACAGTTAGTATGTTTTCAGACATTGGCTTTCTTAAGTTTTGGTAGTACTTCTGTAAACTGAATGGCAAATTTGCATTCTGATTTTGTCAGTGGAGATGTGCAGCCAGAAGTTAACCAATTAAACCAGAACTGAATGAGCCCACTTTTCATAACATAATGAATGTGATTTGGAAACTTAATAGCAGTCAGTTAGGAAATATTGGGATCTGGCTTAGAGCTCAAGCAAGTGAGAGATGGGCGTAGACTGATGCTGAAGTAGGGACACAAAAGGGTTTTGCAAGATTGCTGGTCTCATTCAAATGTCAATGGATCAAGTAGATTAAGGCCTAAAACTGCTAGTGACAACCATTTTTTACTTAGGCTATATCTGTGCGTCACTGGATATTGTGCTACAGCAATTGTTTGCAACTGACTGTGCAACAATAGTGTCATTGCCAACCATGTATAGATGCAGCCAATGAATATTAACAAAAACATTTAGACATTGGTATTGATGCCTATTGTTTGGGGTATGGGGATTAAGCAGCTGTGCCCCACTGACCTATAGCTGTTGGCAAATTATTCTTCTGTTATGTTGATGTCAGAGTCAGCTGCAATTAGAGCAGTCAAAAATCAGCACTGTGGGCCAAAGAACTGGATCAGTGGGGCCAAAAGCAAGGGACCAAATCATAATCAGCCAAGGGGCCAGATCCAAAATACCTGGCCCAGAGAGGAAGGCTAGATTCTTCCACTGTAGAACTGAGGGTGCTAAACTGGAGACAGCGTTTATATAGAGTTCATATACACTTTCTAAATAAGTAGTCACAGCTCTGCTCCGACTGACTGCCCCAGTCCCCTGTTGGGCTCCATGGAATGGCCTCATGTAAGTTGATTCTGTAGCCCACGGATGCTTGAACACCTCACATCCTGTTCACCACTGACAATCAAGGAGTCAAGTTAACTGACCGGCTGTTCACCACCCGGTTCCCATCTATTTGCAGGAACAGGCTACTTGGAGGCATCAGAGGCCTAATCCCATTAAGTCAGGATCTTCTGAACTCCCACCCTGGAAACTTTGCTGCATCTCAGACTTGCTGGGGGGGGGGGGGGGAGAGAGATCAGAAGCCCAGCTGATTGCCATTCTTTTCTCCTGTATTTGTTTATGTTTATTGCCATATTGACAATCCCAACTAAATAATAATCCAATCAATAAAATACAGAATACAAAATCCATCAGATATCAAACTTCATACAAGAATTTCATAACCGGGGGGGGGGGGGGGGGGGAACCAGAAACTATATAGAATTTTCTTTAACTTTAACACTTCCACATTCTTTTCTTCCCATCTCGAGCAACTGGCTACAGAGGAAAGGAGGAGATGGATCCTGTTCTCCACAGCCCTAACTATTTCATGGAGGGGGAGAAGTAGAAATTGATGCTTTTCACCATACCCCTGACCTTCACCAGCCTGGTGTGTGGGTGGAGTGCTCACTTGCACAGCAAGTCACTGGCATGGAGAAACCACCATGGCAGGACATAGGGATCCAAATGGTAGTTCTCTCATACAGGTCAATTATGTGAAGATTCTTGCTTGTGGTTTAGGGTGTTTGTTCTTACTGTTGAGAAGGCAAATCCTTAGCTTTTATCCTCCCAGTCTTCCTCAGCTTGCCAGTTAGTCCAAACAAACCCATTTTAGAATGTGGGTTGGCAGTTAAGTCAATCTTCACATTACTGCTTGGAATATTTTTTCCAAAATATACAGAAGTACATTTGACTCGTACACCTGAGGCCACATTATTTAAATTATTTATATTCCTGCCTTTCTCCTGAGGGACACTGGATGCAAGGTGGACAAATCAGTTCTGAGAAAGGGAAGTCGATATACATTGAAGACCAGCTGCATGAGATGCCAAACTGTATTTTTCTATAGTAGAAGCATCACTTACTACATTATGTGTTTAAGACCAATACATTTGTTATTCCTGCAGGCATAACAAATGTATTAGTGTAAAATAGTAGTAAATATTTCCTACATCCTTAATGGCCTGCAAGAGTTACATATGTTATTATTACATAAAGGAAAGGTGTGCCAGGCCTACTCAGAAGCCTATTCAGAGTCTGACATCTAGTGGCAAGAAAAGGAATACTTTAGTTTCAGGTGTTAGTATTTTAAAACAGGATTGCATGGTCAAGACTGATTCCTGAAGAGTTTGTTGTGCCCTTTTTTAAAACAAGATAACAAAACCACCCTACAAAAAAAACCAACCTAAAGCTTTATCTTTTGGTGAAGTCAGAACAAAGTGTGTGTTATATACTGAAATTGATTTGCACGGTCTGATGATGAACACAAACTATTCTGCCAGATTATAAACATCCTGAAAAGTCTATCCTGCTTCGGAAACACATTTTTTTAAAAAAACACATGGACCAAAGCTACAAATAGTCACACGAGGACAAAGCACAATCCCCAAACAAAGTTCTGTGTTGCTTTTTATCAGGACCAACTAAAATAATGCAAAATAGAATACCATCTTGACAAAACAAGTGCAGGCTACTCACTGAGCTAAAATGTGGCCACTGGAAGAACATATGGTCATCTCTTCAAGGATATAATCTGTTGTAATTGATATGCAAATTTATAATACCAGCAAAGCCCTGCACCAGCATTAACTACCTCTCCTGTAAAAGAAAGCAGCAAAAGTACCTGTCAAAAATACAGCCAACATTTTAATCTCACTCTTCCTTCAAGTAGCTCAGGGCAGCTTCCATTATAAGGAGAGAAATAATGGAAGTTTAAAGCACCCCCATGAAGTAGATTAGGATGAGGAAAAGGGACTAGCCTGAAGTTACTCAACAGGAGATGGCTGACAGAGACTGGCACTCTAACCACCATACGACTGGTTGGCATAGATCCATAGGAAATTCATGCTGAAACTGTCATTCTTTCGATATGTAGCACCCTCTACCTGATGTTCTTTATATGAACTTCTAAGAATGGTTATGATTATGTTTTAACTTTCAGACTAGAACACCTATTGTATTAAGAGAGACTAATGGCTGGGGCGAGTACATGAGAAAATTACTCCCCCTGGCCATTTTGACTCCAGAAAATGTTACAAGGGAAGGCAAGACCCCCCACCCCCCATGCCATCCTTCCAAGCCCAATCAGGGTTCTGGGGGTCTTTAGAAATGCCTTTCCCTGCAGCTGCTGTGTGTCTTTGGGGAAAGTGAGTCGTCAGAGTCAGGTAGCCTGGATCCAACTTGTCCCAGAATGTAACATGCAGGTCAGCCCTAGATCATGTATGAAGTCACTCTTAAAGCAGTCTGAGGATTATCATCTGATTCATACTTACCTCTCTCCAAAAAAAGCCTACAGGTGAGCCATTCTTGCTTCTAAATCCAGTATAATAGACCCCTTTGTCACAATGCACATGTTCAGTTTCTTTCCATAATGAATCATATTCATATTTAGAACTTGGACAAAAAATGACTAACTTTTCTTGCAATGATGAGACTCTAAAAACTTTTAAATGCCTTTACTTTTTTTCTGCTCAGGACTGACAGCTGGCCAGGAAAAAAAGATCTGTCCTAATCACCTCCTCTGCATTTAACAGCATCTTGTTAAGCAAGCATTAGCAGGGGAGGTTTGTCACAGCACTATCACCTGCTAATGTCTGCACATCTAACTGCTGTTAAGGCTCCAGACAGAAGCTAGTGGTATGGTTGGCAGCCCTGTTTCAGCTGGACCTCAACACTGAAATTGGTTTAATGCCTAAAATGGGATTGCTCCACAGTTTGAAAGGTATCTTGCTTAAGTGGGAAGCTTCAAGGACATGTCTGGGAAGTTAAGTGACCCACATTTATAGGATGAGCTGCAAAATCAGGGAGAGCTTTTCCAGTATTGTATCTGTTTGATCCCTGTGAACCAGTCTGTAAAGAGACCAGACCAATAAAAAGTTGGCAAGTCCAGGGCTCCTAGTGTAAATACAGATTACAAGCTTTCCCCCCATCCTGCTCAATGTTTAGGGTGTGTTTTTTTCTGCTATTGCTGGGCAATGAAATTCCTAGCCTAATAGTCCAATCCTAAGAATGCTTGACTGGGAGTAAGTCTCAGGATTCTGAGAAGTCCAACTTAAGATGTGTCTTACTAGGTCTGCGAAGAAGTCCATTGCCCAAGTCTACAGTACTTTTGAACATCCATAGGTTGGGCAAGCCCAAGTCCATATGCTGTTTGTTGCTGCTGAGGAACATGACTCATTATTATCCCTGTAACTCTTTTCAGAAAGCTCTCCAGCAGAGGAGAAACCAGGACCCCATTCATACATGACCAACTGCTGCAGTGCCTTCAACATGACCAACTGCTGCAGTGACTCATATGCATCTAGCTGCTGTGCTCTGGAGTTGCCAACCCAAGCACCAGCATTGCAAGCTGCTTAACAGATAGTAGTTTAACCAGCACATTTGCCCCCATTCTGCCACCTTGCTAGAAAAAGAAAGCTGGACACCCCTTTCAGCTCTGTTGCATTCACAACTCCATTCCTTCTCCTGTCCAGTAAATGACTGGTTTCTTCTATAGCTGTTTTTTGTTTTCATGAGGATTGGATGTCACATTTTGCATTCGGTGTGGCTTCATATGGATCTTGTATTTCTCTGTTACATAAGAAGATAAGAGAAGCCAATGTTGGATCAGGCCAATGGCCCATCCAGTCCAACACTCCATCACACAGTGGACAAAAATACCAGGTGCCCTCAGGAGGTCTACCAGTGGGGCCAGGACACTAGAAGGCCTCCCACTGTTGCCCCCCCAAGCACCAAGAATACAGTGCATCACTTGCCCCAGACTGAGAGTTCCTATCTATACCTTTTGACTAATAGTCACTGATGGACCTCTGCTCCATATGTTTATCCAGTTCCCTCTTGAAGCTGTCCATGCTTGTAGCTGCCACCACCTCCTGTGGCAGTGAATTCCATGTGTTAATCACTCTTTGGGCAAAGAAGTACTTCCTTTTATCTGTTCTAACCTGACTGCTCAGAAATTTAATTGAGTGCCCATGAGTTCTTGTATGGTGAGAAAGGGAGAAACGTACTTCTTTCTCTACCTGCTCTATCCCATGCATAATCTTATAAATCTCAATCATGTCACCTCTCAGTCATCGTTTCTCCAAGCTAAAGAGCCCCAAACACTTTAACTTTTCTTCATAGGGAAAGTATTCCAACCCTTTTATCATTCTAGTTGCCCTTCTCTGCCCTATAATATTCTTTTTGAGGTGTGGTGGCCAGAACTGTACACAATATTCCAATTGAGGTCACACCATCGATTTATATAAGGGCATTATGATACTGGCTGATTTGTTTTCAGTTCCCTTCCTAATAATCCCCAGCATAGCATTGGCCTTTTTTATTGTAGTTGCAGACTGTCTCGACATTTTTAGTGAGTTATCTACTACGACTCCAAGATCTCTCTCTTGGTCAGTTTCTGCCAGTTTGGACCCCATCAATGTGTATTTATAGCTAGGATTTTTTACTCCAATGTTCATCACTTTGCACTTGGCCACATTGAACCCCATTTGCCACACTGATGCCCACTCTCCCATCCTCGACAGATCCCTGTTAGTGTGTGTGTGTGTTGTGCATGGTGGGAGGAGCCCACACTTAATAAAATGCCACTGTCCTCTAACTGATTAGTGTATTAGGTTGTGAATAATAGAGGACAAACTTCCACATCATTCTGCCTCACACACTTGAACAACACAAAGAGACCTAAGATTTGATTATGAACTGGCCTGCTAGTATTTTGTTTTTATTTTACTAGATGTCAGCCACCTGTGAGATAAATAAGTGATGCTTATGATGCCTCCTGTAGAGACATCTTGCCCTCTCTCCTGGCCTGGTACTTAACCCATTATAACCTTGCCCACTCTTATATACCAAGCAAGCGTTTGGAGAAAACAAAAACAGAACTTTATTTATTTCCCTGTAGGGGAAAAGAAAGGTTTTGGTGTCCAGGAATGAAGTGAATACAACTGTTGTTGTGGGAAAGATTTAACTTGGAGGAATAGTGTCATTAATGGATATATTATTGCAGACATAAAGAAGGAGTCAGCTAAAAACCACCAGCCTACTACATGAGAGTAAAATAGACAAATTTCCCTCAGGTTTTCCAACCTGGTTCAAGTTTTCTGGAGACTTTACCGTGCATACCTCTATCTGCCCCTTAGATTCCTTCTACCTGGTGTCCATGAGCCTCTTCCCCACAAATACCCCCCCTTTTTCTGTAGAGGCCCGATAACGCTGGAGCAGTCTGGATTAAAAAACAGCAATTTGACAAAACTCTGGTGATTCAGGAAAAGTTCTTCTCAGGTATTCTCAGAGTGGAGATGGCTTATCTGCCTGGTCAGTCCCTGAAAGAGACGCAATCAAAGGCCTTTTCCCCTGACTGAGATAAGGATTCACTGGTATATTCTCTGGAATCGTTTCACTGTTTGTCCTCGCTATTTTTGCTAGTTTCATTCCCCACTATGTATCTTGTTAACAACAATCCCCCTTCCCTTATTTAAGACTTCTGTTTCTTTCTCGTCTTTTCAGAGAGCTATTTCAAACTGGGAGCCTGGTTTACACTAGACAGAAGGTTCCAGGTTTCAGTTTATTGCCTTTAGCCATAGGCCGTGACAGAAGGTTCCAATGAGTTAATTAACTTTAGTTAACACAAGTTGGGTCTTACATGTGCAAAGGATGCTTCTCACATTTAGCCCCCGTTGTGGACCCTTCTTTGAGTTACATATCTAGGAGTACTAGGTTTGAGAGCTTACAAATCAGTGCGTACCTCTCCAGGCTACCACATTAGACATAGTCTGCCTCTTCCTGAGACAGGGATACCTGCCAGTCAGAAGATCTAGACCCATCTGAGGAGAATGACAGTTGGATGCTTCTCTTCTTCTGCCAGCTCCCCCTCCTTCTCCTTTTGAGGCTTCCAGGGTCCCCGATTGGCTGCTTCTGGCTTCTCCACTGCAGCAACAGGGTGAAAAGGGAATGGACAGATAAGAAAAAAAGGGGACTGGATTATTTATTACGGTCAAAGACTAGCACTAAAATACATATTGTAGCAGAAATGTTCACATAAAAAGTGTTTCATAGATGATATTGAAAATAGCAACAATAATTCATTGACTTAATACAAAACTATGATAAAATCTAGCAGCTGCACAAAATCTGATGACTCTATCCTAAATCCAAAGCTCATGGTCTGAGAGAAAAGGTGAAGTACATGATTCCTGTGATCTACCAGTGGGTTTTTTTTGAGGGCAGGGGTAATAAAAGCATATCTAAGATCACCATAAAAGGGCAATGCATTAAAAAGTGCCCAACAGTTTCAACTTTCCCACTTGCACAAGGGCATATACGTTCCTAGTACAGAATACTACACTATCTCCCTTCCAAAACTGCTGTTCCCAACATTTTTTGAGCACATTTTGGGCACCTTTAAAATTTTAGCAGAATGAGTGCAACAACAAGATGGCTGCCATATTAGAGAGAGCCAGCCACAAGAGGTCAGGGAGTGAGGTCACACATAGCCCTCATAGTAATTTTTCAACACTCCAGGCAGAAGCTCTGTTTAACAGGAATGTGTTATGAATGAACATACTGTTTTAAAAATATTTTCTTGCATACACAGATCTTATCTGCAGTGATGCAGTGAAGATTCTTGAGCTGTCATGGCAGCTACTGCCAAAGCAATATGTTTAAAAATCTGCAGTCAGTCAGATGTCAGAAGCCCATCAGAAGCCCTCTTGGGCAAAGGCCCCACCCACTTCTTAAAAACACTTTGTTGGCACCTGGAAAAGAGGCAGTAAGCACCATGGTGCCCATAGGCACCAGTTTGGAGACCCCCGAATCAGAACATTAAACCATGTCAAGGTAAACACTTTCCTCAGTTTTGGGATTGGTAAATTAGCTAGGTAGTTACATGATAACTTTTGTAGTAATTTTTAGGCTTTCCTTTTGTGGAGTGAGGGTTTGCTGTTTATGACTACAGTTGTGAAAGCAGTAATCAAGAAGTAAGAAAGAAATTAACTAGATAGTCAGATAGTACAAACTTCTTGTCCCTGAAAGAAAAAATTGTGTCATGTCTTGAGTGACACTGTAATTCAATATCCCAAAGCTTTTGTTCAATTATAGATTAAAATTTGGAGTAACCAAGGGTTATTCAGCTACTAGGAGAGTTCTCTGAAGGCAGAAATTTCTCTGAAAGTTTTCTTTCTCATTTCTACTGATAGGTGTCTTATTAGTGACACACGTGCAAATCACATAGAAGAAAATATAGACTTTAGCCAGTGATTAATCCTGAGTATCAAGATATGAGTTCAAGAGAAATTAAACCCCCCTCAAGACACACCACCACATTGGAAACACAGCGGGGAACCCCAAATATGGCTCTCAACAATTTAGTCTGTATAATTTTAAAAGATCTGAAGTAGTCATATGCACCTAACTGAGGGCCATATAACACCTGTGCAGTGACTTGGGCCACAAAAACACAAATAGCTGAGTTGGTATATTGACCTCTTCTGGTATAAAATAATCTTATCCAAGCAGAAACCATTATCTGAGTGTTTCCTGCCACTTTCTTTATATGAGTGTGCCAAGACCAGAAGAATGAAAAAACAACCCCTAAAAGAGAAAAGGGGGAGTGGACTTAGCACTGTTTGTCACATTGGTGAACAGGGATCTGTCCCCACCTCTTGCTCACTACCAAGTGACCAAAGACAAAAAAAGAGCCCTGTCTTTCCAATTGGGGGGGGGGGGGGGTGTACATAAGAACAGAAGAGAAGCCAATGTTGGATCAAGCCAATGGCCCATCCAGTCCAACATTCTGTCACACAGTGGCCAAAAACACCAGGTGCCATCAGGAGGTCCACCTGTGGGGCCAGGACACTTGGATGATATGTCCCAGGTGATCTTATTTACTTCCCTGCCATAAGAAGCTTCACCTGCCCACTTCCACACATTAAGCCTGTGTTAAAAGGGCAGGACATTTTTCTTCAGGCCTGCTGGCAACCCTACTCTCCTAACTATCCTCAGCTGTCTCCAGCACAGTCCTCACACTGGGAGAAGGCTGAGAGAATCCTTGCAGCGTCTGCACAGAGGTGCTCTAGCCAGAGGGAAATATGGGCCAACCTCATCTGGGTTCACCATCTCCCCCTTCCCCGCATCACTGCTTATGAGTGATAAATCAAACAGGCTACAAGAGAGGGGTGGTGGAGAAAAAGCACTGGGATGAACAGCAGCAAGCAGCAGTAATGAATGGCCCTCATGAGTATGACTGTGTAAGAAATGGAAGTCAAGGAAAGCGGTGTGTCTTCAGAGGGTTTCCCCTCCTTCTTTGGTATCTTTGTAGCTTTTTTTCTGCCCTTCCCCCAAGGAGCTCCAGGCAGGTTCCCCAGTGTATCCTCTTGACAATCCTGTGAAGTAGATGAAAGAGAGTGACTGGCCCAAGGTCACCCAGTAAACTTCATGGCAAAGAAAAGAAAAAGAATTGAACCCAGATCCCAGTCCAAATTGACCAAACCGCATTTCCACTGTCTCTGTCATCTCCTTCTCCCTTGGCTCCTGCAGAAACGCATCAAGTTGATTCTGAGTCTTCATCCAACTTTTAAAAAACTCTCTCAGAGCTGATGAGCCCAGATTTCCCTGGGGTTAAGCCTGGGGGATTATACTTGCCTGTCTCAAAATCTAGATTTTTTTTTTAAAAAAAGAGAGAAGTATAAAGAAGAGAAACTGATGCTTTCTCTGTGGCAGTTGGTGCCACTGGAGGCTTAGGATCACTCTTGCCTTCTTTGAGAATTTAAACATAATTACCTTCTTTTTTTTCCTTTCAGAACTGTCAGCTGTCACAAATCAAATTTGGGTGCTTCAGCACACAGCCTTTGACTGACAGGCTATCTGTGAGCAAGGTGTCAGAACAGAATAATATTCTGCCAAAAATCTTTGTCTTCAGATCAAAAAGGGATTGCGATCCAGTCTGACCGGGGTTCATCACATCAGAAATGCCCCGCCAGAGGAAGGGTAGAATGTCAGGGAGAAGTATTCCAGCCTAGGTTTCTCTCTTACATGCCATTTTTTGACATGGCAGGAATTCTTTTACCAAAAGGAGCATTCAGACATGCAATCCCTAACCTGCACTCTCAAATGGTACAGCCCAAGAAATGGTGCGTCCCATAGAAAGGCACCATTTCCAGACCACGGTCCATTACTTGAGACCTGCCAGGCTTGGTAACAGTACCATCTTATGCAAAATTACACCCTTCTAATCCCACTGAGGAGACATCTACAATAACTAAGGTGCAGGTTGCCATTCCCTTGTAGGATAGAATGAGCGGCAACAATCAGAGGCACCCACATTGCCTTATCCTATGCAAACAGCCTCAGAATTGTATATTAGTCATTCTTGATTCATTGCTTTATCAAAGTGCTGAGATGCCTATTAAACAAGGAATTGCAAGAGTGATTCTTAAGAAGGCTGGAAATGGCTAATACATCTGGGAAGCCACTGAATTGTTTCTCTTGCTAAGACGGGATTTCAGATCACCTCTTTACAGCAGTATCTTGAATAAACATCCTGGTCTGCTGCTCTGCATACAGCAAGACACCTGCAAGACATATAGATAATAGAGTTTTTGGACTAGTCTTTGTTGAATTATTGTGCCTAGTGCATCAGACTTGTATGTATTTTAAATGATTTCTGTAATGGCTTACATTGTAATACATTTATTATTATATTTTGTTACTATTTGACTTTGCACTTATGGTATGTATTAAATTTATTATTTTTCATTATTTCATTGTATACATAGTGCTTTCTTGCCATTGTACCTCTTCCACCGTGATTCTTGTTTCGGTTGCTGGAGATGCCTATTGATCCAGGAATGGGCATCCCTAGGAGGTCCACTACCATGAAAGAAAAGACAGAGCCCACCACAGTCTAACATTACCTTTTACTCACATATAAGGAAGAAAAGTCTGGATAGAAGTCATTTTGCCTGGAGATGATTTTAAACAAAAACTTATTTCACTCAATGTGTACATTCCCAAGACACAGTTGCATGGCCATGGATCACCTTTTCCCCACTCCTGTGCATTTGCTTACTCTGTTAAATACAAACAGTGCCATCCTAAGCAGGTCTACTCATAATTACACTCAAGTTTATGCAATGGGGGTAGCCCCCAGGAAAGTGTGCTTAGGACTGCACTCTGAGGTACACATTTTTCCTAGCAATTTAAATCCTGAACAATGTAGTACCAAATCTCATGGTGCTCTCCTTATGCAAAGAAGTACCAAACTGTTCATATATACAAAAATGTATTTTATTTTTGGTACATAGGGTTTTTTAAATACCCTTTATTAAAACTATTATGTTTGCGTATCCACCCCCCATTTTTATTAATTTCAGTGGTAAACACATTTTGAGGATGATATTTTCTAAGAGTCTAACCCTAATCTAAAAGACCTTCCTTCCAAATTTCAGACAGAAAAGGGAAAGTGTCTCTGTGTTACAGCAATTTAAATTCTGACCTCCAGGGACAGACATAGGGAGAGGCACTTTGGGTATTTGTTTGCTCATGCAACCCCCCTTCCCCAAATGGGGCAAATTAGGACCTTGGTTCCATTGCAGCTCAGAGAACCAACACAGGGTAAAGCGCCCCAGTGCCGATCAGAATCAGGCCTGTGCAGCTCTTCTAAATGGAGTTGCCACCAGGAACTCACAGCTGCACTATGGCTGCTAATTTCTGTGGTAAATTTGTGTGACTTACAGTGTGTAGTTTGGCCCTCAGAATCTCAGACCCATTGCAGCTCTGCATCCAGTCTGGTTCTGCAGACTTTACTTTTCTGTATGGTCTTGCCCTTACTCCAGTTATCAGGTTCTTGGCAGTTTTAAGGCAAGCTCTACCTTGTTGCTCTGCCTGCAAAGTAGGTGCCATCTACCTAGAGAAAAATAAGTCCTGCACCTTTAATACTGGCTAAAGAGGATGCTGTTTACCAGGTGACCCCCATGCCAGGAAAAACTCCACCTGCCCATTTATACACATTAAGCTTCCATTAAAGGAGCAGGGCTCCCCCCCCCCCAGCTGCTGGTAGCCCTGTTTCAAAGATTTGTCCCTGAGAACAACCCAGAGGAAGGACAGTCCAGCCAGGAACCAGCTCACACCATTCTAACTCTAACCATAACCCACCACAGAGTTATGTGTGCTTAAACCCACTTAAATAATTGGTCTTAAAAGATGTTGTGCTCCACGATGGGCTGCTCTCATTAAAAGCAGCCTAAGCACGAGTTAATCTACTAAACACGACAGATCTTCATAATTTCCCTACAATATGGCTCACTTACATTACTCCTATCATATTGTAAATATATCCAAAATGTATTAAGTAGCCCCTTTGTGTGCCTATGCTCACACTTATGATCGTGCCTGGTTTAAAAGACAATTTTATCTAACTGAGTTATACATCATTAAGCTGGGGGAAAAAGTTTGCCCATTACTGCTGTTTTAACATCTTGCCCCATCTTGTCTCATTAGCAGGAACTGATTGAGCATGAAGGTGTTCCCTGGCTGTCACTAGATAAAGTAGGTGCTCTTGGCTTTCATCTGTTCTGAGTTCTCCTTGTCTCATTATCTTCACAAGGTCAGTTTCTTTGACACAGGGACTGCTTGCTTAGCACTCCATTCTGGTAATTACTTGCCTGGCAATCTTTGCCATAACTGGATTGCAGGCATATTACAGCACTGAAAACCTCTGCATGCAGACCAAAAATGATGACTGCCATTGTGCTTTATTTAAGTTTATGTTACCCAATTGTCTGTAATGTATCTGTTGTTCTGTATTTCAGCAACTGGAGAATTTCGATTGCATATATATTTTTTTTTCTGGTGAATGCTGACAATCACTGGTAAATATTCCACAGTCTCCAACTTCACAATAATATGTACATTACAAATATGTACCCTTGTGCCTTAATGATCTTAAAGTATTGATCAGAAGTCCAAGTCTCAAATCCTGTTGTTCATTAGGCTGATTTCCTATAGCATGTACTATTTTTATTCTGTCTAATGCAGTGGTACTCACTCCGTGGCTTGCGGAGAGCCACGTTCACAATTACCATCAACCAAAAGAGCCATACAGCTATTGCTTGTCCTGTCACTGTGTGCAACCCCAGCACACTCATACAATAACACACTGTTAAACATATAACAATATCAGTAAACTTTTTAAGCACCTCTGAATGTGTAGGGCTGCCTCTCCCCAGTTCTGTTGAACTTTAGCCAGGCCTTGCATATCAGGAATGAGGGGAAAGACTTGCAAGTCAGACTTGTGACAAAAAAACAGAGTGCAGTCTTTCAGGTTCTCCAGAAGTCTTTATCTGGCTGGGTTTTTTGTTTTCATTTTTAAATGCTTCCCTATGTTAAAAATTAACTTCAAATTGAACTGTAGTGCATCAGAAGTGGTAGTTAGAAGGAGAAAATGAGTTGGTTTTATACCCTACCACTACCCAAAGGAGTCTCTGAGCAGCTTAAAACCTCCTTCCCTTCCTCTCCCCATAACAGTCACCTTGTGAGGTAGATGGGGCTGAGTGAGTTCTGAGAGAGTTGTGACTGGCCCAAGGTCACCCAGCAGGCTTCATGTGGAGGAGTGAGGAATCAAACCCGGTTCTCCAGATTAGAATCCACTGCTCTTAACCACTACACCAAGCTGGCTCTTAGAACCCTTTGGTGTCCAATTTTCTCTTTAAAAGGAGTTTTGTTTGGTGAGTTAATGTTCTGTAGTAGCCAATTCCACCACTTCATTCAGCTGCATATAAGCCCGATACACAGATTGAGAGGGAAGGAGGTTGCCTTCACCTGTGTTCTTCACCTGACCCAACTTCTTTCAGCTTCAGCAGCAAGATCCAGTGTGCCCTCCCTGACCGATTTTCTTTGCCTTATGAAGGGCCTGGCTCATGGTGGGGCTGGCCCCTTTGGAGGCCCCACCCCCCTGGAACTCCCATGGGTTCTGAAAAATTCCTATGGGAAGCTGCTGCCTCCCTCACATCCCAGCTGTAACTCATCCCTTTGTTTCTCCAGCCTTGGCTTAAGGCTGCATCCCAACTGCTCACCAGGCAGTGGGCTGTTAAAGGGCCAATCCCTATAAAACAATGGTGTGGCAGGCTTTGCCACTTTGTGGCATGGACACTGAGGGTGGAAACCTGGCTTCCATTAGGTGTCAAATCGGATGTCTAATCAGATCCAGGCCACTAGTGGGTGATTGGCCAAAAGCTGGGGAAGGAAAGGGGACATCCACCACCTCAACCAAATGCTCCATCTTGCAGGCCCAGCAGAACTGCAGTAAATCATGCAGGGCCCTGATCTCATATGGGAGCTCATTCCACCAGGTGGGGGCCAGGGCCAAAATAGTCCTGGCCCTGGTCAAGGCTAATCAGATGTCCCTGGAGCTGGGGACCACCAAGAGATGTAGATTTGTGGACCTCGGTGCCCTACAGGGCTCATATGTGGAGAGGCGGTCTCAAAGGTATGCTGGCCCTTGGTCATATAAACATGCTTTCATGTGCAGCACAAGTCATCTACAAGCTGGAAAATTAATGGCCAACATGTGGACCTGTGGACCATTTGTAAATGGCACTGTTTATATGGAGTTCTTGTACAGTTCTGCATGCACATCATGACTAAATCAGCCCTCATGCTTTGAGAACTCTAGAAAAGGAATAAAGGCACATAACTCTGACCAGTGTGAATTTTCCTACATCTACAAACTCAGATGACAGAATCTTTTCAAAGTCACTCTCTTTAAAATATTCTCCACTTTACAATAATCTGCTTTGCTGTCTGCCCTGTGCCCAGTAAATTGACCTCTCAAAGTGTTGTTGACTGATCAACTTACACCCAGTAGGAAAAGAGTTTACCTTAGTATTCTGTGGAGTAAACAGTAAGTAGTCCTTAAGGTCAAACAAGTACAAAGTCTCCAGAATGAATGATTAATAAAGATATACAAGATGTCAGAGCTCGTTCCTTAGATTCAGTAAAATACAGATAAATTGGAATCTGACAAAAACAAATTGTGCTTAATAACCCTTAAAGACGTGATCCCTGAAGCATTCTGTAGAACTCCAGTTTCCCCTTAGCTGACTACTTTCATCTTAATTTATAGGAGACAAAGAGTTGTAAAAATAATGTTAGAACTTTAAGTTATAAAATCAGTTATAAAATCACTCCCTTTAGCACACACCTAATGCCTTTTCTGCTTTTTTTTACCTAAAGCTTTTGAATTGTATTAGCTAACAATCACAATTTGTCATCAGCTTAGAAAGTAGGCTGCTGAGTAGAGAGCACTGCTAGTCCCACTTAGACAAAAAATTGCAAAGTAATCTAAAAAGATATAAGAAACCTCACAAGAATCTCATGAATTTGTGACATTTGAATTCAGGGTTTGAAACTCCACTAAAGTTTTAATGCCTGTTCAAATGTGGATAAAACTAGAGATCCAGAAGTCAAATAAAAATTCCAAAAAAGAAAGAAATAATTGGGGGGGGGGGGAGTTGACTCCCAGCATTCTTTCTATAGATGTTCAGATCCAAGATCTCTAAATCAGCCTCACTTGGGTTTTAACTGTAGTAATAGAAAAAACTCCTGTTTATAATTTATCTAGAACATTTGTTAGCTGACTTTCTTCCTTATAGAGCTCAAGACAAATTATAATATAAAATACATAAAATAGATTACATAAAAATACATAAAACCAAATGTTTAAAGTCGCAGTTTAGGGCTGTATTAATCATAAGAACATAAGAGAAGCCAATGGTGGATCAGGCCAGTGGCCCATCCAGTCCAACACTCTGTCACACAGTGGCCAAAAACACCAGGAGCTATCAGGAGGTCCAGCAGTGGAGGCAGGAAGCCCTCCCACTGTTACCCCACCCCCCCCCAAAAAAAAACCCGCCAAGGATACAGAGCATCACTTGCCCCAGACTGAGAGTTCCTATCTATACTTTGTGGCTAATAGCCACTGATGGCTATTAGTAAAGTAAAGTAAAATCAAACTGTGTTCAGCTGCCTCCTGGAGATTGGAAAAGAGGGGGCCAGGCACAGCTTCCTGGGGAGGTTGTCCCATAATTGTGGAGCTGTCAGTGAAAAAGGCCTCTTTTGTGTGCCCACCAAAGGAGTGTCTTTGGTTGATGGGACAGTCAGGAGGGGCCTCTCCCTGTGATCTTAATTCCCTGGCAGGCACTTACAGAAGAAGATGGTCCTTCAGATGTCCTGGTCCCAAGCAATAAAGGGCTTTAAATACAAATAAGGAATACAAATAAGGAAGCTTCCTTCTACTCTCACTATAGTGGAAGAGGGGACAATCAATGTTGTTATAAAATTACTGAAGGAAGGGCAGGATAGAAATGAGAAATGCAAAGCTAGGGCTGCCATGAAGGAGGAGGAGTACAGGGACAATATTCCAGGGTCCTAGGTCACTGTGGGAGAGAACCTATCAACTGCATGTACCAAATGCACCTGTTGCCTACAATCCTTCTGATACACGTGGTTTCCATTTACTCTGAAACAGGTACCACCCATATTTTTCTGCTTCAGCACTGAGGGTGAAGATACCAATGGTTCCCCTTTCCAGATAAATAGCAGCCGTGTTTTGGGAAGATCATGGGTAGCACGTAAAGATGCCACCATCCGAGTAGGACCTGGAGGTCTTTTAGAGTTACACCTCATCTCCAGACCACAGAGATCAGTTCCCCTGGGGAAAACAGATGCTTTGAAGAGTGGACTATATGGCACTGTACCCCACTGAGGTCCCTGTCCTCCCCAAGCTCCTCCCCCATATCTCCAGGAGTTTCCCAACCTGGATGTGGCAACCCTATTTCCCCATTCCCCTGCCAGTGGCCAGGGTGGACCTGGCAACCCTAGTAGCACACAATCCTGGTATGTGAGAATGGATACCTCTAGATATGATTTCTGAAAATATCTTGAGCAGGAGCCCAGAGAGGATCAATATTAAGGCTGTCATCTTTGCCATCAGCCAGGCCCAGAGCCTGCTTTCAGTTCTTTCTGACTTCTCCATCCAAAGGAAAAGCCCTAGAACCTGGACAATGACATGCTGCCAAGGGCCATCAGAGACTGCTGTCCATTTATCCACTGCTATCCATTCACCCATGTTTTCCTAGCATTTTATTTGTGCTGAATTCCAATCATTTTAAGCCATCTGGGAAGCTATTTTGGGTGAACAGGGAAGTACAAATTAATTAAATAGACTTTTTTCTGGTGGCTCTCAGCAACCATGCACAAAGCATACATTTTGGCCCTCTGCATAGTAAAGTAACCACCTACTAATAATGTATACTGAGGTGAGAGGATAAAGAATTATTCTTTCTCCAGACTCCTATAAAACAGGGTAATCTGTTCTACCATTGTCCTTTGGGCAGAAGGGAGAAGGGAGCTCCCAAGTGCCCATCTGTCTCCTTGTTGGCTCTTTGCCAGCAGATATTTCTGTCTGTTGAGATTTCTCATTGTCCTTTGCCCTTATTATTCTCCCCTGCTACCAATATCCTGATCCTCCCTGTACTCTATGCTGTTGTGGATGAAGGTAGGCATTACATCCTTCACCTTCAAAAATAAATGATATGACTATAGCACAGTGTCACAGATATGACCAGAAAAATAAAGGGACAGTTGCTAGTCTTGACCAAAAAGATCACAGAAGATTTTTCTGTACTCAGAGACAGATCTAGCCTGGACTGTCAGTTAAGCATGCCAAAAAGGGAGTCTAGAGACCCAGAACCGAATAGCTTTGGAGAGGACTAAAACCCCCCCGAAAATGAATATAATTATATGGCCTTGTGTAGATTAGAAGCTGCCTAATTCATATCAATAGGCATTAGATGAGTTGAGGGACAGGTGAAGAAGCATCTTGAGTATGACAAGACTATCCATCCTTGCAGAAGTGAAGATATGGTTCAAAGGTGGAGTGTGTTGGGTGGGTGGGGGACATATTGATATGTGTGAGAAACTTGTAATCATTATTGTTAAATAGACTATGTTAAGATAAAAAGTAGCAAGAATGACCTAAACTGTTTTAGATATTTTAAGAAGACATTTCAAGTAAAGATAATCTGGTGTGGTGTTTGAAGTTATAAGACAATGAATTAGCCAAGAATGTACATCCTTATCAAGTGGGGCAGTTAGCCAGCCCCATAGCTAGAGAATTTTCAGTAGGGGGCACCACCCCCACATGCTTACATCACTTCTCACGTCACTTCTATGTGCACTGTGAAATCTGTGACTCTCCTTGCAAGCCCCCTCCATGTCTTGCGTTCTTCCTCCAGAATGGCAGGGTCAGGAACAGCCTCACCTCCCCCCATGGAAGTGCTGAGGATTGCTAGTAGTTGGGGCGCAGGGGAGGGGGTCCCAGGAGAGAACCATCCTGTCAGGAGAGCCAGGAGCAGTGGTACTCACTCATCAGGAGAAGCAGTGGCATTCCTCCTTTGCCTCTGCATGCAGCCATGAATTCAGCATCTTTGCAAGAGAGAGCCTGTGACTAAGGAGCCTCCCTGCCCAGCTGAGCTCTGTTCACCCCGACCCAGGGGAAGGAGTTGCTCAGTGGGGTGCTTTGCAGGCTGGGCTCAGGAAAAGGAAGTGATAATGTGATTTCTGCTGCTGCTACCACCGAGCTAGGGAGAGGCGTGGGCAATGACAGCTTCCCAAGCACTTTGAATGGGTAGCCTCTCTGAAGGAGAAAGGTAATGGAAGCAGCTGGGAGAGTGAGTGCCAGCCCCCCTCTCTGAGGCCCAAATCAGACCGGGGTTTACCCGCCCAGGCCCACCCAGAGGGCAGATTTGGGAGGAGGCACAGCCCACTGGGCACTACAGGCCTGCAGTTAAAGGTTCCCCTTGATCAAAAGCCAATTGAATCCCACTCTAGGGGGCGGTACTCATCTTTGTTTCCAAGCCAAAGAGCCAGCGCTGTCCAAAGACTTCTTTTCATGGTCATGTGGCCGGCATGACTAAATGCCGTAGTGCAGGGGTGGGCAATTGTTTTGGCTCGGGGGCCACTTTGTGGGAGCGGAGGTTAGCGGAGGGCCGCACCTTTTAAAATGATTGCATTCATTAGTTAATTTTGCATTTCAGAAAAGGTATAAATTGTATCATAAAAATCAATAAATATGAATTAAATAAAATGATGGTAGTTTTATTCAATTTATTTATTGTGCTAATTTCATATCTTCTATAGCTGCAAGCACATTTAATTTTAGAATCAGTTTAATGAGACAAATGTACCCTAACACACCACGCGGCCGACTGTCTTGGCGGGCCGCAAAAACTCTGTGGTGGGCCGCATGTGGCCCCCGGGCCGCAATTTGCCCACCCCTGCCGTAGTGCATGGAACGCTGTTATCTTCCCACTGAAGCAGTACCTATTTATCTACTTGCAATTTCTTGCTTTATTATTTATTTATTTAGATTTACATCCCGCCTAGCCAGGTTACTTTCGAACTGCTAGGTTGGCAGGAGCTGGGGTCAGTGACGGGAGCTCACTCTGTCACATGGCATGAGAGTCTTGAACTGCCAATCTACCGACCCTCTGGTCTGCAGCTCAGTGTCAACCTCTGAGCCCCCACGGCTCCCACAGGCCTGCAGTTAGCTATTGGTCAAAGATTATGTTAAAGTCATATACATATGGAAAGTTGAACTGATGGAAAGCTTCTTCTCAGAATGTGTTCCTTGCCTGTGACCTGCTTATCTTCAGGGTAAGAAACTTTTATGGACTCATGTCATTGCTCTCATTTAGTTAACTATATAACAACAATAGATGGAATATTTTTTGTTAATTTAGTCAGTGTTAAGAATGCAATAGTTATGTTTTAATAAAAGGTGAAAAAATAGAAGTAGAGATTCTCTAATAGTATTATTTTTGTACTATTCCCGTAACAAACCTGAAATGTTATAGAGATGTATCTCCAGTCAGGAGTTAAATAATTGAATACAGGAAAGCTAGCTAGGTGCCTGAGGCTTCTTAAGTGCACACCTGTATCTGAATCAAGCCTGACTGGAGTCTTCCAAAACAACATGTTGTTCTGTCAATATCCAGGGCTATTTTGGGGCAGGAACGCACAGGAACAGAGTTCCAGCTGGTTTCCAAGTTGGCCACACCTACAGCCTCCCGCCCCCTCGGGTTCCCCAGGCGCCTCGCAAGCTGGGAGGCACCTGGGGAAGCCGATCCTGGGAGGGAACGGCACTGTCAGGGGTGTGGCCTAATATGCTAATATGTTTCTGCTGTTGGGTGTGGCCTATTATGCTAATGAGTTCCTGCTGGGCTTTTTCTACAAAAAAAAGCCCTGTCAATATATAAGGAAAGTTAATGCATACCCAACAAACACAGAAGTCATTCAAGACTGCCAGTGCTTTAGGGAAGCCCCAGTCCTATCATTTGGTTCTAGCTCTCCAAACTGTGGTTTCAGTTTTCCTTTTCTGGATTCACAATTAATCTCTGAAGTCTTCCTGATGGGAAGAGAAAAATGAACACTTGAACTGCAGAAGGCCGCTTAAACTTCTGTCACTTCTGTCACTTCTGTCACTGTTAGGTACCCAGCTTGTATATCTCACCTTACTGTACCAGCTTTTACTTCCACGTCTTACCTTGGATGACCCTTATTTGTTCATGGAAGTTAATAGAAATAGACTAAATTCTATACAGTTATCCCATAAGGTTTCAATTTAAAGGGTAGATCTGCTTTGAAACTCAGGCTGCAGGCCTTACTCACTTGGTGGACTGCAATATTTCCAGGCAGGCATGACCAGCTCCTAGTTTTGGAGTGCCCTGGGCTAAATGATCTCCTATATACACAAGTGAGGAAGCAATGTACAAGAATACCCTCCCTGGACTGGTGGCTTCTTCAAACCATGTTTCCACAAATGGAACTGAAGAAGAGCAAGGGTTGAAACATGGATTGAAGAAGAGCAAGAGAACCATGTCCAGATCCTTCCCTGGGCATTCCTTCCACCCAAAAAAATGGGAGAAGGACCTCTGGGAGCAAGCTCCCATTCTGAGATAATGTAAATGCATTGAAAGCTGAGGATTTTGCAAGAAATTCTTTTCTTCCTCTTACACTAAGAGAAAAAAAGGGAGAGAAAAATATAAGAAAATTAAACTTTTGACTTTTGAGGTGAGGAAGCTTCTTGAAGTTTTGTTTGAAAGGCTTATGGATAGCATGTCTTTTATCCATGGCTCTGAAGACTCTTTGAGGTTGTTTATTAGTCTCTAGCACTTTAAAAATGAATCCTTTGGGAGGGAGGTTCATTTAACTCTTGTGGAGCTATGCTGATCTTTGCTGGATGAATGCCCTGGGAAAGTGATAGCTGGCTCAGGGGGGTGATGGGTGCTTCTGGAGAGACTTACCGCTCTGGTAGCTACTTGATCTTGATAACCCCTAATGCCCACTATTCCACTTTGGCTAGGCTCTCAATGGGGGAAAGCAGCATACATCATGGCTGAGTTCTAGCTTGGTCTCCAAACAGCTATAGAGGGGAGGATCCAACTTCCAAACTGAAGAAGTCACTCTCCTTGCTTTAACTATCTTTTACTCTGTTAAAGCACTTATCACACAGCTATAACAGCTAAAGAATTGTTGGGGTGTATCCTAAATGGGGGGTGGTTTCTTACAAACAAGCTGCCATTCTTTAAATGAAACCATGTCACAAACTCACATTCTTGGGGGGAGAGAAAATGTTCCTGGTGGTGCAGTACACCTACTTCTTTACATTTCTGCCCAAATGCTTGTGAGTTTGTTGATCCTGCTTGCATGCCAGAAACATATTGCTGATTAGGCAAGAAGAGTTACTTTGCTGTGTGGCTGTCAGCTGTTCTAGTTTGCTTACTATCAGTTGTCTCATGAGAAATTTGGTTATGGAGAGGGAACCATAGAATCATAGAGCTGGAAGGGACCTCCAGGGTCATCTAGTCCACCCCCCTGCACAATGCAGGAAATTCACAATTACCTCCCCCTCCACACCCGAAGTGACTGCTGTTCCATGCCTAGAAAATGACAAAAAAAACCCAAAAACCTCCAGGATTCCTGGCCAAACTGGCCTGGAGAAAAATTGCTTCCTGACTCCAAAGTGGTGATCAGCATTTCCTTGAGCATGTAAGAAAGGGCCACAAGAACTAAGCACTGAGGCAAACCTTCCTACCTTCCCTCTCATGATTTGCCTAAGTTCACAGAATCTGCATTGCTGTCAGATGGCCATCTAGCCTCTGTTTGAAAACCTCCAAAGGAAAGCCCACCACCTCCCGAGGGAGCCTGTTCCACTGAGGAACTGCTCTATGAGGAAGTTCTTCCTAATGTTTAGCCCAAAACACTTCTGATTTGATTTCAACCCATTGGTTCTGGTCCAGCCTTCTGGGGCAACAGAAAACAACTCTGTACCATCCTTTATATGATAGCCCTTCAAGTACTTGAAGATGGTTATCATATCACCTCTCAGTTGTTTTCTCTCCAGGCTAAACGTACCGAGCTCCTTCAACCTTTCCCCACAGGACTTCGTCTCCAGAAACCCTTTACCATCTTCGTTGCCCTCCTCTGGACACATTCCAGCTTGTCTATATCTTTCTTAAATTGTGTTGCCCAAAACTGAACACAATACTCTGGGTGAGGTCTAACCAGAGCAGAGTAAAGTGGTACCATCACTTTGTGTGATCTGGAAGGAGAGGCAGTTCTTGAAAAAAGAATCCCATAAAGGTTTGTTAGATACAAACACCTCCAAAATTATTGTAGTTCCTTAGCACCATCCATATGGATTTCATTATAGTGCCTCAATCATGAAAAGGTTAGTGACTTCTTATTCCTGATAAAGTCAATGGGCCCTAAGTTAATTACTATTAATTTACTTTTCATTTATTTCACCAAAGCTATTGTAGTGACTAACTTTCTCTGGAATGATGCTATAATGCCAGAAGGAACCAAAAGGCTATTTAGTGCTTGAGAAGAAAAGAATTATCTTGTAAAATTAATCTAGTCCAGATTTCTATATATGCCCAAGGTCATTTTGTCCAGTAGCTTACTCTTTCATTAGATATATTTTAAAAGGATGGGCTACACCAGAAAAACAAAACCAACACGCAACAAATTTCATTAGTAGCACAGACAACAAATATACAACAAATACGTCTTCCATGAAATACTCTGGAATTTATTTATTTGTTTGTTTGTTTGTTTGTTTGTTTATTTCATGAGACTTATATCCCGCCCTCCCTGCCAACAGCCTCTCATGAGAAGACCTACGGGGTTGGTGCACAACAACCTTCCCAAGTGAGAGAGTTCCATAACAAAGGCTGATGCCCTGCCATGCATAATAGATCCAGGTGATGATGCCTTCACTCAAATTCTTTAAAAGTGGCGGGTCCCTATAAGAAAAAAGGATCACCAGGCACAGGCAGTTCAGAGCTCTAAAAGTCAAAAATATTAAAAACGGTGTTATTTTTGTGCATGTGTACTTCCTGGTTGGATCAGGGCATTAAACTCTATGGTGGTCTGAACCATAGAGTTTATTATTTAAAACAGTTCTGGAGAAAGTTTTGTGTGTGTGTGTGTGTGACAGAGAGATAACCACACCTCATGGAATATATCCAGTAAATTTGCATCTATGTATCTGGTGTAAGAGGAGTATGTCAAGTAGAGAAAGTCACTGTCTGTGCTGTGATGTTAACTTTATTTTCATGTTCTAATTTCTCCTAGTCAATATGTGGCCAGCCCAACTTCTGAAAAGGAGCGCATTTAGAATCTTCAAAAATGAAACCTGAAGCTAAACGAAAGAAAGTCAGCTTGCAATTCCACATCAGGCATTTGTATTTATTTTCATTAATACAGATAGAATTTACCAATTAAAAGCAAAACAATACATATCCAAGCAATAATTCACAGTTTTAGGTATCAACTCCAAATCAAAATAAGCACCATTTGCAGTCAGCAACATTTGCATGCCACGTGTATGTATGTACAGCTGGTGCAGAATTAAATTTGAACACTATTTGCATGGTACGCATGCTGCATATAAAGTAGTTTGTCAACTGTTCATTTCCAAAAAAAGGAACTAAAGGATGCAGAAATGAAGTCGGTGTGTGTGGGGGGGGGGGGGGGGGAATCCAAAGCTTAACAAGGTATGTGGTTTTTTTAAAAAAAAATACCAAAATTAAGACATGGATGTGACTTCTTTTTCCATTTGGGGTTTTGCCCATTTATGATAACTGTTCATTAACTTCTGCTATATTGTTGCAGAGTTGTGATAAATGGAAGTATGACTATGAGGTTCTCTGTCCTTTGTTTGGTGAACACGTGTTCATGTTTAAGAAGCCCAGGAAATACAAGAGTGATAGGAAATCACTCTCTATAGGAAATACAAGAGTGATAACCTTTCAAAATGATAACCTCTATGTTATCACATACCAGGCGAAGCATAGATGAGGTACAGAAAACATCACTAGAAGACTTTAAAAGGCTTTCCCCCTATTCACCATTCAAATCTCAGACTCTGGATGCAATTCTAAGAACCCTTTACTGGGAGTAAGCCCCACTGAATAAAATGGGACCTACAAGCAGACCTACTTCGGATTGCTCCCTTTCTTACAAACAGAAAAGAGATCTCAGCTATGCAGGACCCTGTGACAGACTGTCAAGGGTTAATGCCTCACGGAGTCTGAGAACCTTTGAGTGACAGGCTGTTCAAATGGAATTCTGAGGAGAGTGTCAGTTATGAAATGACAGTTGGGAACTGACAGTTGAAGAAGGGACAGTTGAAGACTGACTGAGGACTGGGAAGGAAGGAAGAGAAGTGTGAGGATCACTGAAGACCCCCCATTCAAGCAAAAAAGGGACAGAATTTCTAATCTAGAGAAGTAATCCCTGCCCAGTGAAAAAGGAGATAGTTCTTAAGAGAGGAGTGATCCCTTGGTCTGTGTATAGAAAAGGATTTTGGAAACTTAGTTGTGTGTCCCTGCCTACTAAAACTTGAAGATGTGAGAACCTTGTAAGATCCAATAAGCCAGGCCTTATGTTGAATAAAGTCCTTTTATTTTCTTAATGGTCTACTCAGTAAGCACTTTCAGTGTTAGTGATGACAGTTACAGGGCAGAGGGTAAGTTATACTATATTCAAACACCAGAACAAGAACCTGGCACCAGTCAGGTGAGTTGCAAAAAGGCGCAAAAATACTAGCTATTGTTTTCCCACCGAAAAGGTGCCTAACAGAGTCAGCCCAGACGTGGCAGCCTTTCCCCATCTCCCACTAAACTTCCCCGCTGATTCCCACACCTCCACTACCTGGAGTCAGTGCCGTTAGAAAAACACTTCAAGGTTACAAGCGTTGCTCAGAGAGACAGATACAGGCATGAGAACAAACTGGGGGGGGGGGGAGGGAGCGAGAGAGCGCTCAATGATGTGGAGAGTAGCAGGCACCCAACTCCCGCCCAGGAACAATGTCAGGAACCTGACAGAAGAGTCACTGAAACTCAGGAACGTATGCTTGATTGTTTAAGCAGACACTGAAAAGAAAGCCTCTCTCTGCAAAGTTTCAACAACCTTGTTGAAAAGCAAAAGTACCTATTTGTTGGCAACAAATTATCTTGAAACTGTGAGATTACAAAGTTACCTCAGTTTTTATTATCAGTTCACCTCATACATCCTACCCCTGATTCCACCTGAACTTTGCCCCTCCAAGTTGAATAAAATATTTTATTTTGAACTTTCAAAAGCATTGTGTGTGCCATTTCAGAAGTATAAGTTAAGAAGGCGATTTTGTCTCTTCTCTCAGTTACCTGGGCTGGGCCAGCATCTAAATATACAATAACATGATTGGGTGGAACAACCATAGACCAACAAAAAAGAAGAAAATAGATATAGGGGTAGCTCAGCAAGAAAGAAGAAACAAAGGGAAAATCCCATGAGTGAGGGAGGGTAGAGGGCAAAATTCCTTTAGGAATAATGATGAAATTGTGATCAAAACAGCCAGATATCCGGGAAATAAATGCAAACAAATCTGAAATTCCACATATTTTCTTCAGGATGTTGTGTGTTTTTGTTTTTTGAAAGAGGGACTTTTAGCAAAATTTAAAGACTGTTACAAAAACTGCTTAGGCTGGTGACTAAAAGTCATGATAACATAATGCAGAGATGTCCTAAAAACCATGCAACATCAGTGTAAAACCAGGGCCAAAACTGGATGACACCTAGAACATATTGGAGGAAGCACAGAGATTAGTTGCTATCCTAAACCCCCTCAGCCCATGTCTCATTTCTGATGCCAGCATCATGTTACACCAGGAAAAATATTGGTGTTAGTATAAACATTCCCATTGAACTCAATGGATATGGGAAACAAAGTCTTCTCACCTACCTTCCAGTATGCCTAGATAACCATGGCAGAGTTGAAGATACCAACTATCTGTAATCCCCAAGAAAGTTATTCCAGTCTAAACTCACTGAAATCACATCAGGTTACATCCAGTACCCTAGATCAAGGTCACTTTGCTTTTACCTATGTTACAATTGTCTGTTTATATTTTATCTTTTGTAAGCCACCCTGAGCCTGCCTTGGCGGGGAGGGTGGGGTATAAATTCAGCTAATAAATAAATAAATAAATAAATAAATAAGGATGAGAACAACCATTGGTATGGCATACTGTTAACACTGCTCTGAGAAGATATTCCACCCCAAGACATAAATATTGAGTTTGATGCTTCTCTCCTTCAACTTGTTATGCAAGCGTAAGGCACCCTTATATGGATAAAAAAGGAAGGAGAGACCAGAGTGCACTGAACTGCTCTGCTGTTTGGTTGCTAACTCTCTTATCCCAGCCTGGCTCCTACACTATTGCAAGGTCCTTATCATGGCCATATAGTAATAGAGAAAGCTCTGTTTGTGATTCTGCTCTGGAGCTGTCTTGGTGACTTGGTTGGACCAATCATGTGTCCTTCCCTGGATGTTTACCTGTCAACAGGGTATTTCTTTGCAGGCATGAATTTAAATGAATTTGAATCCCCATCTCTGGCAGTTCCAGGAGTGTGGTAATAGCAGTCCTCATGCTAAATGCAGTACAGTTCTTCCTTTCCTTACCTTGTCCTGTGGCTGGGTGATGACAGGGATATGTGCCACTCTCACCATGTGCTGTTTGGCTGTTTCACTGTATGGCTGATATGATGGTCTTCTCAGTATGACACTGAGTGTTTGGGTGTCACTGTGGGATCCAGTACAATTGCTGGGCACTAGGTCTTTGGGGCAATTCTTTACTCTGCTGAGAGAATAGGATACTAACGGCTGAACTGATACTGAATTGAAAATAAAACTGCCCATATTGTAATGCCCCGTAGAGATTTATGAAATGATGTCATTTGGAATACTGTACACAATTTCGGTCATTGAAGCTCCAAAAGGACATTGCAGAGCTGGGGAAAGTACTGAAGAAGACAATGAATGTGACTAAGTAATTGGAGCAACTTTCCTATGAGGAACAGCTATAGAGACTGTGACTTTTCAGCTAAGAAAAAAATTACTAAGAGAGGACATGAAGAGATCCATACAATTATGCACATTGTGGAAAAAAATGGAAAGGGAGAACTTTTTCTCCCTATCAGCCAATACTAGAATTCAGGGGCACCCTGAATGGGTAATAGTTACAAGACAAACAAAAGGAGATACTTCTTTACTAGATAAGTAATTAAATTATGGAATTTGTTGGCATGGATGTATGAGCATAAATGGCTTTAAAAAGAGACTAGAAAGATTTGTTGCAGGGAGGTCGATCAATGACTAGTACAGTGTTTTTCAACCACTGTGCCGCGGCACACTGGTGTGCCACGAGATATTGTCAGGTGTGCCGTGGGATTTTTTCAATGAAAGAAATGTGCCTTCCGGGCTGACCTTCCGGGACGCGTTTGCGCATGCGAGAAAGAACAGTGGCGCGCTCTCGCTGATTCCGCTCGCACGCTCTGTGGCCGGCCTCAGGTAGGAGGGAGCCGCTGTTGAGGCGCAGCTCCCCTTGGCCTTGTGAGGACTCAAGGGAGGGAGGGAGAGTGCCGAGGGGCTCTGTCTGTTCACCCACCTGACCTGCCAGCGCCACGACGGAGGCAGCAGCCATGAGCGACTGGGAGCAGCTGCTGCAGCAAGCCCGCCTGGCCGAGCAGGTGGAGAGATACGACGACATGGCCGTGGCCATGAAAGCGGTGAGTGGCTGGGGGGGAGGAGGAGAAGGGGAGTCCTCCTCAGGAGACACATGGCGCCCCCCATGGGCCCTGCCGTCACAGCCTCCACTTGGCCGCGATGGAGCCAGTGCCCTGGCTCATCTGCGCTGCCCCCCCCCACGAGCCTCGGAGGGGGCAGCTGAGCCTTTCCAGGTGAGGGCTGTCTTCTTCTGCGTGGCCTCTCAGCCCAGAAGGTGGAGGTGGGCCTCCGCGGGTCCCGCTTCACGGCTGTTCTTTTTCCATCTCTGGCCCTGGCGCTGATGTTGGCCGCCTCCAAGCCGTGTGTCGGCGGCGGCAGTCAGGTGATGCCCGCCTGCGTGTTGGAGAATGAGCAGAGAGAGGCGGCGGACTCGAGCGGCATCCAGTTTGTGGGGGCCGGAGGCAGGCTCGCACACGGCAGATGGTTTTAAATGAATGAGGAGGACTCGTGTGCTGAATCAGAGTCATGCTAGACCTGTGGATGTTAATACAGAGAACAGGAACATTCGGTACCAAGGGCATTCATTCCTCCAGCAGAGTAAGCTGGTTTCTTCCAGTGCCTGGCTCCTGGGTTGTGTGTGTGTGTGTGGGGGGGTGATTTGCACCAAGACATTCCAGTAAACATGAATATGTTTGATGGTAACAGCTAGCTGTTTCTGTCAGGGTGGGGTTCAAATCAGTAACTGTCCCTCAGCGAAGAATGGGTGTACCGTGTTTCTCTTCAAATCACTTATGGTAAGCGGAATGCCGTTCACATAAGAGTAAGAGTTTAAACTCTCTATTTGAAAAACTTTAGCAGAATCGCAGTATTAAAATACATCCACATTATATTTCTTCTGAAACTCAGGTCAATGTTATGGGAAGGAGCCATTACACTTTGGATCTGTAACTTACGATTTCAAGTTGAGTGGCTATTACGTGTATTTGTAATACTGTCATAGTTAATACTTGAGCTGAGGCAACTAATGACCCATTTATCTTGTATTTCAGTGTTTTTCAACCACTGTGCCGTGAGATATTGTCAGGTGTGCTGTGGGATTTTTTCAATGAAAGAAATTTGCCTTAGCTCGAAAAAGGTTGAAAAACACTGGACTAGTAGACATGGTGACTAAAGGGAACCTCCATAGTTCGAGGCAGCAAACCTCTGAAGGAGTAAACATCAGGGGAAAGCCTCTATGCCCTGCTTGTTGGCCCTTCAAGGCAATTGGTTAGCCACTCTGTAAAGCAGGATGATGGGCTAGACAAACCACTGGTTTGATTCAGCAGGGCTCTTCTAATGACTAGCTGTGCCATCACAATAGTATGTGGAGTTTTAAATGGAACCCTATTCATCACCTGAAGCTGGGGTGTTTGATAGTAAGATTTTTGTGTTTTTTTGGTTTTAGCCACACTGGAGTCTGCATACGGGCCAAACTCCACAATGCATTCTTTAACTTGTTGAGTCCAGATTCCCTGGACCCAGCTCACTTTCACCTCAGTCACACAGCAGCTGCTGGGAATGTCACTTTTAAAGTCTGCACAGACCTACCCACTCTCTCCAGTCATCCTTGGAGGCCCTGCTTTGGTTGCCCTGCTATCTGAGGCTAGATGGGAGGCAACCAGAGAAAGGGAGGGCCTTCTCCATTACTGCACCAAAACTTCAGAACTCCCTCCCCAGAGAGATCTGTCTACCTCCCTCTGTTGGTGTCTTTTGCCAGCAGGTGAAGACTTTTTTGTTATGTCTGGCACACCCCCAGGAACAGTCATTGGCCCTCCTTCTGGTGTTGTTTGTGTATGTGTTTTTAACTGAATTTTCTATTTTAACTGTATTTTATTTGTTTGAATGTGGTTTTTTTTAATGTTCACCACCTTGTGGACCTGGATTTGGTGGAGAGGCAGCATTTAAAAAGCCCTAAATAAATGAATAAATTTAGCTCAGGACGTCAGTGTGGGGAAGGAAAAGGAGCTCCTGCTTTCCCACGCACACCCATGCTTTCCCCCTGAGCTGAAGTGGCCCTGTTGGGGTGTTGTCTGCATAACTTTGGAGGTCCATGTGCTCAGAATTCACCACAGGCAGCTCCAAAGTTATGCAAATTGCTCCCTATGGAGGCCATTTCACATCAGGGGAAAGGCAAGAGCCTCTCCCCACAGGGCTGTCCTGAGCTACATCAGCTCCCGTGGGCTTTAAAAGTGACATTCCCTGCAGCTGCTGTATGACTGAAATGGAAGCAAGTCAGATCTGGGGAGACTCAATGTTTCAGAAAGTGTTGCGTAGTTCGGCCCTTAGACTCCAGGGCTTACATGAGAAGCCTGACAACTGAACCCAGGGCTTTCCATGCAAGCTCATTTGCTGAAACTGGCAGACAGTATGCAGTCTCTGGACTGGCCAGGCCTAAGGATCCTTTGCATGGTCACCAGAGCCGCCCATTCCATCAGCTGCATTTCAAGCTGCCTGCTGCCTCTCGTTCAGGTCGCTGCCTCAGAGACCCTGAGTTTAGGATTGCCGCCAACTGCAAACAGCTAAGAACTGCTGAATATTTAGCCATTGGTTGCCATCAAGACAAAGAAACCCTGGTTTCCAAGCTATTTATTTGCTTAGCAATATTTTCAAATATTTTTATTTGCTGTGTTTAGGAATACTTGGGAAGGAAGGTGGCGTGCTATTGCTCAATATCATCAGATTTTGGAAGCTAAGCAGCATTGATTCTCAGATGGGAGACCACCAAGGAAGACTGCACAGAAATGCACTGGCAAACCACCTCTGCTTCTACTGAAAGCTTCTTCCTGGGATCATCGTAAGTCGGTTGCAACTTGACCTACACTAGCAATAGTGGAACACCTGAAACACCACATGTCAGTTGCAAAGAGGGAGCTAATTTTTCAATGGATTGACCCTCTGTTTGTTGACTATTTCATGAACGCTTGGCAGGGTGCTTCCCTGTGTTTCAAGAAGTGCAATAATGGCTTTTTGTACAATATTTTAAAAGGTGCAACTGGCTTTTTGTACATTCATGTTCTCACTCAGCCTAATTATGTTCTCATCCTTGCTCCTCTGCTTAGCAGGCAATTATTTAAAGAGAAAATTAAATCAGTCACAAATCAGATAAATCAGTCATAAATAAAATTTAGTGTATCTGATGCCAAAAGGAACACTGTGATTTTTTTTTTATATCCAACCATTCAGTATTTGTCTACATAGTCCATAGATACACAAATGACTGCCAATCTGTTTGGACTGGCAGGGTTTTCACACATGCGCACCTTTGAAAAAACTCAGAGCAGTCCTGTTTGGTTGGCATTTAAGTCACTCAGAGCTGAACCAAACAGACCAAGTGATCTGATTGCTAAACATGGTAAATTCAACTGTCAAATGCATCTGATACAAAATTCACAGCATCCCTAATTGTGTTGCACATGTTTACAACACAGGGAATGTAAAACTGGAGGGGGTGCACACACCTAAGTCATCAGCCCATGCATGTGGAATTTTAAGTGTTCAGTCCACCCAATGGCATCAAGGAGCCTAGGTGGCTACCTCACTTGCTTGCTAATTCAGAGCAGTGATTCTAAAAGACTCTGCAATGGTGGAGGACAGTGACAGCAACACCAAAATGGGAGAAGGAAGAGGATGGTAGTTGTAGTGGGAAAGAAAGGTGGCTCGCTTGCTGTGCTACCACACTCCCACCACTAATTGCCCGATCTGCCTCCTGTCTGAATGGTGACCAATGTTCCCTCTAAGCTGAGTTAGTGTGAGCTAGCTCACAGTTTTTTAGCCTCCGGCTCACACATTTTTGTCTTAGCTCAGGAAGGATGGCTCCAGACCAAACTAATTTATGCAGTAGCCAAATCACTCACTCACAACTTTAATATAGCTCACAAAGTAGAATCTTTGCTCACAAGACTCCACAGTTTAGAGGCAGCATTGGCGGTGACCCTGCTTCTGCCTTTCTAACCCAGTGACCATTGACCAGTGCCCATCAGCCTATTATGTTTGCTTTTCCTGGCTCAGACCTTGCCTGTGATAGGGAATATAAATGGTGGTAATGCTCAGCAAGACCAAGTAGAGCAATCACCAGCAGAAAGATCAAAGCCAGCTGTATAAAACTTTTTCCATTGTGTTGCATCTGTTTTGCTGCCCTTTAGGAATAAGCATGAAGTAAATGAGCAATGGCGTGCTTAATTACTTGGTATAATATACATATATCTCTTAACCTGATTCTGTGGCTTATCAGAGTTCTGAAAGGGCTTTTAGGTTCTGTAACTACTGCTGTCCTTGTGACTAGCTGTTGCATCAGTGTTTCATCCATAGCACAAAAACTGTGGGAAAAATCTCAGGTTCATTTAATCCCCATTTGTGAAACTATCCTAAACACATTTCTCTCACACTGTACTGTACCTCACTTAAGCTCCTTCCTCCACACACACACACACACACACTGCTCAGCACTAACTTTCACACAAAACCTCTATCTGAACAAACCAGTCAACTCCACCCTCTTGGACACAGCTACCATTCAGTCATAACACACTTTGCTCACCCATTCAGCACCCTCACTTTCTTACTGTACAGGCCCACATTTTAGATCACAGCAGATCACTCCACATTAAAACACGGGGGGGGGGGGGGACAATGCACAGTATTTACATGGCAAAACACCACAGAAGCCTCTGCCATAGTGGAATGGATTTACAGAATCCAACCCAAGACCAGTATCCATATCCAAACCAGTATCCATGTCCATATTCAATTAATTATTTTTAATAAAAACCAGTAAAGTCAGCCTTTATTAGCATATATCAGTAAATCAAAATTATAAAAATATACAAGTAGAGAGAGACTGTAGTACAAATACATTGAATAAAATCGTAGGTTAAAAACAAGTCATCTTAGGCACTGCTGTCATCTGTCACTTACCAAACCTAAATCCAGAGAGCCAGTTTGGTGTAGTGGTTAAGTGCACGGACTCTAATCTGGGAGAACCGGGTTTGATTCCCCACTCCTCCATTTGCACCTGGCTGGATGGCCTTGGGCAAGCCATAGCTCTGTACCAGCTGTTCCCTCAAGGACAGCTTGGGAAAGAGTTCTCTCAGCCCCAGCTACCTCACAGGGTGTCTGTTGTGGGGAGGGGAAGGGAAAGGAGTTTGTAAGCCGCTCTGAGACTCCAAGTGAGTGAAGGGTGGGGTATAAATCCAATCTCTTCTTCTTCTTCTTCTAATGTACCCAATGTTATAGGTGATCGTCAAGGACCAGCCCCCGTGCAGACAGGCAAACCTGCACAATGGGGTCATCCATGGATACCATTTAAGGTCTGCAAACCTAAAGAAACCCTCAGGTTTACAGAAATATATATACAAACCCAGCCCTGACCTGGATGGACCAGGCTAGCCCAATCCAGTTGGGTGTAGTGGTTAAGTGTGTGGGCTCTAATCTGGGAGAACCGGGTTCAATTCCCCACTCCTCCACTTGCACCTGGCTGGATGACCTTGGGCAAGCCATAGCTCTGTACCAGCTGTTTTCTCAAGGACAGCTTGGGAAAGAGCTCTCTCAGCCCCACCCACCTCACAGGGTGTCTGTTGTGGGGAGGGAAAGGGAAAGGAGTTAGTAAACCGCTCTGAGACTCCAAGTGAGTGAAGGGCAGGCTATAAATCCAATCTTCTCCTCCTCCTCCTTTAAGTGGTGTTGGCCCTGGTTAGTACCTGGATGGGAGACTTCCAAGGAAGTCCAGGGTTGCTTGCTACACAGAGGCAGGCTACGGAGAACTACCCCTGTTCATCTCTTGCCTTGAAAACTCTATGGGGTCGCCATAAGTCTTATATGATTTGATAGCATATACACACAGCTGTTGGGTGTGCAGATGTTCAGTGACTAAAAACTGGCAAAGAAGCAGCCAGCAGAAAAGAAAGGCAAGGGTGGGGGAGGAGAGCCAAGCCAAAGCTGGGGGGGGGGGGGGGGGGTGAGCCACAGCCAGTAATTAACTGAGGTGAGGCAGAGGTGAGCCTGAGTTGGTGGGAGAGGCAAATGGGAGGGGAGCTGGAGCCAGCAGGAGCAAGTATAAGGGAAGGGAATGGGATTTCCTTTTTCAAGCATCTTTACAGGTCTCTTTATATTGGTGCTGTTGTATCTGACTGTTTTACATGGAGGCAACTGAAAGATTAAATCTGATATACTGTAGAAAGGGGAAAGGTTTGGGGTTCTGTATGGATTGCAGTTCCACGGTGCAAAGAAAGGTGGCCTGAGATTTCTCAGTTTCTGTGTCCCAGATCGCTTTTAGAGGATGTTATTCCTGTACCTTCAGACCTTGTGATATAAACAGCAAAATCTAATTCTGAAAAAAAACATTCACCACAACTGATTACCATAAGCAGAGCACATACATTTAAATCAAAAGTCAGTTGAGTTGGAAAAGGTTTAAGTTTTTCAATAAATTATTTTTATAATGACTATAAAAGTTATATAGGACCCAGAGACTTGGTGGAGTGAAACACTTTACTGTACCTGAATTGCGGGTAACACTTCTTGAAATATAAAGCTGACAATCAAGCGTCTGAAAAACATGATGCACTAAAAGATATGAGTATAGATTTAGCAAAGTAATCCAAAGAGAGAGCATCCACTATTTTATTTTTCTTACTTAGTAAGACATTAGTAACAAAACAGAATAAAGCTACTTTTAATTTAAACAAACAATAGGACTGCCAGAAAAGGTCTATTCATATATTAAATAGATAAAACTAAGGCTCTTAGCTATATTTTTGTACACATACATATAATGAATAGTAAATTGTTAACACCGTAAACTTATTTTATAGGGTTCACTAAGTCCTCTAACTTGGGAGCCCAAGAATCAATCTTTCTTTCTCTCTTTCTCTCTCTCTCTCTCTTTCTTTTTCTCTCTGCTGTTTCTTTTTCCATAGTGTTAAATGCAGAAATGTTTTAAACTCACATATTGTCTGTGAATATTACCACATGACAAGATTACTTCTGGTGAAATGCAAAGAAGTCCATTCTGTACTGAGCAGAGCAACATCAGTGGGACCACCTCTATTTTAAATGGCACATGAAGCTCTTCCAGGCTGGGTTTCTGGTCTAAGGAAGCCAAGTAGATTAGATTCTTATAGCTCTTGTAATGTGGGCCAGATTCCCCCCACCCCCCACTGATTAATGCAGGATTAGTCTGTTACTTCAGGAAATAGAACAGGAATTTTCTGAGTTCTCTACAAATTGACAGGGACAAGGACCTTTTCTCACTTGCTCCAAATTCCTCTCAGGGTTGGGCCTACTGAATTGGCAGTGCCACCCTACATTTCCCCGGTCTTCAATGGATTTAGAAGGGTGTAATTCTGTTTAGGATTGAACAGTAGGCCTGTTCTGTGTGACTGGTTAGAACACAAGTAGGGTGGCAGGAATAGTGTGGTATGCAAAAGCATAAGTGGACTATCAAGTCAGCACATTGAAGCACCTGTGGTTGAAGGGTGGCTGTCAAGCCATCCCATCACTGGATTGTGTGGCTGGGTGGGTTGGGGAGGGGACTCCCTTGGTGCTGAGCAGCATCAACCAAACCTTCCATTTCTTGAGCAGCACGTGGGCAGAGAACAATAAAATCTAAACACCGGGACTTCCGGAAGAGATGTGCCTAATGGTGGACGCTGCTCTCCGCTCGAGCAGGAGGGGCGGTCCGTGCCTGGTGGGAAGAAGGGGCTCTGGACCAGTGCCGAGCCCCCAGAGACCTCAGTGAAGGTGCTCTGCCTGGGGTGGCACAAGAAGGGATCTCTCCCAGCGATGGCAATTGCGGGATCGAGGTCCCCCTCATCACCCCCATAGGTTCCCCCACCACGGAAGCCTTTTATGGCTGCAAGCGCAAACCGAGAAGCAGCAGAGAATGCGAGGCGATGAAACTACAACTCTCCCGATATGCAAGGTGAAAACGTGAGTCTCAAAGAAGGACTGTAAAATAAGCGGGGAGGGGGGTGGACGGAGTAAAAATCCCCCCCCTCCACTACCAAAGCGTACTTACAGGACTTTCCCACGGCGTTACTGAATGTGCAAAAGCGTTTGCAAGTTGCTGGAGGGCAGGATCGCATGCTTGAAGATAAAAGCTTTAAAACGATATAAGTGCCATTAAGAAAATCACTTCTTCTATCCATCTTATCTAATTGTAAACAAGAGCGAAGAAGCAACAATGGCGGGGAAACCGAAACCTTCCCCCAAACCAGGAAGCGTCCCTCCGAGTTCAAAGGCCGACACCACAGAGATGAGCACAATGCTTTCCGCGTTATTGCAACCCCTGGTGGACCAAATGACTACTCTCAGTGCAAAAATGGATACAATGCAAAAGGAGCTAAAAGAGTCAAACAAGAAAACAGAAAAACTGCAACAGGACCTTTTGGAGGTGAAAGCATCTACAAATAAGCAGGACTTAAGACTGCAAAAAATAGAGAAGGACAAGGCTATTCAACATGATACCCTGCTGAAATTACAGATGGAACGCTCAAATTTTTCCCTACGACTTCAGAATGTTCCTGAAAAAAAAGGAGAAGATCTTAAAAAACTGTTAAGTGAAGCACTAGTGCCTCTAACAGGTTTGAAAGCAGAAGAAATAATAAGCGACATGGATTTGGTCTATAGGACCTACCCAGTATATATTAAAAAGAATAAACTGCCTGGCGAAATAATGATAAGATTCTCCAAAAAATCTACAAGAGATGTGGTGTTAAAAGCCACCAACAGAACAACACTGAAGATCCAGGAAGAGGAAATTAAAGTTTTGAAGGACATACCATTTGAAATAAGAAAAAGAAGAAAAGCCTACAAAAAATTAACGATATGGCTTCAGTTTGAGTCAATTGTATATCGTTGGAATACTCCAGAGGGACTAAGTTTCAGTTTCAAAGGCAAAGATTATAAAATTGACTCTGTTGAACAAGCAAATAAATTCCTCGAAAAAGACAAAGAAAAGAAAGCAGAGAGAGACTCAGATGACTCACAAGTAACGCAAGAAAGTACCTACGGCTTTGACAGCTCTAAAAGTGAAGAAGAAATATCGGACTCGGAAAAGGGAGCTGCTGCTCCCAAATCAAAGACTGAGACTAAAAAGACAAGAAGAGGACAGAAGAAGAAATGATTGTTAAAAGGTTTTAATAAGCTTGTGCATTATATAAGAATTTAAAAATTTTTGTTAAGCGTTTCTTCAATAACATGTGTACTAGCCAAACAGCTTTTGATTTACTGTAGTAACAAAATATTTGAACAATTGAACCAAGGTATTTTGAGATGTTTCAGAATTTTTGTAACCTGATATATTTAAGCAATTTACACAGTATTCTCTGTATAAGATAATGTAGCTTAGTAAGTAGCGTGATAGTTGTAGAAATAGATAAAAATCAATAAAAATTTTATAAAAAAATAAAATAAAATCTAAACACCTTTCAGTACAGCTTTCTGTGGCACAAAATAAGCAAAATCAGTGCTGGCCAAATCTGGAGTCAGGGTGGACTTTCTTATAACAACTGGTAGCAAAAACAGGCTTCCTGCTAGCAGCAACCACCATTAAAAGTAGTGGTGATGCTGATCTTCCATAAATTATTCCTGTCTTAACTCATACTTCATTGTCTCATGTGGTCATTGTTCCTAACTCAGAGAAAGCAAGACAGTTCAGTTCAAAGGATGTGTAGTGAACTCCTACAGAATTCCGTGGGACTTACACCCTAGTGAGTGTGTTTAAGATTCCATCCTTAGTTAACATCCTTCAAATTTTAGTTATGACTGATTTTTCCCATGGCTTTCCATTGGATTTAAATACAAATAGGTTTCTCTGGAACAGGTGTGTTTAAAATCTTGCATATGATATGGTATCTTAACTTCTCCCTCTTCTCCCTATAACTTTTAGACAGTCTTACCAAAGACTGGCACATCTTTGTGTGATTCTCTGCCCCAGCTCCACATCATTGCCTGCCATTGAGGGGACTGAGGGACAGCAGAACCTAACATTAAGGTTACCATCAGCCTGGAGAAAACAGTCCTGTCCTTTTAATAGAAACTTAATGGATTGTAATGTAGCAGGTGGGCGTATTTGGCTCCTGTGTCAAGAAGAATATCAACTGGCCATTAAGCTTCCATCAAAAGGACAGGATACACACACACCCTGGTTGTTGGCAACCCTAGAAGTTGACATCACATGTTCCATGTTAAGTGAAGAAACTCAACATGGAAGTGTCATTTTTGATGGCAACTCACACTGAGCTCAGTTTGTATTCCAGACTAAAAGGAATGTGAAATCTTTAAATATCTTTGTAAAGATATAACATGGCACTACAAATAGTTCTAGCTGACTAGGGCAGCCTGATCCTAAGCATGCTTGTTAGAAGACCCCTCTAGGTACAATTGGACATAATTAGGATTAATGCACTTAGTTAACACTGCTGCCTTAATGGATAAAAAGAATATTTCCTTACCTATCATGCCAACCTAAGCAGGTCTACTCAGAATCCTACTCAGGTCTATTCAGTGGAATTTACTCCTTGGAAAGTGTTCTTAGGATTCTACTGCTAATTCTGCAGGTCTTCGGGGGAGGAACATCTTCTGGGTTGCCAAGAGATGCACAATCAGATAGCCATATCAAATGGGTGGTCCACAGTCTTCAGCCCATTCACAATTTTCTCCACTTCTATTGTCACAGGCCCATAGCCAGGATTTCTTAATTGGGGGGGGGGGGGTTTAAATAAGTCATGGGGCACTGACATCACAAAAATAAAAAGGGGCAGCGGGGGGGGGGACAAGTCATGGTTGGGGAAGGGGTAGCGGTGGACCTGGGCTAGATAGAAGTTGGAGGGCCTTGGCGGGGGGCGGGATGTCCCACTGTAGCTATGGGCCTGTATTGTCATAATGTTTTTTCTAATATTTCTAATAAATAAACATATTTCACTTTCAGTAATATCAGTGTAATGAAATACAAGCTATTGCTATTGCATCCACAAAGACACAAGCCTTTACACATGATGCTTCTGCACACTGACTGAATGTGTGGTGAGAGAGAGAGGTCTGGAGCAGACTGGCTCCACCTCACCCCCACCTCTGAATGACTGCCAGCTTATGAGCACAGCATCTGTGTGCAGATGCATCATCCGCACATACAGTCCTTTGACATGATCAGCACTGTTTAGAAAGCAGCATTCATGATCACTGGGAGCGACTTAATATTTGGTCACTTCCTCCACACATAGGCACCATGCTCGCAAGCTAGTGATCATGTGGAGGTGGGAGCATGGCCAGCATGCTCATGCCCACTCTTTCTCTCCACATGTTCAGTCAATGCACTTTGATCTACAGTCACCGTATACGTATATTGCTATTATTTATGTTAGAACTTTATACCTCATATTCTCTGCAAAATACATAGTACCAAAAGTGGTGTGCAGTACAGTGAAAAATAAGTGCAAAAATAATCCCCCCCCCCCAAAAAAAAACACAAGGGAAAAGTACTAATTCAACCAGCATAAATCTAGCTTAACCAACATATTTTATTTTAAGTCACCAGAACAAGATGCCTGTCACTGGCCATCACTAGCTAGCAAGATGCTTCCTGGAAAAGTCCCATTTTCCAGGGATGTGGCCAGCCATGCCTTACTCAGCAGAATTTTCCCACAATGTAGGCACCATCAAAGAAAAGCTGGGGGGGGGGGGTGTTTTGTAAAGAAACGGACACAGAACAATGCTTTGTCCGTGGCTCTTAGCAGGCAAGCAGCTACCTATGGAAGAATGCCCTCCTTGAGATATGTAGGTGTCAGATCACGTAAAGCTTCAGGATCATCACCAGGACTTTGAACTGGGCTGAGTCAGGGTAATATGTTAGCCAAATTGCTCTGTTTGCTTTAATAAAAGGTTGGGGAATTATGATATTAATGTGCAATTGGCATAACTACAGGATCATGGCCTTTATATACCAGAGACCCACTTTATCCGGGTCGCAGGAATAGACACAGAGACTAGATAACTAAAGCAGTGATCTCTTTACTGAAGAATTCTTAAGTCCTTATAAACAATAATCAAACATTCAGACACACAATACAGAACTAAGGAAGTAGAGGCTATTGATAGGGAATAGAGGGAGTGAGTTATGGGGTGATACTACCTGTTCAGATGTGCAGAGGTCCATGAGGAAAGGATTATGGCCTAAACCCAGAGGGTAAAGGGGTGGCCTGCCAGTTGGCATCAGGGCAGAAAAACACTCACATTCTGAGGCCATGGACCTAGATAGTTAAAGACACTGGAAAACAATGCAGACCAATGGAAGGTCTTGGGGGCTGGTCTCAGGTGAGAACAAAAGATTACCTGGGCCATTCAGGTGTCCCAGGAGGTGTGTGACACAAGGATGGGCAAGGCCTAGATGTGGCCAATGAGCTTTCAGAGGGGGCAGAGTCTGGATTAACAACTGGAGCCAGGTGTGCTGGGGCTAGCTTAGGGTTGCCAAGTCCGGGTTGGAAAATACCTGGGGACTTTGGGGGTGGAGCCAGGAGAAGGTGGGGTTTGGGGAGGGGAGGGGCCTCAGCATGGTACAATGCCATAGAGTCCACCCTTCAAAGCAGCCATTTTCTCCAGGGGAGCCGATCTCTGTCAGCTGGAGATCAGGTGTAAGAGCGGGAGATCCCCAGGCCCCACCTGGAGGCTGGCAACCCTAGGCTAGCTGAATGGATTTTAAGACCACTGATGGTTCTGCCAAGGCAGTTGAATAGGTTCCCAGATACAGACAAAAGAGGGAGATTGGCCCCTGTTTAACATCAAGAAGGATTGTTAATAATTTGAATGTTTGGTTGGTTTATCTTGGTATCCTGAGGGATGAAGAGCAAGGAAGGACAAGTACCACACATAGACATGAGATGACACAAGAAAAGGGCTGGGTGAGGTTCTGGAGACAGAAGGACTATTTGCGGGATGGCCTCTGGATAGCCTTTAGAAATGTAGATACTTCACCTGGTGGAACCCAGTGTTATCCCATATGCATAATCTCTTCTGAGTGGAGGGGGAAGACTGGAGGTTTGCTTTGAGGGTGCCTTTTGAAACCTGAATGTGAAATCCCTGTTTCCAGAGCTATGGCTTGCTCTGTGTTCCAGGACCAGGAGTGTCTTCCTTGGCCTGAGTTTTGTGGGTCTCTGGTTCAAGTTAGAAGTGGGGTGCCCCTTGCAGTTGAGGCTACCCAAGAGTAAAGACAGCACCTCTGGCAACAAATACACTTACTGAAGCTCATTCCTACCCGAAGGTGAATTGCAACTTTCTGCACTGACTAGTTTCTGAGTTGTTTTCAAAATATGGCCATGTTACTCAAACCAGGCCCTGTGATCGTGTCAGATCATCCCCTACACATAAACAGTCCAGATATAAGACCTGGGACTAAAATGGAATCATTTCTGTCTGTTGTACACACAACTCCTGTTTTGGACACAGCCCTTCTCAGACCAGAGAAGGATGGAAAGAAAAGAAAGCATTTAACAAGCAACTTGAAAAAAAATCCTATTTTTAACAACCACCATAGAATTCCATAGCCTTACTCCCTTCCACCAAAACAAAGATAGAACACATTAAACATCAAAGACACTTTAAAAATCCCAAGCAAGAAGTTTAAAAAATAAGACAAGCAAACAAGTTCCTAAATATATGCAAGTATCTTTGGTCATACAGGATCTAATGGATTTCCCCAGTTCCATTAGTTAATAAAAGGTAATCAGATTTCTGCACTGACCAAATTTTAAGAGCCCTGCTGGATCAGACCAATGGTCCATCTAGTCTGTTGCCCTGCAAGGGGCTTATGCGCTCTTATGGACCTAAAAATCCATAAGTGCTAATAAGAGACTGTTGCTGAATGTGAAAAAGGGACTGAGATGCAATTGACCAAATCACAATGCCAGCTGTACACCCATGCCAGCCGACGCCTGAGATGATGTCCCAGTGGTTCCCGAGGTCGCCAACTCCAAGAGATTTCCCTTAACACAACTACTTACACAGAAATAGCCACTTGCCATTGTGGTTTGAACATGTGCTTGCAGATGCCATTAGCGCTGTTCTTCTTCCTCATGCAGGCAAAAAAAAACCCCAACGTTCCTTGCTCCAGAGAAATAAAAGGACTATTTCTGCAGTTTACATAGACAATGGACTCAGTTAGCCAGAAACCGGTTCTGCTGCTAAACCCATCAGCAAAACGAAAGGGCTAGCCAATGAGTCATATCCTCCCTCCAGGTATCTCTGTCACAACCCAGGTAGAGTGTAACATTGCCCAACCCCTTAAGCCCCTCTCCTCTAGTGGACAGGACTTTTGGGATGGACCAGCAAGGGGTGGTCTCATGGGAGGTGGCCAACAAAGCCCTCCCCCCAAAAGCCCCCCTAATAAAAAGAGCTCCCTAGCCATGTAGTAGCTCTCTCTCTCCATGCCTTTTTAGACTAACCCTGCCCTATCTTGCAGACTCTGGTGTAGCTAACCAAGAGTCTTTCCACATGTTCTGCTGGTTCAGTTCATGATCCCCAATTCCCTGTAAACTCCATTATTTTCAAACTGGGATTGCATCATCTCTCCGGACAGGTAATTATTGCCCTCGACAGATACCAACAATATTCCTGCTAATGCAACAGTCTTTGCTCCAGGGGTCATTTCGAGCAGGAGCTTGGGGGAGCGCAGCTCCGGGAGTTGGTGCCAGCTCCCCCCCATGGGGGAAGGCCTGCTTGTGTCATGGCTGCAGCAAAATGACTCCATCCCCTGGAAAGGTCCTTGTTCCTCTGACCAACTTTCTGAAAGCTTCAGCCACCACTGAAGCTATCCTCCCAGAATAGTGGTATTTCTGAGGCTTGGATTAGTAGCTGTCCCCTCTCTACCAGCTTGCTTGCTTGCTTGCTTGCTTGCGCTCTCTCTCTCTCTCTTCTTTCTTGCCTTCTGACATACTTCCGGTGATGTCAGGTGGTGTAGCATATGCAAATAAGTTATGCAAATAAGTTATGCTAATGAGTTATGCTAATGAGCCCCTGCACCTCTTTTTCTACGAAATGACCCCTGCTTTGCTCTATCTTTATTTCTTAGGCTCTGTATAAGTGAATGTGTGAATCTGTATTGTTTGCTTGAGTAAGAACCTTTTAGTAAAGAAACTATTTTATTACTAAAGCCAGCCTCCTTGTTTATTTCTGGTGCTTCTGGAAGAGGTGGGATCTCTGTATATATTGGTGGTGACTCCTTTTTGCCAATTGCCAGTTAATTAATAAGCTATAATTCCCCAATATTGATAAGAAATCAAGGCAATTTGGCTAACAAGTCCAGCATCCTGTCTCACACAGTGACCAACCAGTTCCTCTGGACAGCCAACAGCAGGGCATAGAGGCTGAGCCCTCCCCCTGACATTGCCTTCTAGCTTTGGGAAGCAGAGGCTTAATGCCTCTGAATGTGGAGGTTCTCCTCAGTCACCATGGCTAGTAGCCATTGATAGACTTATATTCCATGAAACTATCTAATCCTGTTTTAAAGCTGTTTATTCCTGTGGCCATCACTACATCCTCTGGCAGCAAATTTCACAATTTTTTTAATAACTTTCTTTTTATTTCAAACAAATTTCCATAAAACTAACATAACACAATTATTACAACTCATCTTCTTTTCTTAGTAAAATACAAAATCCACAAACTTTTCAGGTAAGGCTGTGTTACAATCTTTGGTTTTTGTTGCATTGTCAAAAAATTTAAACCATTTTGTTACAAAACACTCCTTGTTTGTAGGGTTCACTATTTTCACAGTTTGCAAGGCCAGTTTATCACTTGCTACAGTATCCCACACTTTTACAAACCATTGTCTGAGCATTGGTAAATGATCCGCTTCCATTTCTGGGCAAGTACTGTCTTTGCAGATTAGGAGTAGCGCCGCAAGTTCTCTATCAGTGCCTGTAAATTGTTGATCCTCCCAGTGGTTGAGCAAAATGCTCTCTGGAGTAAATGGTAGTTTTATTGTTAGAATTTCTTCTATTTTGGTCACCACCGTGACCCAATAACGTTGAAATTCCACATTTTAATCACTCTGTGTAAAGTAGAATTTCCTTTTGTCCATCCTGAATCTATTGCTCATCAGTTTCATTGGATGCCCTCAAATTCTAGTATTTTGAGAGGGAAACAAATTTATCTTTGTCAACTCTCTCCACCCCATGCATAATTTTATAAACCTCTATCATTCCCCCATTAGTTGTCTCTTCCCCTCATAGGGAAGGTGCACCAACCCTTTAATCATCCTGGTTGCCTTCCTCTGTACTTTTTCCAGCTCTGCAATGTCCTTTTGGAGATACAGTGACCAGAACTGTACACAGTAATCCAAATGAGGTTGCACCCATAGGATCATTAAAATATCAGCCATTTTTTTCTCAATCCCTTTCCTAACAATCCCTAACATAGAGTTTGCCTTTTTCACTGCTGCAGCACACTGGGTTGTCACTTTCATTGAGCTATCCACTACAACCTGAAGATCTTTTTCCTTCTCAGTCTCAGCAAGTTCAGACCTCTTTAGCCTACCCTTGAAGCTGGGTTTTTTTGTCACCTCACATTTACCAGCATTGAACTTAATTTACCACATTGTTGCCCACTCATCCAATTTATGGAGGTCCTCTTGAAGCTCTTCACAATCAGCCTTGGTTTTCATTATCCTGAATAATTTTGTGTCATCTGCAAACTTAACCCTACACTACTCACCCTTAGTTCCAGATCACTGATGAATAAATTAAATAGTACCAACTCCAATACCTATCCTTTTGGGATCCCACTACTTACTTTCCTCCATTGTGAAAACTGTCCATTTATTCCTACTCTTTGCTTCCTGTCGTTTAAACAGTTTTTAAGTCATCCTCTTATCCCATGACTGCTAAGTTTACACAGGAGTCTTTGGTGTGATACCTTGTTAAAAGCCTTTTGAAAGTCCAGGTATATAATGTCTACCAGGTCACCATTGTCTACGTTCTTGTTCACTTTCTCAAATATCTCCAAAAGTTTGGTGAAGCAGGACTTCCCTTTGCAGAAGCCATGCTGATTTTCCTTCAGCAGGCTTTTCTCCTCTATATGCTAAACAATTCTATCCTTGATTACAGTTCGTACTAATTGGGGCAGACATTAGGCTGACTGGCCTATAATTTCCTGGTTCCCCTCTGGATCCCCTTTTTAAAAAATGGTGTCACATTTGCTACTCTCTAGTCTTCTGGTAGAGTGCCTAAATTTAGTGATAGGTTACATATATAGGTTAGTAGATTTCACTTTTGAGTTCCTTAAGAACTCTTGGGTGTATGCCATCAAAACCTGGAGACTTATCGGTTTTTAATTTCTCCAGTAGGTTTAGAATTTCATCTCTGGTCACCTCAATTTGGCTCTGTTCTTCAGGCTCCCTTCCTGAAAATAGTAGATATGGCAAAGGTACATGCCTCATATTTTTCACAGTGAACACAGAAGCAAAAAAGTAATTGAGCTACTCTGCCATCTCCCCATCTTCCTTTAGCAATCTCTTTATTCCTTGGTCTTCCGAAGGCCTCACTTCTTCTCTGGCTGGTTTCCTGCTCTGAATATACATTGTCATTTTATTCATAATAATTATAAATCAAACCTGCAAGTAACTTTTTTATCCTGCAGGGTACAGACTAGAAAAAAAGAATCAGCAAGGAAAATTTAAATGGTAAGCAGATGTCCTGGATAGCCCTGGGCAGGCTAGTCTCATCAGGTCTTGGAAGCTAAGCATGGTCTGCCCTGGTCAGTATTTGGATGGGAGACCACCAAGGAATACCAGGGTCATGATGTGGAGGCAGGCAGTGGCAAACCACCTTTGAACATCTGTTGCCTTGAAACCCCCAAGGGATCAACATAAGTTAGCCATGACTTGATAGCCCCTGTGAAAGGCAGATGTACTATAGAAACCACATTTATCCAGTTCTAGCATGTAGTTGTGTTTGTTGTTGTTCAGTCGCACAGTTGAGTCTGACTCTTCACAACTTTGACTGTGTGACCGAACAACAACAACAAACACAACTACATGCTAGAATTGGATAAATGTGGTTTTTATAGTACATCTGCCTTGCACAGGGGCTATCAAGTCATGGCTAACTTATGTTGATCCCTTTGTTCAAAGGTGGTTTGCCGTTGCCTGATGACCCTGGTATTTCTTGGTCATCTAGCTAAATTCCTAATCAAAGTTATGCATACATTCAAATTATGATCTTACTGTTTGGCTACTCCAGAGCAAACCAAACCCGAGAGTATGGGAGGGGGGTTGCTTGACATAGGGCCAGAAGGTGTGGTGGGATAAATGGGAACAGAACTTAGGATAATGAAAAGGGAGTCCCTGACCAGCATGCAATGGGAAGGAGCTGGCTGTAGTAAGACAAACCAGTCAACAAAAGAACATGGGAGTGCTAAGAGAGGGAAAGTGCAAACAAGGACATGAAACATTACTCTGGAAAATAAAAGCACAACAAGGAAAGAAAAATCATACTCTGTTTAGAAGAGGAAGGATCTGATGCTGTGGTGTTCACTGTGACTGGAAGATGGTTTTAGATGGAAGTCATCTTCAAGGAGCAGGGGGCTTGGGTGGCCTCTCTTATGCACCTGCCTTTATCTTGGTGCCAATTGAGAAGAGTTGCTGTTGGTTTAATATTGGGGTCTCTCCTGGTATTGGATCAGGACTTTGGAGATAGTCATTGATTCCCTCAACTTTGGGACAGATCATTGATGATACGAGGGAATTCTGAAGCTAAAGAAATGACTTTGATCAATGCACTGCTGGTGTACCCAGGATGTTGGGATGTTCCCATGTAGAGAATGCCATTAATAAATTATTTTATTTGAACAAGAGCTTTCATTTAGAGGGGGCAGAGTAAATATGTGTTATCCTTCCCTCCAGCATCCAGAGGTCAAATGTTTTTTGAGCATTATGCTCCCATACTCCTGATGTTTTAGAGTCCAAGTATCATCTGTAGGATGCTGTCCCATTCCTGTGGTTTTGTATAAGCCAAAGAATCCTTTTGGGGGGGGGGTGCACTCATAAATAGTATTAATGGGTTTTTTGGGGGCTAAGCAACAGCCCCACATAGAGCCTACTGCAATGATCTATTTATGCATGCATGGTGGAGGCCAGATCCTTGTCTGACAGAAACCAGTCATCACTAGTTCACTAGCAGCATCTGCTAAATCAAGATGGGTAGCCATGTTAGTCTATCTGTAGCAGCAGAAAAGAGCAAGAGTCCAGTAGCCCCTTAAAGTCTAACAAAATTTATGGCAGGGTATGAGCTTTTATGAGTCACTGTTCATACCCTGCCACACTTTGTGAGCAGTGACTCATGAAAGCTCATACCCTGCCATACCCCATTCTGGCCTTGAATAGCAGGATGCTCTGTTTTGAAAGGTTAACCAAAGGGAAATTTGTATCGCCAGACTGTGTTTAGGTACATTTCTTTGTACTTAAGTTTCAAAATATTGCTCCCTACAGGAAGCTGTTCTCCCCTTTGGCCAGGAGATGGAGCCCTGGATTTTAAATCGAGACCGAGTTGTAAGCAAGGGGCAGTCACTTCTTATCCCGGTTTCTTTCTTAATTGAGAAAGAAAGTAAAGAGACAATGGAGTACAACTGTGTCACAGCAAACTACGGTCAGAGCAGACATGTTTCAACCAAGTGGCTGTAGCAGTGCAGCTGAGTGAAAACGATTCTCTGCTCACAGTCATGTGATCCCTCAACTTTGTGGGAACGGTGCGTGCGCCACGTCCAGCCCTGTCCTATTTTCCCCCCCATGTATAATATCCTTCTCCTCTTTTTACAGAGAACAGAATCAGTGTGGTGATTTGCAGGCAATAAAATTGTACTGTAAACTTTCACTGGACTTCGTGAAGAGTACGGTAAAGAATAAGATGAGGAAAAGAAGGCGAGGGGCCGCTTTCTGTGCCCGGATCCTCGTCCATGCCATGCAACCAGCCCCTTCAGAACGGTTCGAAGTTACCCAGCCCTGGGCGAGTCTTGTTTGACTCGTGTGTGTGTGTGTGTGTGTGTGTGTGTGTGTGTGTGTGTGAGGGAGGAGGGCGCAAGCGCGAAGGATCTGCGCCGCCAAGTCCCAGGCTGGGCTGCTTTGGGTTCTTGGGCTAGAGGGAAGTATTTAGGGAGGATTTTTTCCCCCTCTCGCCTGCTGCTTCGCTGTCGCTCCAAACAGGTCTTTGACACCTGCGGAGGCACAGGCAAGCGGGAAACGCTGCAGTGGAAGCCGGTTTGTCGGCAGTCAGGCGGAATCCTCACTCCGTTTTAAAAACTCCACCCGTTCTTCGTCCCAGGACAGGGCCGCTTTGTTCCGCGGGCTACAGAAACGGGAGGATCCATCCAGTCCCGAAACGGAATTCAAGCGAACCGGCGTAGCGCCGCTTTCCGCAAGACTCGAGAGTGCCAAGTCAGTCTACGTCCAGGCGCCCGGGTTTAAGTGACTGGCGAACCGGAGACTGGTCCTTTGCACTTTGCACAGTTTCCCCAGCATGCCTCCTGGCTGCTAAAATGTGCTTTTTCCGTGCTCTCCCTCCACCGGCTCTCTCTTCCGCCCCGGAGGTCGCGCTAGCGAAGCTGTTAAGTGAACAGCTAATAGGATTGTTTTAATGATGGGATCAGCTCCTGGGGGGATGTTGGTTTAACCCGGTTTGTTAGCCGGATAAAAAGGGAAGCGGTTTGCGAGGGGGACGGGTGGGTGGGAAGTGTAACCTTGCCTTCTTTTCTCACCGCTGTCAGACTTTCCCCTGCCCCTCTTCGCAGCTCCAGCGCCGTTCAAGACGCCCTCGAGTAAAGGCCAGACTGTTGTCTTCTAAAGCACAATTTACACACACACACACACACACCACACCCCAACCCTATTCCTGGGTCTGCTACTACAGAAACACAAGAAACTAATTCACAGGAAAAGGAAGATTGCGATTAAACCAGTGAAGCTCCCGGATAAAAAGTGGACCGGGGGTGGGGAGCTTTTCAGCTGCGGACGACTTGGGATCATTTTCTCGCTGGATCCTTTTCCTCTTCTGATTTACTGCATGGTCTAGAAAGATTCTCAGTCTGTCCCCCTCCTCTTCCTAGGGAGAAATGTCGGGCGAGAAATGCTTCGTCCCTCGCTTCTCTTCCACTCCCTCCGACGTGTATCTTTAACCCCTATGGAGGCACACGAAGTAACCCTGACCCACCCGCGGCGACGTCGGATAGTAGGGTTTAAAGACCCATTGGCTAGAATAGATATTGGGAAACATCCTCAGGAGGACAAGAGAGATCTCGACGGCCTGTGCTTCGCTTTCCCTCTCCGCGGACTCTGGCTCAAGAGACGCACCCCGACGTCCCAGTCCTGCGAAACCGACACCCTTGCCCTACGCATCTTCCCTGGGACCCAAGCCTCGGGAGGTGGCAGCCTCAGCCTCACCGCGACCACTATCCCACCCATTGGGATCAAGATCAATCAGCCCCGATGACTCAGAAGCAAATCCTACAGGATTCGGCGAGACCGGCTCCCAGGCTGCTGCACATAGATTTGCAGTCTTAATCATTATTAACTTTGGCTTGACCTGGGCCAAAGTTTCTCAGCACTAATAATGCCTTTCCTAACAGGATTCTGTGTGTTTTAGGCCAGGGTAATAAGACACTGGCAGCCCAGTCCTGAATATGTCTTCTCGGGAGTAAGATATACTAACAATGGAACTTCTACTATTAGGTATGCTCAGGAATGGTTTGCAGCCTCGTTGAGAAATCAGCGAATAACCAGGATTCACCCCTCTGGAAAGCCCAGACGAGAGTAGAGAGCCGTGGCTTGGACCCCCCACTTCAATACCAGCGTTCTTCTAGACCTGGCACAAAAGAAGTATGTTTCCCGAGCTTTAGGAACACGTGGTATTCCGGGATGCTGTGAAGAATGTATCCGACCCGTAAACGTGTCCCTATTGCTGCTGCAAATGTTTGTATTACTAGACAGACGGAAGGAAGAAGAGATTGGATTTATACCCCGCCTTCACTTGTGGTCTCAGAGCGGCTTACAAACTCCTTTTCCCTTCCCCTCCCCACAACAGACACCCTGTGAGGTAGGTGGGGCTGAGAGAGCTCTTTCCCAAGCTGTCCTTGAGAGAACAGCTGGTACAGAGCTATGGCTTGCCCAAGGTCATCCAGCAGGTGCAAGTGGAGAAGTGGGAAATCAAACCCGGTTCTCCCAAATTAGAGTCCGCGGCACTCAACCACTACACCAAACTGGCTCTCAAGAAAGATCTCGATAGATTATTGAGTTACTCTCAAATTGTTGGGTTGTAATCCACATACCGCATACACCCAACGGATCTCAGACAAACCTCACTGAAATATCTGTTACTACAAACTGAAATCGAGGCCCACCCTTCTGCTATTCAAACCCCATGGCATTCCATATTGACTCTCTGTAACCCGCCTTGAGTCTCACTGAGAAAGGCGGACTATAAATGACAAACTTTTAACAGGCTGCTATTCTGACCACAGATCGCTGGAAGGATGCCCCATTGACATCAATCTGAGCGTCGTAACACTGGAATATCACTGAAATCATTAGAAGAGTAACTAAGCATCTCCGTTGCTTAGTTTTAAATTTTTTTGGCTGCTCTGCGGGGCACAGGGGGCAGTTTTCAAGCACTTTCCGTGCAAATCGTTCCATACAAGTATGTTCACAGGTGCATGCTTTGGTATCTCATCGTTCAGTTCGCAGCTGAGGCGTGAACTAAGAACATTGCGTCCGAGAGGGCGTCGGTGTGTTCGAGATGTGGCAAAGGAGGAAATCGTGGTGCCTCTTTTCACAGGTTCTCGTCATCATTGCTTGATGTTATGGCCATGAAGAAACAAACACCCATGGATGGCAACTGGTCTTCTGTGGGTCAAGGCTCAACTGACTTATGGGGACCCCATAGAGTTTTCCAGGCAAGAGACGTTCAGAGGTGGTTTGCCCATTGCTTGCCTCGCGCCACCATCCTGGACTTCCTCGGTGGTCTCCGCCCCCTCCCCTACTTCAGCTCTCGAGAGGTGAGGCGATCGGGCTGGCCATGGCTAGCCAGATCAGGATCTATGAGCTCCTGTGGCTTAGGCTTTATTTCCCCGCGGAGGTGCTGAGGGGACCGTCCCGTGTGAACCACCGAAGCCTCGGTTTCATCCCATCCCCTTCGCCTGTTGCCACCTCTTCGGAGCAAACCCCATGGCAGTGAGGGCAGAGGGACTGGCTACCGTGTCGTTTGGGCAACGGACTCGCTGCCGCAGCAGACTTTGGCCTGTCCCGGGAAGATGCTTCGCACGTCCTGAGCGGGGTCCCCCGGCTTTTGTGAGGGGGCATAACTCTCGCCAGTGGCAGCACCGCCCCGCAGCCTCGGCAAGTTCGCCGACGGTTTGCCTGGCTTGGGCAGAGCGGCCACCCCCGGGCTTAATTGGCGGGCTCCTGGAGCGCCGTCCGTCCAGTCCCGTCCCGTCCCGTCCCGTCCCCTCCTCCGGCGCCCGGCGGACCCGGGGCTGCTTGCTGGCAGGCAGCGGGGGGGGGGGGGGGGGGGCGCCCGGCCCCGCCGCCGGTGACAGAGGGCCGCGCCACAATTAAGGCCGGTAACGAGACACCGGGCAGCTGTGTTTTCATGGCGCGGTAAGATAGATGCCGCGTTAAATGCCTGACAACTTCCCCGAAGCAATCAGCAAAAGTTTACGAGTGCATAAACCACAAAGACCATTCCTCGGGTGTTTTTTATAAGCCCCTCATTTAAAACGCCTATAAATTCAGCTGCCGGCTTCCGAACTAAAGTTTGTGGCGACTGTGAAACCGCTGCCCCTCTCGCCTCGAGGGAAGCCAAGCAGAGGGTGCTGCAGGCAGAGGAGGGAGACAGACCCCGAAGCGCAAGGGATCGAGCATGGGAGGTTTAGGCGGGAGGCCCCACGGAGAGTTTGGTCTGTCCGTCCGTCCGTCTGGGCGCAGGGCTAGCGAGAGGCTGCTGGTGCCAGGAGGGGACAGAGGGGAACAGGCGGAGCGGGCCGGGAACGGTGCTTTTAGTCTGGCAGCCCCTGACTGACCCCCTTTATGAGGGGGGAAACACAGACCCACCGGGGGGAATGGGAAGGCACTCGGCGCCTGACGTCTCTTTGTTACCGGGGTGACCTTACATTCCTCGCACCTGTTCGCTGCAGAGTGGTCCACCTGTCCAGAGGCTGACAGGGCATCAATCACTCGCCTAACCAGTCCCTCGTTCCGCATGCAGTCCGGGGTCTGACGGTGGCGAGGATGATGAAATGCCTTTGACACCGTATCAATATCTCTGAGCTCTCATTTCCGAAACTGCTTACTGGGCAAGGTGAACCACCACCATCCGGAAAGTTTTCCAGCAAAGGGGGGGGGGGGGAGGCCTAGATTAAGCGTCCCAGATCAATGACGGCGACATCGGTTTGCAAGAACCGGAGCCCAGAACTGTGGAAGCGGCTCTCCCCCCCCCCCCCCCGCCATCCTTAAGCGATCAGAGAAGTTTTACAGGGCGATCTGGAGCGGGGGCCAGGGGACCGCTTCTCCTGCTGATCGGAAGGCTTTCCCTTTATGGTCCCGGGGAAAATGAAGATGCCACTTGGAAAAACAATCAGCAACGATAGACGTGAACAGAGTCGCGTGTAGGAAAGACGGGAGGCACCCTGGACGGCTGGGGAGTCGGAGGCTGCGCCAGGGATTTGAGTCGAAAAGTGGTCAGTGGGGTTGGGAGGCAAACGGGGGGGGGGGGGGGGACGCTTCCTCCCTCAATGCGGGAACACGAGGTGTGGGATCGGACCCTCGTGCTGGCTGGCTGGCTGGCTGGGAATCTCCAGGCGATTGCGGGGGGGTGGGGGGGTTGGGTTGAGTGGGGGATCTGTCGCTTGGCTTCTTTTCATTCTTTTCCAGGTGAAAAATTCGGGGGGGGGGGATGTCTGTTGTCGCCTGCTCCTTTTCTTTGCTGGAACAAGACACCCAACTGTTCCGAGATTACCATTCAAACACAGGGTTCTGTGGCAAACCTCATTTGTGAATCTATTACAGAGATTAATAGATTATTTCTTCTTTTTCAGCTAATTCTCAGTGGGGAAATTTAACCATATGGTAAGGAGAGAATTAGAATTTCATCACATTAGAGCAAAATGTAATGAAAAGAGTCCAACACCTGGGGCCAACTGTGAAAGACACAATTAAAAGGTTTTTAATGAAACCAGAGAAACCCAAAATTTCATAGCCTTCAGTTATTCTGTCACATAAGCACGATTTAATGGAAGTGTTGGGAAATATTATTTAGTGATGTCATCAGAAGGAGGGGAAAAACCCCTAAACCGTGTCATTATCTGCCATGGGCTTTTTTGTGAGCGGGCAATAAAACGGGAGCGGCTGCCTGTTTCTCCTGGAGGATCAGCTGGGCAGGCAGGAGAAGGGGGCTCGCGTGAAAAGTAGTTCGGAGACAAGATAGAGATTTTAATTGGACAAGCACCACGGAAGCCTGTGGCGGGCCTGCCAGCGCATCTTTCGGGAAATGAGGGAAGTGATCACAAGGATCCATAAACTATAAGTCCATAGTTGCGAGACTTATGGCGACTGAATCCCATCGATTCCGGCAAGGGCAATCTCCAAAACCCACTTTCTCGGGAACGTCACGTGGTTCCTGCCAAGGGAGCCCCATCGCAAGTGAAGCTCCAGTTAGGCTCCAGGAGGACTGTTGGTTTCCTACTGATTCCCCACGGAAGGGTCAATGAGAATGTGACAGGCAGGAGTGGGGGGTGGGGGTTGAAGAAGATGTGGAAGAAAACCCCCTTTGCCAACCCCCCCCCCCCAACCCTGTTTCCCCAGACTGCCGCACAAGGGAGTCCACTGGTTAGGCTTTGCTAAACCCAAAGTGAAATGCGGTGGCCAATAAAGAGCCAGGCGTGCCCTCCACCACCCCGCCCCCCGCGCAGAGTGTGGAAGGCTGGTACGGAACGGCATCATTCTGGCGCTACAGCGGCCCGCGTCCTTAGGCAGCCCTGGGCGGAAAAGTGTGCGGGCGGGCGGGCGGGCGAGTCCCTCCCTGCCGGCCCCCGCGCCTCGGCCGTCCCGTCCACGCCGCTCGGCGATTTGCTGCGGGAGGCGCCGAGCGTCCTTCGGGCCTACGTAGGGCTTTGAAGTGTGCTCACTGAGGAGTGAAAGTCGCCGCACATGTCAAGCTTGCGAGGCAGTCGTTGGGCTCCTAATCGGACGCCGCGCCTTGCAACCATATGCGCGAAGCTGTGCCCACAGATGGCCGCGAGAAGAATGGAGCGGGCGCCTTTTATAAAGGGCGAGCTGCCGCCCGCCTGCGCCGCCAGCCCGGTGTGAGACGCGCGACTCTCTCGCCAGACTCCGGGCCAAGGCGCGCGCCTGGGTTCGTCGGTGACCGTTTTAATCCTATTAATTAAAACGTCAACCTGATTGGGTAGCCCGCGCGGTCCCCACAGGCGAGGCTTCTTCATAATATCCTTCGCGGCGAGATAATGAGGTAAAAGACTCCCCCGTCTGCGGCGGCGGCGGCAGAAGGCAGGAGAGGCGCTCCACAGCAAGGCAAGGCAAGGCAAGAGCAGCAAGCGGCGGCGCTGCTGCTGCTGTTACTCCTCCTTGCCCTCTCGCTGCCTCTCCCCTGCTTGATGGATCCCCGCGATCGCTCGAAGGGGGATCCGGGCCAGATCAAGGGCGCGAGAGGCTCGCTCAGCGCTCACAATGCATGAGCCCTTCTCAGGGTGAGGGGCCGGAGGAGAGCGAGGGAGCCAGAGGCGCCCCAGCCAGTCAGCCAGCCAGCCGGCCGGCCGGAGAAGCAAAGCGCGCGTCCGAGGAGGGGCCGCCCGAGCAGGCTGGCTTGAGCCCGGCGGGAAGGAGAAGGGCGGCCGGCGAGGAGCCGCGCTCAGAGGGGAGAGCCCCACGGTTCGGCCCCGACCCGGCGGCGAGGAAGAGGAGGAGGAGGAGGGGCGAGGAGGAGGAGGCGGCGGCGGCGGCGGCGCGGCAGGCGGCAGGAGGAGTTGGAGGAGGAGGAGGAGGAGGAGGAGGGGAGCCCGGCGGCGGCGGCGGCGGCGGCGGTGAGGATGGAGCGGGCGCTGAGCCTGGCTGCCGAGGAGGACTTGTTTCACAAGAGTCTGGGCGCGGCGACCAAGAGGATGGAGTCCGCCTTCCGCTCGCCCCCGGGGCTCGACCTGGCCGCCCACCAGCCGCAGCCCCAGGCCCGCCAGGCGCCCTCGCCCCTCGGCTGCTACGAGGCGGCCGACGCGGAGGCGCTGCTGCGGGAAGGCGCGGCCGGGGCGCTGGGCGCCGGAGACCCGCTGGGCGTCAAGTTCGGGCCGAGCGGGACCAGCCGCAGCTCGGTGGCCGAGAGCAGCGGCGGCGAGCAGAGCCCCGACGACGACAGCGACGGGCGCTGCGAGCTGCTGCTGCGGGGCCCGGGGGGCGGCGGCGGCGGGGGCGCGGGGGGCGCCCTGTTGAAGACGCCCGAGGGCGGCGCCTGCTCTAACAGCCACCACGGCGGCGGCGGCGGGGCCAAGAAGTCCAAGGAGCAGAAGGCGCTGCGCCTCAACATCAACGCCCGCGAGCGGCGGCGCATGCACGACCTGAACGACGCGCTGGACGAGCTGCGGGCCGTCATCCCCTACGCGCACAGCCCCTCGGTGCGCAAGCTCTCCAAGATCGCCACGCTCCTGCTGGCCAAGAACTACATCCTCATGCAGGCGCAGGCCCTCGACGAGATGCGCCGCCTCGTCGCCTATCTCAACCAAGGCCAGGCCATCTCCGCAGCCTCGCTGCCCAGCTCGGCCGCTGCCGCCGCCGCCGCCGCCGCTGCCTTGCACCCGGCCCTCGGGGCCTACGAGCCGGCCGCCGCCGCCTACCCCTTCAGCGCCGGCCTGCCGCCCGCCACCTCGTGCCCGGAGAAATGTGCCATTTTCAACAGCGTCTCGTCCAGCCTTTGCAAACAGTGCACGGAGAAGCCTTAATCCCTCGCGCCGGAGAGAGACCGAGAGAGACCGAGACGCCAACTCCCGCCCGAGCCGGCCTTCTCGCCTTGCCTTTCCTCGGCAGGACTTCTGCTACGACAGCCGCCTTGGGGAGGGGGTCGGGGGGAGGGGTGCTTCTGGGGCCCGGGGGGGGGGGTGCTTGCGTGCAACTGGAACCTCAGCGAAGTTTAAATTCATACGCAGAAAAAGAGTCGCATTTGGGGAGGGTGTGTGTGTATGTTTTGGGGTGAGTGTGAACAAAGAGAGAGAGAGAGGGAGAGTCTATGGGGAGGAGACTCCTCTGCGCTCCACATGCCGTCGTGAAACCTCCAAGTATTGGGAACTTTTTCCAAAGACCAAGAAAGGGAGGGGGGGGCGCTGGCTGGGCTTGAACGAGGAAGAGATGTGGAGGGAACCAGGTGGACTGTCAACTCAGACAAATCAAGAAGGGCACTTAAAAAGGTTCTTTTTAAATGTTGTTTTACTTTTTTGTTGTTGTTCGGTTTGGTTTTTTTTTTGCTTCTGAGCCAGGAAACAAGCAAACTTGAAATATAGACTTCGTGAGTTTAGACACGCGCAAAAATTGTTCTGAAAATACTTGCATTTTTAAATCTTCTCTGAACTTCTGAGCCTGGGAAAATGCGCAAAGTTTTGGCGGAGAGTGAGCTTAAAAAGAGGGGGCAAACTCCTTGTTCGTGCGGCTGAAGTAATGCAGGTTGATTATTATTGTTATTATTATTATTATTGAGAGATGTGCACCTTGTTTCTTTTTCACTTTGCAATCCTGTGTGCAAGAAGACATGATATTTATTTCAATGACCCTTTCACGCCAATAATAGTCATCCTGTGTTAAGGTCATGGAGTCTTACGTGCTCCCCCCCCCCCCCCCAGTGCTTCTCAACAGCCCCATTAACTTTGTGCCAAGTGTTTAAAGTGTTGATTTGCCAAGGACATTATGAACCAGAAATCTTGATGTATCCGAGCTGCTGGGGCTTATGAAGGTCATCTGGATTTTTGCATCATCCCTGTATTTATAAATTGAGCTTTAATAAATCGCTTCAGTCCAAAAATGACAGGAGAGGTGTATTCTTAATTGCTTAATAAACTGGGCTGCCGGGGTCTAGCAACTCTGGGCGGCGTGAAGGGATTCCTGTCTCTGGCTCTGTATTGTGGCGAGGCACCAGGCAGCAGCTCCCGTCGAGAATGTGCAAAAGCTTTTCGATTAGAGATAATGGAAGTTCTTCTGTCTGTTGGTTCACCCTCCCCCCCCCCCAAAAAAAAAATGATGACAGGTGGCCGAGAAGTCAAGCAGTAGCCGTTTCCCTCCGAGGTAGATTTCAAGTTGAGTTTGTGTGTCTTAAAGAGTCCCGGACAACTGTTGTGTCTCTTAAACAGTCCACAACCCGATGCGCTGGGGAGGGGGGGGGGGCTTGTTAGCCAAGTGGCTTCTGACCCGTAACCCAATTAAATCGGAATAGGTTCGTCTACTTCGCATCGGAATCCGTATTACATTTACTTGGGAGTAAGTCTCATTGTTCTCAGTTGAATGTCCGTCCGAGTAAGAGAGCTTTTAGCACTGTACGATCAAGTAGTCGAAATCTCTTTCAGGCAAGCAGGACTGGGGATCGGGCAGTTGGTCCCTGCTGGAATTAAATCGCCATGAAAGTAAATCCCATTTACTGCCACCAAATCAAGGGGGAAGTGTGCGTGAGGGTCTCAGCTTTAAATAATCGGCGTTTAAACTTAATTGGGCTGTGGCTGGAACTGCCTGTCCTGGACAATTAGAGGGCCTGGAATCCCAGCACTTTGGCAGAACGGGATTGTGGCTCCGACTGCCAAGGAAGTGGAAATCCGGAAATCTTTTACCCTACCCCCCACCCACCCCCCGCGAGGCCTGCTATTCCCCACTCCTTGCTGATAATCCAAATTCAGCCTGTCAGCTCTGGATGGCGAAATGAGAGCTGTGATGGATCGGTTGCCAGGTCATGGATGTGTAAAGAGTGATATATATTAAATAGGTCAATCAGACGATGACAGCGATGTATGGTGGTTTGTACGTGTATCTATGTCGGAAAGAATCTTTATTAAAATATTTTGAACAAATCTTTATCATCATGTGCTTTGTACGAAGGGCAAAAGTCCACCCCCCCTTTAATCTGGTTCATGTAGACGGAGTTTTAAGGAGGGGGAATGACGCTCCAGTTAAGCAGGCTGTTGGGAAGGCATTGCTATTGTGTCCAGTTGTTGTTGTTCCTTATTTATGCCGGTGTGTGGACAAGAGGGACCGCTGGACAAGGCCTGTCCAGGAGAAGAAAAGGCGCCTCCAGATTCTTGCTTCTAAAAGAAGAAAATCAGATTTGGGATGGGGGGAGGGAGAGAGAAGACAATCCCCATGTATCTAAAGGGATGACGTGGTCCCAAATGTGCCCAAGACTGATTCGGGCAAACTCTGACTTCATGTGGGCAGGTGGAAGGACTCCAAACAAACTCTGAACTTCCACAGGCGGCGGCTATTCTCTGCCTGCCCAGTCCAGGTAGTCTCATTAACTCCCTTCACACCGAGTCGCCGCCATCCCGTCCGGCCACGTCGGTTTATTCTCTGCGGCTACGGCGAAGTTCCGCGCGGGGGTTCGCTCCGCTCCACTCCGCGTCCCACTTCGGTGTGCTTCTGGCCTGTGGCTGCGGGGCAGGACTAAGCTGCGGACAGGCCGCCCGGTCGGTGTTTCTGGCTGCGGAAGGCTTCTCCCCGCTAAACGGCCCGCGCTGCGGGGGCGGGGGGCGGGGGGAGGGACAGATACTTTCTGCTCCACTTCGCATCGAGAAAGATTAATCAGAGCCGGTAACTTTTCAAGAACCGTAACTGTAAAGCGCGGCGAAGGCAGCTGAGACGGGGTGGGCAGCTCAGCCCCAGGCGCAAGGAGAAACCGTCGCTCAGTATTTACCAGACAAAGCCTGGGTGCGTCTAATTATGATTATTAAAACAATTTCCATGACGATGTCTAATATTATGTTAATTTGAAAACAACTGTGTATGAAAACTGTCGACTATAATACCTAAATTCATTTAATGAAACACATCGTTAAGGCAATTAGACCTCCTGGATGTGATTAAGGAACATAATTACGACACTGTTCGGCGCCATAATTGGGTGTCTTTAATCAAGGGGTAAAGTGATCAGCAACACAGCCATTAGTTTGTATTGTTCTATCTCTGCTGTCCATCATCCTGATTAGGAATTAAGCGCAGCCAGAAGCCCGGCTATCACCCCCACCCCCACTTTAGACGCGCGCCTATTAACGGCGCAAGGGCGCCCTGGCTACCAGGCTCGCCACCGCCTGAGCTGCCCTGCCCCCCTGCAGCAATTCAGCTGCTGCCCCCCTCCGAGGTGGGGAGGATGCTGCTCAGTTCTTGCCAGGGGGAGTGGCAGATCCGGGCAAGCGAGGGTGCTCCTTCTGGGAACCTGGAATAAGGTTTGCCCGGCGAAAGGACTCCGGAGCAATCAGTTCAAGGACTCGGCCAAGTGTCCGGCCCTACCCTTGTTAACATCGGCCTGCAACCGGCTGGCTATGCTACTGAGTTGGGACATCTGACTGGATGCCCACCTTTTGGCCGCACCTCCCTCCCTCCCGTTGCTGTCGGTGACAAACTTTACATGGACTGTTCTGGAAGGCAGCACTGGTCCTTTGATACTACTCGGTAGTAAACTGATTTTCCTGCGCTCCTGATTCCGTAGCTCTTGGACGTGTCACGGGAGACTCGACGGAAGTAGTCCAGAATCCGAGGCCTGTTCTTCCACTGGGTGTGGATCGCGTCCGTTGGCCCGCAGATTTGGCCAGGCCTGAATCTCCCCGGGTTCCTTTCTGTCCCTCTGGCCCCTTACCCGCGGCCTCAGAGTGTCTGCCCGACGGCTGGCTTTGCTGATACCTTTTCGGTCGTTTCTCGCCATGGTTTCCCTCTCTGTTTTTATCAAACTGCTGGCGTAACTTGTTTGGCGCCCCTTGAGCGATCGCTGGGCTCTCTGGACGTTGAGAGCTCTCTGAGAGTTGAGAGCCCCTTCGGTTACAAATGCCAACAACGTGAGGTCACTCAGTCTACCGTGGGACACGGCCACGGGGCGGGTGGGGCCTTGTCTTTTCCTCCCGAGCCGTCGCTTCCACTTCACCGAGAGCCGTAGCGCCTCCCAAAGGCTGGGCGAGGTGGAGGAAAGCTTTCCTCTCGCCTCCCAGGAAGGCCAGGCCCGAGCAGCGCAGTAATTGTTGGTGCTTGGCTCCACGTGTGAAATCGGAGACACGTGTGCAGAGAGACTGGCGCTCCGCTCCTCTTGCGCTGTGTCATCCGCGGCGTCGCTGGGAATTGGCCGCGCCCGTCCAGGCCCGGAGTGGGGCTTGCCAATTGCGCGCCGCATCCGAGGATCTCCCTCCTTTCCGCCCTCCCCGTATGCGTCTCTCGCGGTGTGTGGTTCCTCCCCCCTCCCTCCCCCCCCCTGCTTGATGGATCACTTAATCAGAAATGAATATTCCCCTTGAAGAGCTTTTGTTTCATTTCAAGCCACCCCTCCAAACGAGGATCGTTTAGCCAGTCCGAGTGCGCCCCCCCTTTTTCCACCTTGGTTGCCAAGGCGAGCCCCCCCCCCCGCTCCGCCCCGCCCCTGTTTAGCCCCGGTTCTAATCCCGCGATTGTCCCAGCATGAGTGACATTGACTTTCCTAATATAATGACTTATGAAAGATATAATCATGTGTTAAATTGAATCCTCCGTTTAACTGTTAATGGTGTGCTCTGGGCACATTTACGTATTAGATGCTATGGTAACTAATTACCACTAGAAAAAGGGATAATACACTTTGCAGACTTTGACAAATAATTATGAGTGTTCACATCCCTGCTAGCAGTCAGGGGCGGCGGATCTGCCGGAATGAGCCCGGGAATAGATGAGCGGCGCGGGGGAAATGGACGGGGGTGCGCGGAAGGGACAGCGTAATGAATAGCGGTCAAGTGCGCTTCCTTATTAAGAGCCTCTAATGAAAATGTGATTTAGGACACGGCGCGGGGGCAGGAGACGGAGGGAGACGCCCGCAAGGCTGCCTCTCACACGTAATTAAACGGCGCGATATAAACATCAGAACATAAATATATTTGCTTTAATTAAAAACAACAACCACAACCACTCGCTAGTAGCAGCAGCAGCAGAGGAGGTGAAGTAGCCGCCTGCCCGGAAACTTTGAAGCCGTTCACACGACCTATCCCCCCAGTAGCTGAGGTAGGCGAGAGAGGCGGGCGCGCGTGTTCTCGAGGCCCAGGGGCAGCGGGGCTCCTCCGCACAGCCCTCCTCGTGCTTCTCCCCGGGCCTTTTTTGTTGTTGTTGTCGTGAGCGCGTCGGTGTGTTCCCATCGCCGGCAGGCGGAAAGGGTTAAGAAAGAAGCAGGCAGCGGAGCCGGCGGGCAGCGGCGAAACTTCCACCCCGGGCCTGGGGAGAGCGGAGAGGCGGGATCGGGAATAAGGGGGGGGGGGGGATGCCCGGGGGCAAATCGGCACCGACCAGGGCGCCCACCCCGGCGCCCGGGAGGAGGAGGTTTGCCTCCCCGGGCAGCGGAGAGGCAGCGCACCGCAAAGGCGCCCAGCCCAGTCCCCCCTCCTCCAGCCCCCCCCCCCCCGGTTCGACTGTCCGGAGCCCGGGAGATTTCCGCTGGGCTCCTCCGTTCCCTCCCAAGAGGCGGCTGGGAAGCCCCTCCCCTCCCCTCCCCGGGGCCCCCCCTGCTGGCTGGTCTCTCTGGGAATGGCGGGCGGGGGCTTCTTCTCGGGCGCCCGAAGCAGGCCAGCCGCCCCCCCCCCCCCGCGGGCGCACGCCAGGGCGCTCCCTCCCCTCCCCTCCCCTCCCTTCTCCCGCCGGACTTCGGCCGGGCCTGGCGAAGCGCAGCAGGGGCCGTGGCGCTCGAGCGGCGGCAGGGTTTTTCGGAAAGAAGCGCCGCGTCTCCCTCTCCGGAGGACTGGTCGGCCTCCCGCTGACCCCCTTTCGGGCCTGGGGCGCCACCTGTTGAATGGGGAGGATCCCGGTCCTGAAGGGCGCGTGCAGAAGCGTCTCCGCCTCCGAGAGGGCTGCAGAGAGTGGCCGCTTCTGCCCTCCTAGCCCGGCCCTCCTCCTTCTCCCTGGACTTCGGGGAGGGGGGGCGGGGTCGCCGGCGCCACGGGATCTCTCCCCCGTTTGGCCTGACCAAGCCGAGTTTGCCCAGGGCGCAATTCTAGGAGTGCTCTCGAGGAGACACCATCGAAAACCGACAGGGCTTGGGCTTGGGCTTGGGTAGCCAGGGTATCCGCCCTGCGCCCTCACCCGCCGGGCTCAGCCTCAGGGCTGCGCCTGCGGGGCTGGATGGCGGAGGTCGTGGAGCCAGAGCCGGGTCTCCCAGCCAGAACCGTCTCCTGTGGTCAGCTCGCCGCCAACGGGCATGAGCAGCATCAAGAGGGAGCCGGGCCCTCCGGTGCTCAGTTCTCCTTAGAGACACCCAGCCTTGGTTGGAAGGAGTGAAGTCTTCCTCCCTCCTAGCCCGGCAGTTGCCCTTGTCCGCCTCTGCTGTGGCCCAAGCACTTTTCCGCTGCATTTTAAAATTCACATACACACACGCATCAGAAGGAAGTTGTGAGAGTAATCTGAAATGTGTGTGGCAGGAGAAAACCTTTGAAAGGCAAACATCTCTTATGTAACGGTTAAAATTACCCCCAAAATGCATTTTAAGAAGATCACACAACTGCAATCCTGGTTGGATTAACAGAGCTGTGTAAAACAACCGGCGCTCAGTCGGCTCTGGCTTGTGTCACTCCTAAGGGTCAGGTTAGTTGCAACCACTGCATGACAGGTGAGAAAGCACCAAGCTCTTAATTTTTGTGGGAGTTAAGGGTTCTCCCTCTTCTAAAGTCTTTGTTATCTGCAAAAGACTCATCTATTTTCATTAAATGCTCATATCCAGAAATTCAGGAATAATATGCTAGCAGGCAGTCTATTTAAGTCTCTTCCACACTAGGGAATGTAAGGGTTGAGTTTTAACAATGACTGGCTCCTTATCTGAGAGCAAGCCTAAACAGGTCTACTCTGAATTCTACTCAGGTCTGTTCTTTCGGGCTCGCTCCCAGGAAAGTGTTTTTAGGATTGCACTGCCAATAGTACAGTATACTGCACAAGTGTCCTCATAAAAAAGATAGAGAAAAGGTATGAGTCATTGTGTTCAGATAGTCTAAATTATTCCTCAAGTATTAGCTGAGTTTGTGAAGTTGACAGTGGATAGTAAGACTTCTGCATTTTAGGTTAGAAAGTTTCACTCTGGAATTCTTTAAAAGGTTAGGTAACTTTTCTGTCTACATTTTAGTTATGCTAAATAATACATGCTGATTATAGTGGTGTGTATAATTTAGTTTTAGAAATTAACCGTAAATCAGATTGTAGAATAGGTATTAGAATAATTCATAAAGCAAGAAATAACTTCCTGTTTGAGACAACCACAGCTGTTTATGGAACTTGTAATGGCAAGGGCTGAACACTATCCTGTCACCAATGCTCCCTCAAAGGTGTGGCGTCTTATGAGCAAAAATTCTACTTTGTGAGCTACTGGTATTAAAGTTGTGAGTGAGCAATTTGGCTGCTGCATAAATTAGTTTGGTCTGGAGCCATCCTTCCTGACCTAAGACAAAAATGTGTGAGCCAGAGGCTAAAAAACTGTGAGCTAGCTCACACTAACTCAGTTTAGGGGGAACACTGCCTGTCACTAGTGCTGAAATTTACTAATTTGTATGATACAACTTTCAAATAACTTCTATTGCATTTTATTAATTGTTCAGTAATAGGACAAATATATATTTCCACTGAATCTAAAAGTAGTAAATTTTGCTTTTAAAAATGGTACCAGGGTTTCAAACAACATCCATATATTATACATGGATGTTAGCTCAAATTAACTACATAAATACAGAGGCATTAATAGGTCTAGGATTATAAAAATACTATATTAATGTTAGAAAGAGATTTCACCATGATCTATAGTAAAGGGATGTTTGAAATGTTTTAATATTAATCATGATCTCTGAACTAGGTTTTCACTCTGTCTTTCCATACATAAAATAAATGGCTGGTGCTTTGGTTTATCAAGGATTTAGATTTTTAAAATGTATAAACTATTTGGTCTGCAGGCCATGAAACACAGCATACCTACCACACCCATCATTTTTAGGGTAATCCTTGGATGTTTGCAGTTCTTTAGGTATGAAATGCACCAATTATACTTTTGCAGACAAGTTATATGTATTTGAATACATTTTTTATTCAAAATGTAGTTTCAGTGAATGAATGTTAATTAAGATTGTAATCCTGTGTGCATTTACCTGAGAAAAAATTTCATTGAACTCAGTATGGCTGACACCTGATTAAACATGTACACATTGGAACAATAAGTTGATAAATGAGTTGACACTACCTACTGATTTCTACCTTGGCTGCATGGCGTAAGAGTATTCTTATTTTTTTAAAAACAAACAAACATAGAAGAAATGGTTCAAAACCACCAGCAATCAATGTTCAGGTGGCAGCTTGAGTGGTTTAGCACTAGATGGTTTTTGAAATATTAGTACAGTTATTACATGCTGCAATGTTATGGGAAGTATTTTCCAAGCAATCAGCAAACACAAATTAATAATGGATGGTGCTAGCGCTACCATCTTTTGCCATGAATTCCATCAAAGTCAGTGGCATTAAACTGGAAAAATCCTAAATATTCCAAATTGGACTGGTTTACTGATTGGTCAGATTGTTTCCAGGGCAATGGTATATAAACAAACCACGTGGTCCCTATGCCTTCATAAGGAAAACCTACCATTATGACAGATAAGTGAGACAGAAATGACATGTATACTGCAGTAACTCACAGGCAGCATAATGGAGATGCAAACTGTAGCAATTGCCACTGTGGATCAGAACTTTCCCCCACTAAAATGAACTGCAGTTATGCACTTATGGATGAAAATAAGCAGTATAATCAGAGACTGTTTTATGACGAGGCCAAAGCTGTTCTGTGGCCCTCAATTTCTTGGGTGGGATGGGGTGTGTGTGTTGCATTATATTTAACTAGCAGAAAGGTCCGTTGTGGGAAGAAATACAACAGGCTCTATAGAAGGAAGCTCCAGGTGAGTGTCCTGGCTGTGGCTAGTGGGGCGGCAGAGGGACGGGGAAAATAGAGGGAGGCAAGCCATGTTTATTTCCCTCTGCTTAGCTATAAGGCAGGGCTGTCTCAAGTCATTTTGCTGCCCCAAGTGGGTAGTATGGAAGGACAGCCTCATGGTAATGAGTATGGTTCCCTCCACCCCTGACTTATGTTGATTTGGGGTTATGCAGTGGCAGCTAAGGAAGAAAACCACCTCCTCCTATGCCATGTCTTCTGGGTTCCAAGGGTCTGGAAAGCGGTTCCATAGCCAGTTACAGGGTTGCCAACTCTGGGTTGGGAAATACCTGTAGATTTGAGGGGTAGAGCCTGGGGAGGACAGGGTTTGGGGTGTGGAGGGACTTCAGCAGGGTATAATGCCATAGAGTCCACTGCCCAAAGCAGCCATTGTCTCCAGGAGAACTTGGTCACCTGGAGATCAGTTGTAATAGCTGGGAAATTTTCTGTAGGGGAAATAATGTGCTGTGGCTGGGGAACACGGTGATTTCCGGGAGATCTCCAGGCCCCACAAAGAGATTGGCAACTCCAGTGACCATTCAAGGGAAGACTGGGAGATGTATTTTAACTCGGGACACATTCAATGACTCCCAACAGCAACAGTAAACTGTTTAGAAAGTGGCAAAGGCCAATCAGGCCACATATGCAAATGACCTCTGTGTTCCAACTGGCTATTGGGGGAGGAGAGGAACAGCAAGCTGTTTAGAATGTTGGAGGGCGACTCAGGCAAAAGCAGCCAGTGGATAGGGACTACTTCTGAGTAACACAACATGGAGCCATCATGGAGGGATTTAGAACCATGAGGAATGTTCAGAAAGTGCCACCCCACTACTCAATTATATATGAGAAATGTGAATCTCCAAATTTATTTAACTACTGTCTGCAGAGTTCCACTATGGAATCTTGGTTCTCAGTCATGCTAGGATGGGATGAAGGAATATAGTCCAGAAATGGCCTGTTTTTATTTAGGATCTTGTACATTTTTGCGGCGGTCCTTTTAGCTTGCCATGCCTCTTGAAGAAAAATCTTATGATAATTCTTTATTTTATTTATATCCTGCTTCTTACTATCATGGAATAGAAGGCACTGGGCAGCATACATAAGATTATCAGGAGATCTCCTAGCCATTCATTTCTCACATTACTCTTCTTTCAAAGAGCTTGGGTTGGTGAATATTCCATTTCGCCCCCAGCGAACAACCCCTCCTGGGGAGGGCATGTTAAATTAAGAGATTTTCTCACAGTGAGCTTTATGTTCCAGGTGGGGATCCAAGGGCAGGTGTCCCTGCATTCTAACCACTATGCCACACTGGCTCTCTTTGAACCACAACTTTTGTTACTGACACTGTCTTCTTTCATATTATGTCCAGCTCCCTCCCCACACTAGTAGAAGTTTGAACGTTTTTGCTATTCATCAGTTGTTTCAGGACTAAAATGGATTAAAAACGACTTCTTTTCAAAAGTGCACATTTGTAATTTGTTACCCAAGGAATTTCCCAAAAAAGTAAATAATGCATTTTAAGAAATAAATCATCATTTTGACGCCTGGAACAAGGAACATACTTGATAATGAATTGTACAAATTATTTATTCTGAAATATCAGACAAGCTCTGTAATACAATTAAGCTTTAATTTTCTTCCTGAGCAATGTTCATATGTACCCTTTTGCCATAATATACAAATAACTGAAAGTAAATCATACCACAGTGTTTATAACTGTCAGTTTTACAACATCAGAATAGTTAATAATGAACAAAATGCTTTTATATTCCACTTTGTTCATAAGAAAAACTAGCTGTATTGATATGCTATATTTTACGCTTCAGAATTATTAGCAGAAAGTGAAACAACTTTTTGTCATGGCCATTGTGAAGAAACACTCTGGCAAAATGTCTCTACCAGACCTTGGAAATCAGTCTCTTGATTTCTGTGAATTGTCAAGGCTATGTTAATTTATATACAGTTCCATTATTTACGTTCATTGTAGGGAAATGTCCCACTGCAGCGTGTCCCTGTATCCTTAAGATTATAATCGCACATGAAAGGCACCTTTTCACTACCCTCCCATTACCAAAATACTGGGTTATTCTACTTGTCATCCATTGAAGTGACCTTGTCATTCTTTGCCTGCCGCTGAACATTTTAAGAAAACAAAAATCATGTTGCAAAGAGTGGGCTGTTGAGACAATTTCAATTAACTAATAAGTTCTGGGAATTGGTAAAAAAGTTCAACAATCTTGTAAAATGTATTTTAAGACCCTACAGGTCTATTCTGCAAGGTTCAGGCTCTATCTTACAAGTTCGGTCAGTCTCTGTGTGCAGACAGGGTCTGAGTGGCAGCTGGGCTTCTAGCAGCCAACTGTGCTTTTGATGATCTCTTCCACAGACTTCATTTGCACATTTACTAGTGTTCTCCTGTTGGTTCCCACATAGACATTGCAGCAACTGATCAGTGATTAATCTGATGCATGCTTTGCCTTTAACTTTGACAGAGTGCCATGACATCCTAGCATCTTATACCATGATATTTACATTTCAAACTCCTGAAAGCATAGTGTGAGTCAAAATACAGGCCGTGCTTAAAACAAATACCTGCATTCATATTTCACAGTTGCTACCAAAGGGTGCCAAAGGAGGATTAGTCATAATTGTAGCAGGAGACATTTTACAGCTTACATTTATACAACAATGTCTATAGTCAACATGGTAATGATATCAGCATTTCCTCTAGCTCTGTAAAACAGAGAGTAACCTACAAGCTGGATGGTGAAGTTGTGAGTTGTGCGGTATCTCCTATTTGCCCACAGCCTTACTGTGTTATACTACTTAATATTAACATAAATGTTGCACAAAACACAAAGCATACTTTTTTCAAGTACAGGAGTATCAATAACAACTAATGTGTTATTCCGCAGACCAACTGTTCTTAAACTTTGTGTTGCACTGCAAATCAACCACGTTTTAATGATATCGCCATCACAGAGGAGCTACCTGAGATGCCCACACATTAAAATCCAAGTCCTGTATGCTAATGATGAGTGGAAAGGGATTGCCTGACAGAAGACAGGCATTGCTAGGGCTTGCACAGTGAAATCAACTTGTTTGGAATCAAGTATCAGTTCAGCCTTTTCTGCTGGTGACAAGAAAAATGTCAGTCAGCTTCTTTTCTTCTACTGCTATTGCCATGATTTTGCATGGAGGGTATACTGCAGACTCATGCTGGTCCATGGGCCACAGCTTAATAATCACTACAGCATACTAAGAGGCCAAGGCACTTTATCTTTCACATAGACAATTCTACAGAAATATGGCCCAGCACAGAAGGCGTTTACAATATTATGGTAAGAACATATTCACCCAGTATTACTTACAAAATGAAATATTTGTTCTTTGAAAGCAGTCACCCAAAAGAGTGTTCTAAAGATGTTTACCAAGAAAACATCTTGGCAAGGGTTGTTCCTCAAAATAATCCCCGGCAAACAAGCAGTTACAAAAGCCCTGATATACTCCTAAGAGAAATGTAAGTAATGCAGGAAATCACAGATACAGGAAAACAGTAACTTCCTTTGATTGCACTGACTAGAAAACCTACCTTTGGAGAGATGAGAACTGCTTGCAGATCTCCACCTATATCTGGGCAGGATGGTTGAACTATTCAGGTTTTTCTACTCTCAACAACATAAAAGAGCCATGCTGGATCAGACCAAAGGCCCATAAGGTCCAGCATTCTGTTCACACAGTGGCCAAGCAGTTGCCTCTAGAAAGCCCACATGCAGGACAACTGTAGTAGCATCCTGCTGCTGGTGCTCCCCAGCAACTGACATAAGGAGGCATATTGCCTCTGGTCAGGGGTAATTTGGGGCAGAAGTGAGGCGGAGCAGTGTTCCGTCAGCCCAAGAGTGGCCACTAGGACAGCCTCGGGCTGAATTGTCGCCAAAATTCAGTGATGGCTTTAAAAGCAGCTGGAGGGGAGGGGGTTTGAGGGAGAAGCTCCAAACTTACAGGACAGCTGCTGGAGCCTTTCCCACTAATACCCGCCAAGTTTCAAGAAGATTGGACCACGGGGTCCAATTCTACAGGCCCCCAAACATGTTGCCCCCATTCCCTCCATTGTTCTCTATGGTGGGAAAAAGTAACATTTTTTCCCCTCCATAGAGAACAATGGAGGGGATGGGGCAACCTGTTTGAGGGCCCGTAGAATTGGACCCTGTGGTCCAATCTTCTTGAAACGTGGTGGGTATTTTGGAGAGAGGCCCAACAGCTACCCTGCAAGTTTGGAGCCTCTCCCTCAAACCCCCTCTCCTCCAGCCCCTCATATACCCTATGAGTTTTTGCCATTGACTTCAATGGCCCATAGGGTATAATGGGGCTGAAACTGATATTCCACCGGTGGAATGACTCCCGAATTGGCTTGCATTGCTGAAACTGACATGTGGGGGTCATTTGGCAGCTGGAACAGATGCAGCCTGATTTAACCCGATCTGAATTTTTTATTTGCAGACCCCTAGTGGGCACAAATGGCAGTAGTGGCAAGCCCCTCCCCCAGCTCCCAGCGGGCCTGAGGAGGAAGTGAAGTGAGAAGAGGTTTAAAGTTTAAACCCCTTCTGTTTAGAGTTGCATGGAATGATCTTTCCATTGTATTCTATGGGGCCCTTCTCGCTTTGCTCCCGCCCACCCGCCTTGGCAAGCCAGCTGGAGAAGGGAAGGGGAGGCTTTTGAAGATGCCCCCCTTTTCTTCCCTTTCTGACACACTTCTGGTGATGTCAGGGGGTGTGGCATGTGCTAAAGAGTTATGCTAATAGGTATGCTAATGAGCTCCTGCACCTTTTTCTACGAAATGACCCCTGCCTCTGGTACTAAAGGGAGTAGGTATCAATCATGGCTATCATGAATTTGTCCACGCCCCCTTTAAAGTCTTCCAAGTTGGTGGCCATCTTCATATCCTGTGGCAGCAAGTTTCATAAATTAGCTACACACAGTGTAAAGTATTTTCTTCTGCCTGTCCTGAACTTTCCTCCCTTCAGCTTCAGCAGATGGCTTAGTACTAATTTTAGTACTATGTGAAAGGGGAAAAGTCTCTTCCTATCTACTCTATCCACACTATGGATAATTTTAGAGACCTCTATCATATCTCCCCTAACTCACCTTCTTCTACTCTAAACAACCAGCTTCAATGACCTTGGTGAACCTTTTAGAGGCACTGAAGATACACATCCATGAAGGATTTGGAGGTATACTTCTTGCATCATCTGGCATGAGCTTCTGGAGTGGCAAAAAAACCAAATAAACACTTGTTATTTATTCTATTATCTACTATTATTTGTACAATAAATACTCAGTATCGACCAAATGATTTTGATGTCAACTTTGCTCCTTCCAACCCATTTGCCACTTCCCCCCAATGTATTGGTTTGTCCTGAACATGGATTTTCACTCATGATTTTGTCATTATTTTCATTTTCTAGCTGAGAATCCATAAGGTGAAATGAACATATGGTTGAGAGAGGAGGTTCAAAGCTCCATTCAGCCAGAAAATTCATTGGTTGGCATTGGGCTAATGGATCTGATTCAACCTAACCTGAAGAAGTGGTCAGTGACTCATGAAAGCTCATACCCTGCCACATATTTTGTTAGTCTTTAAGGTGCTACTGGACTCTTGCTCTTTTCTCAACCTAACCAGAGTATCACTGGGAAGATAAAACTAACCCAATGTTCACGGCTTGGAGTAAAAGGAGGATACAAATGTGATCAATAATTATTAGGGGGAAATATGGTATTATAAGAAATGTGACCATAGATTGGATTCTATGAAGTACAAGTGGAATGGTGCTTGTGAATACATTCCTGCCCTCCCCCTTCCTCCAAGAATTCCATGAGTCCTCTGAAAAGCTGATGTTGGGAGGTTTCTGGACCTCTATGGATGAAAACAACATGTGGGGTAAAGATACAATGGGGAATGAGAACCAGGCAAAAATCACCCTGGTCGTCTTCTTCTGACAGCAATGTGCTCATTAGAACAAGAATCTTGAACACCTCTGTACTGCAGCTTACCTGGGTATGTACTTTTTTGTCTTCACTGGGTCCCATGACTTCTAGCATCATCTCTTCAGAGGCCTCTGGTTGCTGAGGGGGTGTCTATGACCTCAACCCATAATTCATAGTATAAAGTTCAACAGTATAAAATTGGGTGTTTAATTCAAGTATGAGTGACAGATTTGAGGAGAGTCTTCCCCCACATATTTAATATATTTGGTTAAAGAGCAGCCCTTAATTTTTACAGCTCTTGGTGGTTCACTGTATTTCAGGTTTTCATATAGGCTGGTAGTGGAAAGTGCTATCAAGAGACTTCAGAGGTGGTTTGCCATTACTTGCTCCTGTGTCTCAACCCTGGGTTTCCTTGGGGGTCTACTATCTATATACTAAATAAGGCCAGCCCTGCTTAGCTTTTGAGATCTGGGGAGATGAGACTAGCCTAGGCTATTCAGGTCAGGGCTCATATAGGATAAATCACACTAACTTTCAACAATAGGATAAATCACACTAACTTTATCCATGGACTAAATTAAACCAGGCTTTATCTTCACAATATGATGAAAGGACACACTATGATAGAAAGTTAGAAGTAAAATTAGAAGAGTAGGCCAGGATGGTCATGTAATTTTAACTTCTGCATCAGGGGATGATCCATCACACTTAAGCATTTCTACCAGATTAGCTTAATAAAAACCATCACCAGTTAGCCCTGCAAGAATGAGACAAGACCAAGAATATCACAGTCATTAGTAAAAAAGCATTCTTAGGAATGCAGTTGGTCCTCTCAGGTCACATATTTTATAAATATCCAGTTAAAATGCTTAAATTGTGTGTTGGTCTGCTACCTCTCTACCTACTGATTAGTTCACCTTTCTGTCCTTCAGCATAATCTTAATTAAGTCTCACTACATTCAATAAAACTTACTTCCTAGCAAGTGTATTTAGGTTCAGCTTTACTGGCATGTCCCCATAAGAAAGTCAGTTACCTTATGATGGTGGCTAGAATCCCGAATCTTTAGATCATAAAGTACTCGAAGACCCAAAGTGCAGTATAATATAAGAAGACTTTTCATATATACAACCTGCTCTGCAAATGTACCAGTGTCTGTGATATCACATCATTAACTTCAACTGTAGTGATGAAATGTATCCCTAATAGTAAAGACACCAAAAAGAGATCAGTGCCATACTGCATTTCAAAGAAGAATACAGAAGAAATCAGCATAGGAAATTGGTAATGTTAACAGATGAATTAGTGTTTTAAGGCCTTAGCTTGTGACGAAAGAAAATATCAGAGTCTGGTAAGGCAATACCAAGTCCCATTCTACTTTTCTCCAATCCTATTTGTTTCTTTTCCATTATTTCCACATCAAAATAAGCTAATAATAAAATAATAAACAGCTTTATTTCATTCACTGCAAAGAACCTGCCAGGACACTTGCTGGTTCCAGAGCCAAAAGGCATTAAAAAGTATTTCAGCTTCTTTCCCCGTTTGTAGAAGGTGGTCTTCTTCCTGCCATTTTCTATGTAACGGTCAACTTTGTATTTCTGAAAGATACAGAATGTGGGAAATTAATAAAGTGGTTACAGAGAGAGATAATAGATCTAACAATCAGTACAAGTTAACAAATGGTGTTTTTGCTTTTGCCCAAATTCCTTTTGCAGGCCTGGCTACACTTGTGGATGAAATACAAAAATGTAATATAGGCAGATACAGGTACAAGTCAACTGTGGGAACAAGCTTAAATTTAGAAACACTGTTTCTTAACAAATGTGTACACAGTCTGAAGCTACAGATCTTTGGAAAGAGATCTGAGCTGTTCTGGCTGTATTAAGTTTTATATGACTTTTAGATCTGATTCACACAAAATTTTAAAAAAGCCTTTTTATAGATGTCAACCCAGATTGACTAGAGTCACACTAAGAATTTGTATGTGAAAAAGATCTGAGTTAAGAGATCTCAAGATCTTGAGATGTCTCAAGAGATCTTGAGACTGTGGGATGGTTAAGCAGTAGTTAAGAAAACTGGTGAACACAAGTTGACTTGCCACCGGATTTGAACCTACTGATCATTTAGTACACCCAGAGATGATGACATAATAACATGTTCAAGTATACTTAGACTGTATGTACACACACTAATATCAGCTGATATTTGCTCAAGAGCTCTCTGAACAATATATATATTTAGAAAACTGTCATGCTGCCTATCCGGTGAACCTGCCCTAGGCAGCTTACAAAATAAAACATAATGATAACAATTAAATGTTGCTAAAAAGACCAGCAAGGAACCTAAACCTAGCTTAATTGAGCAGCTTCAAAAGAATATCAGTTTTCAGACTAAAAACATAATACAAAAACATTTTAAAAGATCAACCCCTTAATTAAAAAGCCTGGGTAACAGAACACTTTTGCCTGGTGTCTAAAAGAGAGTAGGGCAGCCTCAAGGGGAATGGCATTTCATATGCAAGGTGTTACTACTGAAAAAGCCTTGCCTCTAGTTGCCGCCCGCCTCACTTCTGAGGGTGGGGGCATGGAGAGCAGCATATGAGAGATAGATATTAAATAGTGTGTTGGATTTGTGACTGTGAGATTCTTTTCCAGGTCTAAAAAAGTACAATACTGCACATTGTGACTCTCCAAATAATCATACATCCTCTCAACAAAAAGCCACACATTAGCATTTGTTATATGCCTTCCTTCCCTTCTGCCTTGGCCATCCCTTTACAACTGCCTGCCCTACTGAGGATCATATTCCCTCCCCCCTTTTACCTTCTCTGAAAGCGGTGTTTTTTTTTTTGCAAACGTGGGTGTCTCCCACCATGTTTGTAGGAGGATCTCCCTTCTCTGCTCATGGCCCTAATCTGTAGATTAAACAATCCACCTTTTTTTGCTATGTTCAGAATAAGATATATAATAAGATTAGGAACAAGGCCCATTGTGGAAATAAATACAACGGGCTCTAGAAAGAGGCTCTGGGAGAGTACCAAGGCCTTGGGCACTCAGCGTCAATTTGCTGTGGCAACCTCAGCAGGGTATAATGACTCAGAGTCCACCATTTTCTCCAGGGGAACTAATCTCTGCTACCTGAAAAGCAGTTATAATTCTGAGTGATCTCCAGCCCGCATGTGGAGATTGGCAACAGTGGTTCCCCAAGAGGGAATGGCTGGTTTGGAGGGCAGAGTCTATGGCATTGTACCTGTCTGAGGCCCCACCCCTCCTCAAACCTCCCCCTCCCTCAAATCTTCAGGAATTCCCCACCTGAAGTTGGCAACCCATTCTCCTTCCCACCCAAGCACTACCTTTATTTTCCCCTCACTGTTCGGCTTCCCATCCCCCCCCCCCGCAGCCTCTACCGTGTTCTGAAGCCCTAACTGCCATATCACATTGGCTGTCATGGGGGGGGGGTATCTCAGCAGAGTTCAGCCCCTCTCTTGCACAAGAGAGCAGAGAAACTTCCATTCATTCCCCCAAACTAGCCAACCATGGAGTGGCTGAATCTCTGCTGCCTCCCAGCATTCCAAGCACAGGCAGCAGGAGCCTTTCCTAACCTCTTCTAGGACGAATGGATGCGCTGGAGTCTATATTGATGGTGCCCTACCCCTTGGGAGGGTCCCTCTTTTCCTGCACTTTTTGGCCTTGGCGCAGCTGGGAACTGTAATCCAGCAAATGAGGAAGCCCCTTTCAATTCAGTGAGTGATATCCCTGCAGGCCCCTCTCTGGAACTACAGCTCAATTGAACCTTATGGGGGAACATTTTACCACAGACAGCAGCCATCTTACAAACACAGGTAACTACCATTTCGTTACACCTACCAACAGCCACTGAGGGAACAGTTAGTCCCACACAGAAGGCAAGCAGGAGAAGCGTCTTTGTCAAGAGAGAAACCGTTTGCCAGAAATTCTGACAGGGCACAGTGGCTGAAGGAGATGGCGGGGAAGAGGAGCAGACCCAGCACCCAGCCAATGGCATGTGAGTACTCAGAGCCAGTGGATAGGGACAGCTTCTGAATGACAGGGCAGGGAGCCAAAGGCTGTGGGAGTGTGTGGAATGTTCAGGAGAGTGCCACTGCCAAATCAGGATTATTATATAGAGAGATTTAGATGAATTTCCAATCCATAAACTTCCACAGTGAACCTGACTTGCAGTTTACATAATGTGTATCCAGGATTTTAACTTAAAGATTTCATATTTTAAAGCTGTTTTTATGGTCTGTTTCTAGTCTGAAGTTCATTTTTAATATCTTTTAGCTTTATGGCTTGTTTTAATATTTTAAACATCACCTGTTTTTATTTTGTTTTGTTTTTTGAAAACTTATGACCTACCTTGAGCAGGTCTCTGGAGAGGAGGAATATCTATATAGCTAATAGCCAAGTACCACCCTCCGTGCGGATATCTAAATCCATGCGGGGGGCACTTGGGGGGCAGGGAGATTTTTTCTGCACACTTGGGGGACTCCCCATGTGTGCAGAAAAATCCTAAAAGTTAAAAAAAATACTTTTGGGGGGATATTTAAATCCCCTGAAAAGTTAAAGAGCACTCCCTGCACACGCACAGGGAATGCTCTTGGAACTGTGTGGCAACCCAGCGGTTGGGAGGCCTCCAAGCCTCACTGCCAAAGCCGGGGGGGGGGGGGGAATCAGCAGGCCTTGCAAGAGCTGCTCAGGCCTTGCCGGTGCCTGTGGGAGGGGAGAAGTGGTAGGCCTGAGCAGCTCTTGGGTGCTTGGGCCTCGCCACGGGGGGGGGGGGGGGAGAAGCAGTGGGCCCAAGCAGCTCTTGGGTGCTTGGGCCTCGCTGGTGCCTGTGGTGGGGAGAAGTGGCAGGCCTGAGCAGTTCTTGGATGCTTGGGCCTCACTATGGGAGGGCAGAGAAGACTCACTTGTGGCTACTTCCTTCACTCGGTGGAATGTCTTATCCTCCCCCCGCGCGCAAGTATCGCGGGTCTCCCCCTTCTTGTCTATATATAATTCCGAAGTGGCCCCCTCCGTGCGGATATCTAAATCTGCGTGGGGGGCACTTGAGGGGCAGGGAGATTTTCCTACACATGTGGAGAAGTCTCCACGTGTGCAGAAAAATGCTAAAAGTTAAAAAAACATTTGGGGGGATATTTAAATTTGGCTGTGGGGGGGCTCAGCAGGCGGTGGGCCTTGCCGCCGCCACTGTTTTTGGGGAGGGCAGAGGGAGGGAGGGGAAGGGGCTTGGCATGTGGCAGGTCTCGCTGCCACCACTGCCATTTTTGGGGAGGGCAGGGGGATGGAGGGGAAGAGGCTAGGTGCACGGCGGGGGAGGGAGGGGAGAGAGGCTCACCTGTGGGTGATTCCTCCTGGACGTGGAGCTCCTTCTCTCTCTCCCTCCCCCCGCGAGTATCCTGGGTCCTCCTGCTTGCATATATATAATATACATACACACACACTAAACAAATAAGTAATGATAAATAGTAATTGTAATGTACAATTATTTTGCTGGTGTTTTATGCAGGAAAAAATTAAAGTAAATTTAAACACAGATGCATATAAATTAGGGAGTACCAACCTAAATGGGTTCTCAGATACAAAAACAAAACTATAAAAGATTTATTGCATATTTTGTCTGTTTACTGTAGGAAAACCAGCATAGCTATAGCATTCATGTCTGCCACAAAATGGCATTTACAGGTAAGTTGAATGTTGAAATTATCCATGGTATCTTTGCATTTAGCTAACACAATAACAAAACCAAACATTTATTAATAGCAATTATGTAACCGTGTCACTTTACAATAGGCTGAAATCAACTGTGTAAAGTTCAAGAATCACAGGTAAACTTTTTTTGTTTATGCATTAGTGGAGAGCCAGTGAGAAACTGAATGTAGGTTAACAGACATCAACATCAGTGGATAAAAAAGCCATAAATTGGTATAAAATATTTATTTATTGGATTTTATTCTGCCTTTCTTCCAGGAATAAAACAAAATATAAACACATAACGACATAACCCATAAAAACACACAAATAGGAAGGAGGGCTAATACAAGTTAGTATGGGAAAGCCAAACAAAACAAAACAAAACAAAACAGTCTTTCCCCACTCATGGAAGACAATAATTGAGGGAGACAACTGGATTTCCTTGTGGAAGAAGTTCCAAAGTTTTGGCACCATGACCAAGAAGTCTGATGATAACTGGAGTGGTCAGGTAGGTTCATATGGGAGCAGGTGGTTCTTCATGTATCCTGGCCCCAAGCTGTATACAGGGCTTTAATGGTCAATACTAGCACTTTGAATTGGGCTGAGAAGCAAATTGGGAGCCAGTGCAGAGGGAACAAGACTGGAGTGATATAGTCGCTGCAACCCACTCCAGTCAGTATTCAGGATGTAGCATTCTGCACCAACTTTTGCTTCTGGACAATCTTCAAGGTCAGTTTCTTGTAGAGTGCACTGCAGTAACCTAATCTAGCTATTACTACCACATGCACCCCAGTGGCAAGGTTTTTCTCACCCAGGAAGGGTCATAGCTAGCTCACTAACTGAAGCTGGTGAAATGCACCCTGGCTACCACGTCCACCTGTTTATCCAACAGGAGGCTCGAGTTCAGCAGTACCCCAAAGTTATAAACCTGCTCCTTTAGGGTGGGTGCAACCCCATCCAGAACAGAAGATATCCCAGTGTCTGGGTCAGCCCTTCCCCCCACAAGTAGCACCTCTGTTTTGTTGGGATTACATTTCAGCCCAACATATGGCCAAATGCAACTGGGAACTGGAATAATCACTTTAACATTATTGATACTTTGACCCCTTAGTTGAAGCAATGTTTTGTTTTTTGCTATGTAGATCTGTGAAGCTGGCTTTGCAGTAGTATGCTAAAGAGCCTATCATGCCTTCTGCTTTAATATGATGTTTTCCTTCATCCTTAAAAATGTTGTATAAAAAGCTAATAGTGTGCTTATAATGGATGGTTGCTTGAGTTTACAGAACTTGGCACAAGAACTGTTGTGTTTATATGCATGACTATTGCAGCTACAGACCAACTTTTAATGTTGCAGAACTAACATCCTCAGCTAGCTAAAGACAACTACAACATGTAACTTTAGAACACAGATGGCTAAAGAGAAAACTGCAGCCATTTTGTACACAATAATTTGAGTAGGACCTCAAAATACATAACCCCACACATGGAACCAATAAAACCATTGTTATGTCCTCTGACCACCACAGGCGGCAGCGAGACTCTACCCGACCTTGGCTCCGGAGAACAACAGGGGCCAAGGATCCTAAACTAAACCAATAGGAACTTTGGCAGGAAATTCAAACCAGCCAATGGGATCGGGAGGTGGAGTTAGGAGTTGTATATAGTTAACCCCTTTTGGCCTTATGTGTATCTTCGTTCTTGATGTTCTACTAATAAAGATCTGAGCTGAATCACTATGCCTAGAACTCAGTATTTTATACTGGCAATGAGGGTGGGATCCCATTGATCAAGCCTGACTCTGACTTCAGGACCACACCGAGCACTGATCCATGGCCACCGTGCACTGCCAGACTCCAGCGCCTCCAGGCACCACCGACCATGCCACCAGACAATGCTCACCGCACTGCTCCTGAGTCATGGCTGCCTCTCCAGGACACATCAAGGCTTTCGACCCCACTAACCCTGAGTTATGGGAGGCATGGATGGAACAGCTCACATATTACTTCTGCTTCCAAGAAGTAACCGATGAGGTAAAGAGGGCGCTCCTGTTAATCACATGCGGCGTCACGTCCATCCGCCTAGCACAAGGGTTGCTTACCCTGAAGAAGCTAGCTGATGCTTCATTTGAGGACAATGGCCCTCACGAGCTACTTTGTGCCAAAGCCGACTAAGATGGCCCAGCGCATGGATCTGTGGGCACGCTGCCAGAAGTCGGGGGAGTCAGCCACTGTGTTCATGGCTGAACTCCACCAGTTAGCCATCGACTGCGAATTCAAGGAAGTAGAAGACATCATCCTTACATTTGGGGTGTCCAGGACCACAAGCTCCACCATAAGTTGATGGGCACAGCTGATTTGAAACTGGATGTGGCCCTCCAGCTACCCACCACATTCGAAAGATTGCACCAGGACTGGGCCCCAGCATCGGCAGTGCATCAGGCTTTGGCAGCATCGATCTTGGACATTTCAGATGACAACGATGTGAGGCAGGTTCGCTGCCCTAATCGAAGGGAACCTAGACACCTGGCATCGTTGGCCAACCCCCAACGGCTCATCCCCCTGCACAAGCTGTGGAGAAGCGCACGAGAGGAAGTCCTGCTGGTTCTGCGACACCATCTGTAGAGCATGTGGCAAGCAGGGACACATCACCCATGCCTGCCATTTGTAGGGTTCAAGGGGCGCCATGCGCAAACCACCGCTGCGCCACTGGGCAGCGACCCACCACAAAGCCGATGCATCGATGGAGAACCTCTATCTTCTCGTGGAGAATGCCCCATGAAAGATACTGAGGCTCCCTGGCCATAGCGGGGCCCCAAAGATTTAGGTCCAGGTTCAGATAGAGGGGTCCCCCTGCACCATGGAGTTGGACTTTGGCACAGCAACCACCATAATTTCAGTGGAAACGCTAAAAAGACTGTGTCCCTCGGGGGGCATCTTTGTCCTCCTCGCTGAATCTCGTAGACTTTCAGAAAAAAACAGTACCAGTGAGGGCGAGGGGAGTTTCCAGGTGAAGTACCAGAATTTTGAGGGCTACCTAAACATGGTAGTCATCGAGGGGAACTTGGTCAGCCTTTTGGGTCACACATGGTTCGGGCCACTTGGTATCACCATAGGAGGGATCAACCCGTGCCCCACATGGGACTGTAGTATGGTCTGTAAGGAGTTCCCTCCTGTGTTTGATGGATCCCTGGGGTGTTACACTGGGCCCCCAGTTTCGCTAAAGCTCAACCCCAACATTCAGCCCATACAGCTGCTGGCTAGGGCGTTCAAAGTTAACAGATTGCAATTTGGGGTGAGCATAGCACCAGAGATTTTCCAGAATCTGATGGACTTTCTTTTGAAAGGGATCTCTGGAGTCACCACATTCTTTGACGATGTGTTGATTGCAGCGGCCACGCAAGGGGAGTTCGAGACCAGGCTACACATCGTCCTCAGCTGTTTCCGGGACACCAGGCTCAAAGTCAGACAACAGAAGTGCCTCCTGGGGGTAGATAGAGTGGATTTTCTGGGCTTCACTGTTGACACTGACAGCCTCCATTCCGCCTGCGACAAGATCAAAGCTATTGCAGAAGCTCCCGTGCCCAAAACCAAGGCGGAACTACAGGCATTTCTTGGACTCTTGAATTTTTACCATGCCTTTCTTCCCCACAAGGTGGCCATGGCTGAACGTTTACACTGCCTGCTGGACAAGAAAGCCCCTTGGGTCTGGGGGGCCAGGCAGGCGGGTGCATTTAAAGCCATAAAAGCACTTTTGATATCCAACTCCATGCTCACTCATTTTGATGAGTCCCTCCCAGTGGTGCTGGCGTGCAATGCTTTTCCCTATGGCATGGGCGCAGTGCTGGGGCATTTTATGGTTTCTCCTCTCTGCCTTTGTTCTTGCTTGGAGAAGGAGACGCCATCGCTACCAGTTTAGCTCTCTAGCTGTAAAGATGTAGGAATCTAGTTCTTTGTTATTTTGTATCCCGTTTACCTTTTCCCATGTTAGGTTTATAGTAAACTTTTATCTTTTAAATACACATGGACTCAGTCTCTCAATCTGTACTCTGCTGATGTTTAACTGTTTACCTCTGCTTAAATATATTTTTACCCAGAATAGCCAACAGTTGCCGATCGTCATGGGCGTCAAGAAGTTCCACAACTTCTTGTACAGGAGGTCCTTCACAGTGGTCACCTATCACCGGCTGCTCCTGGGCTTTTTTACAGCAGACAAACAGACGCCACAAGTCCTGTCTCCCCGGGTCCTACGGTGGTCCATTTTCTTGGCAGGCTACAATTATACACTGCAGCATAGGCCCGGAAAAGCAATGGGACACACAGACACATTGAGCCGCTTGCCCCTGCCCTCCATTGACCCCAACCCAGCCCCAGCCGACTGTGTCCTGCTTCTGGACAACCTTCTGGACCAACCCCTCCAGGCAACAGATGTCGCCCATCACTCATCTAGAGATCCAGTCATCTTCCGGGTGCTGGGCTGGGTATGCCAGGGGTGGCCTGTGACAGCTGCGGATCCCGAGTTTATCTCCTTTATGTCCCGTCAGCATGAGCTGTCCACTTACAAGGGATGTCCGTTGTGGGGCAACCAGATGGTGGTCTCTGAAGCTCCACGCCGCCGGGTTCTCACCACCCTCCATGAACTGCATTTGGGAATTGTCAGGATGAAGGCCCTGGCTTGGAGCTATGTGTGGTGGCTGCAGATGGACACACAGATTGAAGCATGGGTGAAGGAGTCTGCTGTGTGTCAGGAGGTCCAGCCAACCCCCCCCCCCCCCCCCGAGGCCCCGACGCAAGCTTGGGAGTCAACCCGGAAACCCTGGTCTCAGCTTCACGTGGATTTTGCGGGGCCCTTCCAAGGGCTTATTTTCATGGTGATGGTGGACACCTACTCAAAATGGCTCAAGGTGAACCCCGTCACCACTACATCCTTCAAAGCAGCTATAAGAGTACTGCATCACGTATTTGCAACCCACAAACTCCTGGACACAATCGACAACGGGTCAGCATTTACGTCGGATGAGTTCCAGACCTTCCTAGCAGCAATCTCATTCGACATGTGTGGTCAGCTCCCTTCCACCCTGCAATGAATGGCCAGGCAGAATGCATGGTGCGAACCGTAAAGGAGGCTCTCAGCCATATCACAGAGGGAGATTGGGAGTGTAGGCTGGCTCACTTCCTCCTGGTGCAACACACTACCCCAACCCGGTGAGCAACAGCAGCCCAGCAGAACTGCTGATGGGCCACCGCCCAACAGTCCTCCTCAATCACTTGCACCCCAACAGAGCTCCAGAAGCCCACAGCTGCATAGATGAGACTGAAGCTCCAAGGGGGTTCTTCCCGGAGGACCCTGTCTATATACGGAACTTTGGAAAGGGACCCCAGTGGCTAGCCAGATGAGTCATCCGCTCCACCGAACTGGTATCTTATGAAGTCTCCACTGATGATGGACAGGTCCTCAAGAAGCATGTGGACCAGTTACGGCAGCACCAAGTACCGATTGGAATCGAACTACTGGTGTTGGGGCATGGGCCAGAGAATCAACGCAGCAGGCCTGACTTCCACACACCGGATGCTCCAGCACCAACCCCTGGCCCCGCAGCGGACACTGCCAAAAGCAGAACAGGAAGACATTCTGACACCCCAAAAGATCAGCAGTTCAGAGAGCGTTCCAACGCCGACACCAATGCTGGCTCTGAGGCACTCACAGCGAGAGTGCCAGGCCCTGGCCTGCCTCAAAGACTATGTCACATAGGTGGGTTCGATCTATGGGGGAAGGGGTGTTATGTCCTCTGACCACCACAGGCAGCAGCGAGATTCTACCCAACCTTGGCTCTGGAGAACAATAGGCACCAAGGATCCTAAACTTATAGCAGGACACGAATAAGAACTTTGGCGGGAAGTTGGAGTCAGGAATTGTATATAGTATATGGCCCCTTTCGGCCTTATTTGTATCTTCGTTCCTGATGCTCTACTAATAAAGATCTGAGCTGAATCACTATGCATAGAACTCAGTATTTTATAAGCATAGACATATAAAGCAACCTTGAGAGCAGCAAAACATGGGAAACAGAGTTTTTAAGAACTTGTTTTGTCTATTCCATTCTTTTTCTAAAAGTACAACTACAGTGACTTCCATATTTCAGATTGCCTGTTATTTACTGGTTTCAAGTAGCACTTTAGAGACCAACAAAGTTTTGGGGATGTAAGCTTTCAAGAGTCAAAGCTCTCTTCTTTAAATTATCTGCAACTATGATTTACTGCAACTGTTGGGCTTTTTTTAAAAAAAAAATAACAAGAAATAAGAGGCTGATAATAATTTGATTTATTACAAAATTTTTATCCCTTTCAGTGAAAAGGTCTTCAAGGCCTATTATTGATGTAACAGATGTAATTAAAGTTACAGCAACCATTCCACAGCTTCCTTTTGTAAAATCTTGCTTCCTGAACGGCACTCTGAAACCAGCAACAACTTGTCAGTAAAAAAAATCTAAGAACAGGACTATTCAATTTGCATGCAGGTGATGAACTTCTGGACTCATATTAATGCTGAGCTAGGGTGGATTAATTTCCAGTCTTTTATATTCATTAACTTCAGCTTCAAAAGGGGGGAAAATACAAGGAGATGACACAATTACCCTCAAAGCTTCATGGCAGAGCAACAGCTTTACAATCTTGAGTTCACGACGCCATACTAATTGACCACGGAAGGGCCAATCCTTATAAAGAGAGGTGAAAAAGCATACGCTCAAGAAGACACTGCTATTATAGGGGCTTTAGAGAGTCAATGATGCTTTGGGGGCACTTAGCTCAATGGCCCACATTATTTGCTCTTTAAGCCACCTTCTATTATTCAGCCTTCTTTGGGCATCCAATGATCCACTTCCAAACAAAGCCCACATTTAGCCTCAAGTTTATGGTAGTCAATGGTACAATTGTCAAATGCTCTCAAAGGAATAGCAGTCAGTCTCATCACTGTATGTCTCTCTTCAGGCCATGAATCTTGTTGACCTGCAGGCACCTAGAAACGTCATCTGAAAGTAGGAGGATTTGTTCCACAAGAAAGAACAGCAGTTTAAAAAAAGAAAAGGGGGAAAAAAGGAAAAAGACCTATACTTTACAAAATGCCTAGCTGCTGAGATGGGCCTCAAGTGGTCTGTGTAATACCAGCTCAATGTTTACCTTAGGATCTTCATAGACCTCCGGGTCCATGTGAAGTGTAGGAGGATAAATCACTACCCAGTCTTCTTTTCTCAAGCTGACTTCCTGATTTCCTTCAAGCTTGAAAATAAAATCTTCCTTGACGATGCGGATGCTCATGGAAGCTGAAGACATTCGTAAACTCTCGTTTAATGCACTCTCTGAATTTAAATAAAAGGGAGGGGAAAAAAAGAACCCTACAGCATTAAAAATATGGAAGGTGATTAGAAGTATATAAGCTGCTACAGCTGCCAGAGGTTACAGGTTTACTAGAGCAAGATAGCAACAAAAGCAGGAGGAGAAAAGCCAAGGAGGTAATAAACCATCCCAGAGGGCTGGAGGAGAAATTCTGCATTTTTAAACATAATCCTCACTGATAGGTCCAATGAATTGAGTTAGGCTGCAGGCAGTGCTGTAGCTTTTGGGTGGAAAACCATTATTCAGGAATCATGTTTAAAACACCACAATCAAAAGAGATGAATGCTTGTATGCATTTACATAAACAGCAGGGGTTGCAAGCAAACACCAGGCACAGCATGAAAAACCCCTGTTCAGCCTGCTGTTCCAAAGCCCTACACTAGACACAAACTGTGTTGCTAGAAAGCCATCTACTCAAAGAAGTGTACAATCAATGACGAGGTAAGAATACTGTGAATTAAGGAGCCCTTCACAATATCATCATCACATAATAATTTCTACTGTTGGCTGAGCAAATTCCAATTACACATAGTGCTTTGACGAGTTAATGGGGGGAAAAACCCATATTTCTGTGCAATATTTTGACACAAATCCCAAACATTTTCCAGGAGCCTGCCATAGCTTGGAAGGCTCTAGAAGGCAAATGTCCTTGCCTTCCCAGTGGCCTTCACCTTTTGCTCCTAGCACGACAGATTTTATGGCTAATTTCCGGCAATTTATCCTGGCAGTTTGAGGAGGAATTCCTTTGGGAATAATATGCATAATTTGCATAAATCATTCTGATAGCATGCATACCAGCATGCAGCCCCAGACAGGAGCTACATCTCTCACTTTGTAATCAAAACTGACTATTTCTCCACCAGCGTGGCTGAGCGCAGTAATAGGCGGCTTGACTCCTTCAAGTCATCAGTGTGAAAATTAGCCTTAAAAAAAAAAAATCAGAACTCTCTTCCCCCAAAAGATAAATAGGTGGTTAATTTCATGGGAAGGTTTTGTAGATGGCATCTGAGTCTCCATCTCCCTCCCCAAGTGGGATGTGAGCCTCTACAACCCCTCGAACCTAAAGGTTGGTTTATTAGAGATAGTAGCAACCCCAAAGTAGAAACATCAGGGGAAAAAAGATAATAACGTTCTTTCAGTAACAATTAAATCTGTTGCAGCGTGCATAGCAAATATAGTGGCCTTGGATGCTTTCTCGCAGGAGTTTTTTCCTTAAGCGTGCATTTGTCTAAAGAAATGAGGCTGCGGTCAGTTCTGTGTGGCCAGCGCCATGATTCAATGTGACGTACAGTGAGGCTGTGCATATTCTTTTGGACTGCCTTCGTTACTATAATCAGGCAGAGTCAAATCGTCTTGTTGGTGACGAAGCCAGAAAAGAACTCTGGTTCCAGAATATGGCCTCTACTGCGGATAGCCACAAGGCACCTGACACGATAGATTTCAACTGGCAGCGCTCTGGCAACAAAAACTTTACACGGTACAAAGGAAAGGTCCAGACTCCACTCATAGGCTGTCTCCCGCCTAGGCAAAATGAAGCCGATAACACCATTGAGCGTCCCGTGTTGAAATGGTAGCTGACATATGTGATGCCGCCATGCTCCAAATGTACCAAATGGGGAGGGAGGAATATGCAACAGCAGCAGCAAGCAAGCAAGCAAGCAAAATAATCAGGGAAGTACAGCTGCTGAGATGGCAGGTTTACACTGAATAGCATGAGCAACACAGTCACATTAGATTGGATGATGTTTTTTTTCCAGCAAGCATGGCAGCCTGTGCCCGCCGCAGTATCACAAATGACAATTGGCCAAGCAGATCTTATGCAGAAGTTAATCACAATAATGGAGCTCAAAGTGTGGCTTAGTGGTCAGATCATAAATGACAAATCTGTTTTACCTTCCAGTACCAGTTAGGTGGGGGAAGGCGAGCTTGGCTCTAGCTCTGAGCGATCATGCTGATAATCCTTGGATGACAAAAGTAATGAGTCATGTTATGATCAACAAAGGAGGGTGGAGTCTGTGTGGGACTACTGCAGTTTACCAATAAAGCAAATAAACAAAAAGACATTCCCCCACCACACCCCACATGTCGTCCCTGTATAAACGCTGGGCTTCTGTGCTGAGAAGAATGACAACTGCATGATAAAACGGCAGTCTGTACTTGCCGTTGTCATACTTCAGTAGGCACAAGCCAGTGTGCTCCTGTCAGACCAGCTGGGTAGCTTGGGAGGCCTTCCATTCTGCACCATGAGGTACAGTAAATTATCCAGCACGGTAGAGCAACATCTGTTTCTGTGCTAGTGCCGAACAAACAAGGCAATTTAAAGCATACCAAGGGATAACCAAGCAGCAAATGAACATGACCCTCATTTTTCCCTCCTTCTTGCACACGAGATGCTGAAACTTCCCTGCACAAAAAGGGGCTGTCAGAAAAGTTGACATATTTGCTATGCACAGAAAGAGAGAGAGAGAGCCCATAGTATTGTTATTTTTAGAATCCACCCACTTTTCTCTTATATCCTCAGCTTTCAATTCATCCCAGATCCTTTTTTTAAAAGTCGAAGCCGTTTCAATATACTTATAAATATTCAGTCTTTAAACCTAATTTGCTATACTTAGTTCACATGCCTTCAAGCATTTGTCTTCCAATTTCCACTGAATAAATGCGTACTAATGAGAAATAGAGCAAGCTGCTGAGGCAAAGCTGGGCGGCTTGAGCCTGGCCTGCCACCAGCTTGTGATAGGCAGGCAAATTGAGTTAAAATGAAAAGTCTTGTCAGCTGAAATACAACACGGTAGCCAAACAGCAAGCTGTCAATCATCCAGCCAAAACAAGGGATTGCAGGTAATAAAAGGTCATTGTGAATCATTAGTGCATTTGGCTTTTATAAGCAAGTTAATTTTAATTAAACATGATCTTGGTCTGTAACTGTTTAATAAAAAACTTACTGCACATAATGCGTTGTTAATTTTATAATAGCAGGTAATAGGAACCTTTAAGTATCTGAGTGTATGGTAGCAAAAAATAGTTATTTATGAAATTATTTGGGAATGGTGTTTTCTCCCTCCAAGCTGACAGTATTACATAAATAATACTGCATCAGTTGTTGAATACCAGAGACACTTTTAAATTATCTGAAAACTTTCAGACAGAATTTCAGTTAAGTCTATTTTTCCCTGTACCAATCACATTCTTGGCAATATCTATAGTTGACATTGCCTTCAAACCAAATTTGGACCCAATACCAAATTTGGACCCAATACCATGGCAATCTTCAGTCCCCAGAATTCCCATCTTTCCAAAAAAAATTATTAAGCAACACAAAAATACTTATATGCAATTCTGGACACAGGTCTGTGGCTTATACTGATGAGTCACAGCTTAAACATGATATGGTGGCTGATCCAAGCTTACTTGCGATCCTAAAGACAACTGAGCAGATACCATTTAACCACAGTTTACAACTGATATTAAAAAGAGAGAATGGCCTGGGAGCATGTTGGACTCTAGTCAGATTATTAGGTTAGGTCTTACAAACCATAATAAGTATTGGAGCTGGAAGAAACTTATGATAGTCTTGCCCAATAAGAAAACCATTTTGGCAAGGTGGAGAAGCAAATTAATTCTGTATGGGACAGGCTCTGTCCCCCCCCCCCCCATTCACATCCTGATATGGGGATTTCTGCCCCTAAGTGGGCACTTAGTCCAGTCAATGAATCATAAAAGCCTTTAGCCTTGGAAAGCAGTAAGCACTTCTGGAAGTCTAGAAAGAAGAAATCCTACATTTGACAATTAAGGAGGAAATAGGATGTAACAGATAGGACTGCAGGACAAAAATCAGGTCAGAAGTGACCACCATTGCTTAAACTAGTTGGGGCCTGACTAGGTCCTCCCTTCCATATGTTTCACAATTTGTCTAGATTATTATGCCTACTCAGTGTTCCCTCTAAGCTGCAGAGTGTTGTGAGCAAAAATTCTACTTCGTGAGCTACTAGAATTAAAGTTGTGAGTGAGCCTGCATTTGACTACTGTGGAAATTAGGTTTTTTAGAAGACTGTTACCATAACCTTGTAAAAATCTCAGAATGGATTCTTTTAAACTGTGTTTTAAGAATGATTTAAACATTACAAGTGAAGACAGAAGGCTGGAAGGAATGATGTTTTCTTAAGATCTAAAGAAATAAGTCTCACTAAACATTCTAGATGCCCAGTTTCTTTCATATAAGCAAACCACATTTTATAAGCCTTCTGTAAGAGATACAAGCAGAATACTACCCTAGTTTCATATGCTGTTTACTTACATGCCACTTAGATTAGACACAGCCCTCTTTCATACAGCTAAAATATCCTATACCTTCCCCTAACTCAGGCATACGGCAATCACATGTATGATAAAGACAGCTTCTGAAGAACCCAGCAGCCTGGACATACTCCACTCTGTTCAGCATCTGAGCAGAAATGTTAGAAAATGGATCTGTACTGCTATAGGCATCTCACAGTAGGAACAACATAAATGGAGGTCCTCTGAAAGGGTTCAGCATCTCAGTAAAAGCACAGGTATGCAGTATAGGAGAATGCAGTGAGTCCTGGCCATATGTACAAGCCTGCCATCCATACAGATTTTGCCTCTGAGCTACAATGCTCAAGACTCTCTCTGCATTTGAAGGGGTGGGGGGAATGACACTCTCTGCTGGCATTCATTTTTTAAAATGACATGCATTTATTAAAACTGGAATGAAAATGGTGCCCTTTCTGAAATTTGCCACCCAAAGATGCTTGCTTCATATTTTTCTCAAGGCAAGACCATTTTTGCTTGAGTAAAAATTACAATAGCATTTTCCAAGTACTAGTGCAAGCAACTGCTTCTTAGACTATAGTGTTAAGGAAATACTTAAAAATCATCCAGATCATCATATAAAGTATCGCTCCTCTATGGTTTAGCATGATTAATAAAGTGGTATGGATCCAGTATTAAAAAAACCCTTTTAAAACTATGTATTTAAAAAGGGGCTTAGTCAGAATTGAATTTAAAGTCTCCTGTTTATATTTATATAATTGCTATTCTCAAACACTCCTCATCTAGTAAATCTAATTAAAACACAATCCCATGAAATAAAACTTTTGAAATGTCCTTTCACATACAATGTTTATCATTACACACCCCCAATAACATGATTGTTTACACCCTGCTTTTCATCCAAGATTGGTTCCCTAAGCAGTTTACAAAAGTTGAAATCCATGACATATATATGCATAGAGGTGGTGACTATTTGTACCATCACTATACATTAATTTTCTAAATGGTAATGTCTCCTTGTAATAAGACTTAAACATTTAAATCTGTGATGAATGCTCTGCAACTTAGATTTGTAAGTTTAAAGTAGTATTTGGGTGGGAACCACTACCACTACCACAACCAAATCCTTAACTGTGACCATATTTACTGTTACCTGCTGTCTCTTGTATGCCAAAATTTGCATGCTGCATAGTAAGATCTTCCATGTTGTTAATCAAACCTGGGTAAAGATTCAAACATGGCTGCTTTCTACAGCAGGGAGCACTGACAGGAATGGTCGTGTGTGGGGTTGCTTCCTGGATGCAGAACAAAGTAGAAGCAATAGCTTCTTGTTTTCTCACCCCCATTTCAACTTTCTTTACTCCAGATGGGGGATGTTCCTGGGCACGGTTGGTGGGCCCAGCAACATAGCCAAAGCCATCGCCAAACACTCCAGCTGCACATCTATGTGGCTGCCCACGCCTTTCTTCAGGCACACCAGCACCGGGGGGGGGGGGGCTGGTTAACACTCAGTGAGAAGGAGCTGCCCTCACTGCCCTGCTGCCTGGTCCTGACCACTGGGAGTGAATCTGGTCACTGCCCAGGGCCATGCGAGGGAGTGGGCCAGCCGCATACATGGCCAGCAGCTGGGCTGGGTGCACCCGGTCCTGAGCCAAAAACCTGTGCTCTACTGACTAAAAATTAACATGCAAGCATGCGGTAGTGCAGCTTAATGGGAACACTGCTTATCACCCTACATTCCTGATGTTTGTTCATATAAGTGTGAAATAAACCTTAGAAATAATAATGGTGATTGAAACAAATGCATCTCCTTTATTATTATAATTACCTCCTATATCTATATCTTGGTTAAATGAAACTTGGTTTCGAAATGCTCCTTCGATACAGTTGCCCAGAATTTAGCAACATTCCAAGGCAAGAAGAATTCACAGAACCAACGGTCAACAACAGATGAAAAATAAAAGAAGTATGACCAATGCTAAATGTAAGCCAGCTGCATCATTGTTCTACCCTTGCTTCCCCGTGGTAGTCATTAAAAGCAACAAACAATCCTTGTGTATAAGTTTTTGACTTAAAACTCCACTGTAAACTTCAATGGGTAATAGAATTGCCAACCTCCAGGTGGAACCTGGAGACTTCCTGAAATTACAGCTGACCTCCAGACAACAGAGCTCATTTCCCCTGGAGAAAATGGCTGCTTTGGAGAGTGGTATTAAACCTTGTTCAAGTCCCTCTACTCTCCAGGCTCCACACCCCCAAATCTCAAGAAGCTTCCTAACCCAGAGTTCATGGGTAATAATGTAAATTGCTGTAAAGTTATAGGTAATCTCTTTCTGGATTCTTTGTAAGTCACATATAGCAACAAAAAGTTGACAATATTATTATGGAGCTACCCGAAATACAAGAGGCTTAGGTGATGTATTATTTTCCTGAAATTTGTGTTTTCAATTCTAAAGTTAAGGTGACCACATCCTTGCCAGCCTTATAATGCCACTACCTCTGAGAAACTATCTCGTGACCAGCTTCCATAATCCATATTATGTACATTGGGGTCCCCAGCATGGTGCCCATGGGTGCCATGGCGCCTCTGGAAAACTGTCTTTGTGGCCAACAAGTGTTTTTAAAAACTGTGTGGGAAGTCTAGTGTTAAATCTTTAGATGAAATTTTTAAAATATATGCATAGTGTCCTTGCAATGTGAAAGCATTGCACGGGTGGAAACAATTCAAAATGGTCAATCAAAACTAACTTGGTTTAATCATCAACCTGTACTCTCTGATGTTAAACAAATACGTCTAAAAGAACTACGCTAATGTTAAAGTTTTTGAACATACTCTATTGTGCTAATGTATTCAACACTTTACAGAGTTTGTGTGATATTCTCTTATGGTTTGAGGCCAAATGTCTTTGTAATGTGCCCACTCCATACTACATTTTTGGAATAAAAAATAAGAATATTCTTGTCCAAACAATAGTTTTCATCTGTCCTACAAAGAATTTTCCTGTGCAATTTCCTTGCTTTCTCTAAACTTTTCTATAAAATAATCATGTTAAAATTATTCTGTTTGCACTTCATATCTCTTCTTGCTGAAAGGTCTCTATATATCTATGAGCTTTTGTGTGAAATAATTTTACAAAAAATACACAAATTATCATTTTATCTTTAGCAAGAGATACACTATGCATATATTTTGAATAACATTTTTCCAGCTTTGCTTAAAAAAACAACTATGGGCTTTTTTGTTAAGGGAATGATTAAAACTTTCTAACATCCAGTGTTTTAGATAAAAACACTACATTAGATTAAAACTGACTGAGGAAACACATAAATTACTTGAATTTGTTTTAGAATAGATACAACTGATGTTTAAAAACATGCTGATTTGAACAAATCTGGAGAGTAAACTCATTCTTTGTTAACTGAAGAGACACAGAAAGACCAATATCAAATACTCTATGTTCTCTGGTGGCCCAATATTGTAACATAGGGGAGTCATGTGTTGCTGAGTCATCAAAGAGTTACAAGCTCCTTTTCTCTGGAACTGGATCCTATGGGCTGCTGCCTTACACATTCACAAGCATCTATGCATCATGTAGACAATAGTTGTTCAGGGATTGCACTGCTGCTAGTGGTGGTACTTACCACTGTGACAAGACGAGGCTTCTTGTGCTGGAGGAAAGTGTGGGATCTAATCCTGATTTTGGGACTGCATAGGGAGATTAGTGCTTGGTACCCTGTATGGAAATTCTAGAAATGTACTTGAGCACTTGAACTAAAGTCACATTCTTAAGCTTCACATGTAATTAACTGAAAGCAGTGGGATTCTGAATCAGTTCAAATAATCACAAAAGTAATAGGGTACAGTCCTCATGGTGCTGTACTGTTTCCGAATGTGTGCAAGAGATTGCTTTTTTTAAAAGCAAAATCTCACAGCACACTGAAAGTTTACTTATCAGGAAGAATACAGTAGTTCTCTTTGTTATGTGTTACTTTTTTCCGCTTGTGGGGACATTTTAGCATAGTAGATTTTCAAAAAGCAATTCATCACATGCATTATGAAATCACACAAATTGTAGGTATCTACTACACATCCTTATGACAATTTTATTGCTCTCATTTCCTAATAAGTACTTTTTTGGGGGGGGGGGGTGAACCAGTTAATCCTCAAAAGTTAGTTTATCAAGAAAAATGTTCTATCCATTCTTCCAAGCAAATATTTTCAGGACTGGTGCAAGATTCCTCCTTAACACTCCACACACATTTTTGTGATATAAAGAAATATTTTAGCTTGCATCTCAGGGCTTAGGTCGAGATAGATTAGGAAGCATATTCTGCTTCGGCTGCTAAAAGAATGAAGGCTATCATTGTAAAATGTAATTATATTTTGAGAGTAAATTGATTGTTGAAACTACTTTCCTTTCAATTTTCTATTGCATGAACGTATTTGAAATGCATTACCACTTCAGCAGATGTTCAGAATCAAACTTAATAGGCATAAACTTTTTGTAAATAACAGCAAAGCTTTGATTCAGCCTTTTGCATACCTTGCCTAGTTAATTACCTGGGCTTTTTATGTTTACATGCAGTGAGAGTATCTCCAGCTATAAACTACATAATTTATAATTGATGTAAATGGTTGTTATTATGTCAATTAAGCAGCTGCGTTCTCCACCTTCTCACTAAATAGAATGAGTGATAAACTGAGTTTACAGGGAGATACATACTTTTCTTCAGGAGGGATAAAATAAATTACCTAGGTAGACCAGGTTGTCCAATTGTTCTCGTGTGAGGCGGATGTTGCTTCCAGGCCCTCTCTCTTGACCTGTTGACTGCAGCAAATGGTCAATTTCGTCACGCACCACTGCAAGAGCTTCTGGGTGCCGCAGAAGATAATACACGGCCCAGAATGTAGCTGGAATCGTGTTTCCCACAGAGGCCCACATGAAGGCAAAATGATGTGCTGGGAGAAAATAAGTGAAAAGGAAGATTAATAGCGTTTATTACACTGATTAGATTTGCAGTGTGCTAATTAAAAGATGTTAGGACACAGACCCAGCCAAGGATCAGTGAATGCTAATGAGGACCAATAGGCTTCTGAAGTCTAATTTTCTGCTTAATGAGAATAGTTTGAAATGTAATTTCAGGGTGGGGGTGGGGGCGAAATAAGGGGAGGAAATGCAGCTCAGTTATAATCTCTCTCATTATCACCATTAAATATCTTGTTTTACCACCTCAGCCAAAAAAAGAGAGAGAAAATCAATTATCATACAGGGTTGTTTCAGAGTAAAACATTTTATCATTAGCCAATTAGAAAAAAACATTAAAAATGTTCAAGGTCGCCATTTTGCCATTTTATTTCAAAGGTCTCTAGTAAATTACCTGATTCTAGACAAGCAATCATTCAAAAGTTTGCTACCTGCTTTGTCGTAATCTCTGAGCACCTCATATCTCTCAAACATCTCTCTTCTGGCTTCAATCAGTTCAGAAACTCCCAGCCAATTTGCCGTGTTGATAGGTAAAAATACATCAATGAGTTCTTTTCGGATCCTCTTGGTGGCTCCTAACAATTCAATTGGAATGTTTGCAGCTAAATAGGAAAAGTTGGCATCAAACTTGGTAAATTTTTCTTCAATTGCACCAATAGCATTGTGGTCATCTGCACTAGGATCTCTTCCATACAGTGTTATAAAACTGGCTTCAAACATCACAGTGCAGCAAAACTTGTAGAGTTTCTCCACTTTCCAATCTGTTGCTTGAGAAAACTGCATATTAAATATCCATTGGAGATTTGTCATCATGTTGTTAGAGAGTGCATCCAATGGCTTGCCTAGAAGGAATTGGTAATTCCTATGCACATTTTCATTTAGGCCTGGGAAATCCCCTTTTAATACAGATGGATAGTCAAATGTTCGAGATGCCAGGGAATCAGCAAATTCTTGAAATTCCAGATACTTGCTGTTTTTGGTCACAGAACTATACATCAGTGGGTCCATTATGAATGTAATATATCTGCCTGAAGAGGGGAAAAAAGTGGTTAAACTCACTATGGCTTTTAGTTCATTTGATTCTTATCCCACCTTTCCCCCAAGAAGCTCAGTGACACATGTGGTCCTCCTTCTCAATTTATCCTGATGACAAACTTGTGAGATGGGATGAGTTGAGAAATGGTAGACCACATGACAGAGCTAGGATTCAACCACAGGACTCTGCAGTCCTAGTATAATGTTCTACTGTCTTGAAAGAGCCATTTAAGTCAACAATTCTTTTCCTAATGGTTAACTCCACATTGAAAATCTTGTGTGGCTGGTGCAGATCAAACATTGTCTTACAAACTGTGAAAAGCAGTCAGCTACAAGGTATGCCTAATATAGATTTGTAGACAGATTTATTTGTAACTGGACCTCTATCAGGGATTGCACCAAATTATGTCAAGCAGCATAAAAATAAAGGATTGTGTTCCAGACTTGAGTATTCGCATGTTTAAATAAAAGATTTAATTTCTTCAGCAGCACTCTTCCAAATATAAGCTACACATGTCTCAAGTTGGTAGGTATTTGTATCCTGCCTTTTCTCCTGGCTCAAGGTGGCTTACAGGTATTAATTAAAATATTACAAATTAAATCCAAATAAAATAACCCCCTATATACCTCCCCCACCAAAGATGCCTGCTGTTCAGACTCCATCAAAAGCACTGCCAATAAAAGAGTTTTGCCCCAAACTGTTTTGCCCCAAACTGTTTAGACTATTTTTGACTACATTTGTTTCCTGGCTTCATCCCAATCTTTTACAATGAGATCATCTTGAAGGCACTTTTCATTGTAGGCATCAAAGTTGTGACCAAAAGACTGAAAATACAACATTCTGCTCTGGTATTTAACAAGCTGATTTTGAATGCTATTAACCTGAAGATGTCAGCTAGCATCCCAACTTTGAGCACTCAGGGTAAACAATTTAAGATTTCTTTAAAAATTAATTAATATTAATTTAAACCATCTGCCCACCATCTGCTATTTTCGGATGAAAAATATGAGCTGCTTTCTTTGTGAACTTCAGTCCAACGTTTTAGAAAGCATTTCCCAATTTTTATACATTTAAATATCAACATAATTCAAAGCAAGCCATCCTCCAGACATGGATAACTAGTCTACAATCACCCTTATTCTGAACACATTAGTTTAGAACTAAGGTACTAAGAGTGTCTAAAATAAACCTGCAATCTCTACTATCCCAGAAATCTACTGGATTTGTTTCTAAGTAAATGAGTTCAGAATTGCACTCATAGTGTCTTAAAACATGCTCATTTTATGCAATCATATTTAAAAAATAGGGCCATACTCAGAACATTCCAGGCAATGAAGGTGTCAGACATCAACACTTCTATTCAACTGATGATTTTTGGTTGATGGCTGCCAAAAACCAAGCTTTACTTTGCTTCAGACTCAAAATCAACACAATGAAAGAAGCAAAAGACTTAAAAATGCAGTATGCACAGAATCTGAATACAGAAAATATTACCTGCATACATACCCGAGTAAACAATCACTCTTTTTTTAATCTTTAAAGAAAGAAAATAAATTCAGCACAACCCTGCATGCCTTTTTAAGAGTAAATCCCTTTGCGTTCAATACTTACTCTTACGTAAGTGTGTATGGGATTGCATTTTAGAGTCTAAAAATTAATATCAAACAGTAGCAACCCCTGTACAGAGGGAAAAACTGAATACCCAAATCCTTATATACCTACCTCACAGGGTGTCTGTTGTGGGGAGGGGGAGGGAAAGGAGATTGTAAGCCTCTCTGAGACTCCCTTGGGGAGTGAAGGGTGGGGTATAAATCCAATCTCTTCTCTTCTTCTCTTCTTGTTATAAATGCACTACATGAAGCTACGACTGGAATCCCTATGCACCCTTGCTTGGAAGTAAACCCTCCTCAACACAGTGAAGCTTATTTCTGAGTAGCTATGTATATGATTATGCTAAATGTTTAATTGATTTCAAAGGAGATTATTTCTAGATAAGGGCATAGGTCAAAGTCACTAATGTATGCTCCTAATTTTATTTGTTTACACATCAGCAACTGTCCCACCAGTGAGTAAAATTCCTTTCCCCAAACATTTAAACGCATGACATGTTAATGACAAGACCTACATAATTCAAATGGTGAACAACAATGCACACACTACTGCAGATCTTTCATGCAGCCAACACCTTATTTTTTGGCTGTCAAGTCACAGCTGACTTATGGCAGCCAGATTGGATTTTCAAGGCATGGGATGTTTGGAGCTGGTTTGCCATTGCCTACCTCTGCCATCACAACCCTGGTATTCCTTGGACGTCTCCCCTCTGAATACTGAATAGTGACCAGGGCTGACCCTGCTTAGCTTCCAAGATCTGATGACGGTATTAGCCTAGGCTATCCAGGTCAGGGCTGACAGCTTTTAGGACAGGGAAATAAGTGTAGTGCATTGTTCATGTATGGGCTATTTTGTTTTGTACTGCACATCTTAGCAGCCATCAGACCAGTATCTCTTTTATCTTCATGCACAAATCCTTCTCAGCAGCTGATACCTACTAGCTAAACTGTAGCTTTTCTTGGCAATTTGCCTGGCCACAAACTCAAGCTGGCTCACATGTCAACAATAATGGTAAGACCAAACACCACCAGTAGTAATAACTAGTAGTTGTGTCTCCTTTTTTCTCTTGTTTGGCAGAGACCTTTTGTCAACCCACAGGCTTCGCTGAGAAATCCTACATTTTCTATACAGCAAGTCAAAAGCAAACCCCACCTGCTTCCACACTGAGTCAAATGCTCAGCCAGCTCATTCAGAAAATACCTCAAAGAAGTTTTACTTTATTCCTCAAATACCAAAAGCCAAGCCAACACTTAACTCAGAGCTTCTGTCAGGCCAGGTGTGGGAGAAAATTTCTGTACCTGCCCAGGAGTGCATGGGATCAGACCTCATGTCTTTCTAAAGGAGCATGCTTTCAGTATAAGGCCCATGTTGGACCCCCAGTGACAGTTTAATGAACTTTTTACAAGTCAGGCTATGTCTGCTGATGCTGATTGTAATCTCTATTTCTGTGGGATATGAAGAGACAGGGCTACATGGGGAGGCTCATGTGAAATCTTCTGACTACCTAGTAAGCAGAGTCAGCCTTTCTGTTTAATTGCATGAAAAGAAGTAAGAAAACAAAACTCACGAAGACAAAAACCTTAGATTCCCCCCCCCCCCCCCGTTTATTGACAACACTGCTGATCCATTCCCAATCTGTTGACTTCTGTTACAACCCCTGTTAAGAATGACTTCTGATCACTTTGCACTGCAAGTTGATAGATACCGAAAATACAGGACAATCCAACAGTCCTGGAAGCAGCTAGTACATTAACACATATTGACCTGGAAGTAAATCACAATGAAACCACTGGGATTTACTTTCAAATTCCTGTGGAAGACAAGACTGTAAAGTGATTTATATTAATTTGTCTTCTCTTAACTGGCTTATGAACTGCAGCGTAACAGATTACTGCACCAGCAAAGAAATGATTAGAATGTCTGTAGCAGTGGCACGTTGTCACAAACCATGCCGTCGTGTTGGGGCCCTGACATCTATACCTGCAGGACACAACACATAATTTGGATTTTAGTCCTATTTATTTCAGGTTTGACTCAGGGTCTGGAAGGGACAACGTGCTTGTTTGTTGAAGAAGTAATGGAAGGACTAGCTTTTCATACAATATGCACTAACTTCACTGTAAATACTGCCTCTGACAAAAAGGGCTCTAGCACATCTAAGCTTATTACACAATAATGTTACAGTCTTTCAAGAGCTACAGGACATTTGGTTGTTCCTGTTATCACTGGTAACCTTTTGAAATACTTCAGAATATTTGCACAGAAGCCAGCCTGGCCTTGTTTGAAACAACAAAACAATTTTTCAGAATTTGTAATGCTGTTGCCCAGGAAGATCAAACAGTACAGGTTGGGTTTTGAAGTCATATCACATAGAAACAACTATTTGGGAGGGGGGGAAGAGGGGAGGAAGGCGATCCCATTTATGTAATAGTGCTCTTATTAGGAAGATTTTGCTGAACTGCTGACAATGATGTACAGTAGCGATTCGCTGGAATGACGTTCAGAGAAAACGATTCTGCTGCACCACCACACAAAACCAATTAGAGAACTATTTTCTACGACAGGTCAGGAATTTACATTGTTTCTCATAGAAAGATGTACTTTTTAATTTCTTTATTAAGATGACATACATGTCCCTTAAGACTTTTTGGAATGACAATCATTTGCTCATCACATGGGAAAGTACAATCAGTGAAATCGTGTTACCGGTGCAGGGCAATGCCAGAAACTCCAAGCATCGTTCTGCATTTTCCAAATGAACTACTCCAAGAACTAATAATTAAAACAATATATATTGGCAGATTTTTTTGACAGAATCTTTGGTCACAAACCAAAGAGAAAAGGTAATGACAGCATACGCGGGCACACACACACAGCAGTGCGGAGGATATTTTAAGCTCTGTACACAACATCAATCCTGTCAATGTAGAGACATCATGAACTGCCCTTCATAGCAATAAAAGTAATGATGTACAGTGGTTCTTACAATACAGGGTTCACTACATTTTCTCCTTTATGAATGTTCAACATTCAACAGCTTCAGTATTAACAAAAATGGGGAGATTAAAACGGTAAGTGTGCCATGAAGACATACACAATCTAGCATGCCAAAATAAGAAATAATATAACTCAGTCCATTCTCCTAGTTCACAGTAGTAGCTGAAAAGGTGAAATTCGAGTTGTAAATAAATCCTGTTCCTTTTTTACTATTGTGCACACCATGATTACCTTAACAGAGAAATGAAAATAATAGCAGCCATGCCTTTAACATACACAAAAAAGTTTACCACTTGACAGTGGTTACTCTTTTTGTAAATGAAAAAATAGTCTGCTATTATTTTTATTTCTTTGTTAGGATAATATACCTACATTGTGTTGAAATTGATGTAACATTTACTGCCCTAACTTGCCCAGTGCCTTGATATAAATCATTTAAATTCAACCATTCTAGAGCTACTTACTTAGCCAATATTTCCAGTCACAACCTCAGATTGTCTTTTACTGCTTTGTGTTTTCAAACTATGTAAACAGCTCTTCTGGCTGATTGTTATTCTCATACTCCAACGGAGTACTGCGTCTGTATTGTGGATCACTCGCAGTTGAGAACCTTCCCCACTGTATTATATCTTGTCCGTTATATAGTGCACCCAGAGATAAATTTTTGGCTGGAATTTTATCTGCTATAAATGCATACTCTGAAAATGAGAAGATTGTGTTTCTGTTATCAGATAGCGATACTTATGTATATTACAGAGTTTCCTTGTTTGCCCTTGTGGCCAAGAAGATTAGATCCAGGGTGGTAATGAATGGGGTAGCTTTATGATTTTCTGGTTGATCAATCTATTTTGTCCTGCTAATTTAAATTAATTTTAATATCTGTTTTTAAACTTTTATTTGTTAATGTACTATTTGTTTTTGTAAATCTGTGCTGGCCAATGGCTAAGTACAATAAACCTTTATCGACAATGGCCCTAACTTGCCTGTATTTAGAACAAATTTAGAGTCCAGTGGCATCTTTAAGATCAATAAGGTTTATTCAAGGTACGCATTCACTTGGAGGAATAGGCAGGAATGACTCCCTTAAAATGAATTTCTCAATTGTTATTTCATAATTTGTCATCACTAATGATTCAGAGTTAATCTCTTAAGAAGTGCCAAAAAAGTTCAGTGGAGGGGTGAAGCTCTTCACAGAAAAATGTCCAACTGAATGTTTCAGTCTGAAAGTAGACAAGGCTACTAGATACCTGATTTCACATATGCTGGGTGCAGACTTTGTCTTCATTGTACAATAAAATAGCTGAAATCCTGTGCACAGTTAGGGTGTTTAAATCTTGCCAAAGGCAGCAGTACTTAAGCAGTCTTGTTAACTGTAGCCCGCATTATAAGGAATAGGAAAGCACGTAGTCTTATTTTGCGCCCCATACATGCACTATGTTCCCTAAGATTTTGTACCTCTGCTGTATGCACGTGTACCAAATGCAGAATTAAGATACAAACTGCAGATCACTATACGGTACCAGTCTGCATTATTCTGCATTTATTAACCTATGTGTTCAGAGCTATGCATCTTTAGAGAAGTAGCTTCTGTGTTCTCAGCCTAATGTATCAATGAATTAATATGTGTCACTTTTCTATGCTACTGTCAACTTCACTGCAAAAAGAATCAGACAGAAATAGCCTGTATTTGGGGAAAAAACACTTAGCCATAGACTAGATGTGAATCAATAGTGTTGCTCTGTAGATGATTTCATGAATCCATTCTGCTGAGGGCATGCTGAAAATGAGCAAGCATTATTTACATTTTGTACAATGGGTATGCAAAATATCTTGCACAGCCACGTATCCATAGTACACCTCTATGCATATACACAACCACACAGCTATTCTTGAATATTCTATGACTTGTGTTTGTTGAAGAGTAGCTTCCCCGTGAGTGTCTAACACAGACTGTGATCTGGTACAGAAATGTGCTTGTAAACATATAAATACAACCCCCGAGCATATTCAAATTAACACTGGGGATCCAGCCTACATATGTAAGAGATACATATAAACACTCTGTATTCCAAATTAGACCATTGATCCATCTAGGTCAATGCCATCTATCCTGGCTGGCAGTTGTTCTCCAGGGTCTCAGGCAGACAAAGAGATTTCCCAGCACCTGCCACCTGGTCTACATATGAAGCAGAATGAAGTGGGAATGAGGTGGTAGAGGATGGTGGCAGCAACACAAACTGTGCTACTTTGGACTGCAGGTGAGGGATTAATTTCCCCCCGAAGTGCAAGTTAATAATCCCTAATAAATAGTATACTAGCAGAGTGCATGTTCCATGTACATACTGATTATTTCGTTTGTAGGAAGTTTTTGTATAGGGGAGCACTGCAAAAAATGTCACTCCCTACCTACAGCCTGAAGAGCTACAGCTCAATCTACTTCTTCAATATTATTCCACCTCATTCTGCTGCACGTATATAAAATACCTGATATTCTTTCTTCTTCATTTTGAACTGGAGATGCCAGGGAATGAACATGGAACCTCCTGTGTGCAAAGCATGTTTATTACTACTCCTGTTATTTATATCCCACATTCCTCCTCCAGTTTGGTGTAGTGGTTAAGTGCGCGGACTCTAATCTGGGAGAACCGGGTTTGATTCCCCACTCCTCCACTTGCACCTGCTGGATGACCTTGGGCAAGCCGTAGCTCTGTACCAGCTGTTCTCTCAAGGACAGTTGTCTCAGAGCTCTCTCAGCCCCACCTACTTCACAGGGTGCCTGTTGTGGGGAGGGGAAGGGAAAGGAGTTTGTAAGCCACTCTGAGACTACAATTGAAGGGCAGGGTATAAATCCAATCTCTTCTCTTCTTCCCCTAAAGCAGCTTACATTCTCCCCTTTTCTACCTTACCCTACCAACAACCACCCTGTGAGGTAGGTCAAGTTGACAGAGGTCCAAGGTCATCCAAGGTCTTTTGAAGGAGAGTGTGGATTCAAACCTGGTTCTTCCATATTATATTCCCAAACTCTATCCACTGCAGAATGGTGGCTTTACCTTATGTTCTGCTTTTCAGCCATGGCCTTTCCCCCACAGGGTGCGGGTAATGTGGTTTAATACATATTGGTTTTCATAAAGATATATATAATGTTTCACCTGCAAGAATATACAAATGCAACAAGACTCTAAATATCAGTTTCTGCAGACTATCAGCTGGGAAAACCCATCACTACCATGCTCTGTTTGTGAACATTTTGAGGCATACTTTTGGAAGCAGAATGTTGGACTAAAAGAATCTTGTTCCAATTTAGGTAGGCAGTTTTCACATTCTTATGCATACAGAATCAGAAATTGAACATCATCATTTTTACTTCGCCTACTAAGAAGTCTCTATGAGATAACATGATTCTCACCGGCAATGTGCACTGTAAAAATATCACCATGTTTTTGTTGCAAAGTCAGCAACAACTTGGAAGGATCTTCTCGAAAATCCAAGGCTTTTCCCAAGAAAGGAATCCAACCATTGACTAATGGAGGTTCTCTTGGTCTCCTATAAAACAAAACAATAACATAAAAGAAAATATAGTTAATTCATATATGAATAATGCCAACACAAATGTCATTGGATTCAGTGATGCACAAGCAGAAGCATAATGGACAGCGCAATTCTGCTTGCACAAGATTTTGTGCAATACCTAGCACTTTCTTGCTTATGGTGCCCGGAAATTGGTTCCATAAGATCTTGCACAAGCAGAAATGCACATGGGGAATACATAAATTCGATTTTGGATAAGCAGCCACCAGGGTCTTTTTCTTGGATTTCTGCTTGCCTGAGAGCTCTAGCACAAGAGGAAATTTTGCACTTTTGCCCATTAGCATTCTATTGATCAGATAGAGAGGCATGGATCCAATGAACTATGACAACAGCTCTGTTCACAAAATATATTTTCACCTTTCTGTTGTAGCCCCCTGTGCCCCCAAAGAGCCACTCTCAGAATAAGGGGACCGTCTGGAATAATGTGGCTTGCAGGCAGTGCAGCATGAACTGGTGGAACCTCCTTTTGTTGCTTAAGCACATGATTTCTGTTTCTGTATGGGCAGGTTTGGATCCAAGCTAGAAGCCCTCATCAAAAGCTCTGCACACATAGAGGTTCTACATCTGCAGGATTTCCCCACTAATTTAATGTCATGTGAAAGAGAAGCATTGAAGGAACTGACCTAGACTTGGAAGTCCTTGTGACTGCATAGTCTACACATGTGTCAAAGCTGAGAATCTCTGTAGCTGGTGGCTGGACCTGCCTGCTTGGCTGCCAGGCTGTTAAAGGCCTTTGGTTCCCAGCAGGGGTCCTTTCGTAAAAAAAGAGGTGCAGGAGCTCATTAGCATAACTTATTTGCATAAGCCACACCCCCTGACGTCACCGGAAGTGTCAGAAGGTCACACACCCCTGACATCACTGGAAGTGTGTCAGAAGGCAATACCCACGCTCAGGCTCCACCCCAAAAATCTCCAAGGTATTTCCCAACTCAGAGCTGGCAAGCCTATCTAATGGCAAAGGAAGGAAGGAAGGAAGAAGGAGGGAGGAAAGGAGAAGGAAGGAAGGAAAGGAACAGGAAAGAAGGAAGGAAGGAAGGTGGGGGGAGACAGAGAGAGAAGGAAGGAAGGAAGGAAGGAAGGAAGGAAGGAAGAAAGAAAGAAAGGAAGAAAGGAAAGAAAGAAAGGAAGAGGAAGGTAGGTAGGTAGATAGGTAGGGGGAGAGAGAGAGAAGGAAGACAGACAGACAGAGGAAGGTAGGTAGGTAGGTAGGTGGGAGAGAGAGAGAAGGAAGGAAGACAGACAGAGGAAGGTAGGTAGGTAGGTAGGGGGAAAGAGAGAGAAGGAAGGAAGACAGACAGAGGAAGGTAGGTAGGTAGGTAGGTGGGAGAGAGAGAGAAGGAAGGAAGACAGACAGACAGAGGAAGGTAGGTTGGTAGGTAGGTAGGTAGGTGGGGGAGAGAGAGAGAAGGAAGGGAGGAACAGGAAGGTAGGTAGGTAGGAGGGAGAGAGAGAGAAGGAAGGAAGGAAGGAAGGAAGCAACAGGAAGGTAAGTAGGTGGGCGGAGAGAGAGAGAAGGAAGGAAGACAGGCAGACAAGGTGTTTCCCTCCCCCCCCTTGCTTGGGCCCCAGTGGCTTAAAGCCACTCAGGCCCAGCTCTTCCCTTACTACCTCCCCCCCCACGACCCAGGAATGGTGAGGAGGGGGAGGGCTGGGGGCTTGTCCCTGGCCCAGCACCTTGCTGAGGGCCAGGGAGAGAGATGGGGTGGGTGGGCTTGCTGGGGGCTTCTCCCTGGCCTGGCGGCGTGCCCACTGGCCAGGGAGGGAGATGGGGTGGGTGGGCTTGCTGGGGGCTTCTCCCTGGCCCGGCGGCGTGCCCGCTGGCCAGGGAGGGAGATGGGGTGGGCGGGCGGGCTGGGGGCTTCTCCCTGGCCCGGCGGCATGCCTGCTGGCAAGGGAGGGAGATGGGGTGGGTGGGTGGGCTGGGGGCTTCTCCCTGGCCCAGCGGCATGCCCGCTGGCCAGGGAGAGAGATGGGGGGGAGGGCTGGGGGCTTCTCCCTGGCCCGGCGGTGTGCCCGCTGGCCAGGGACGGAGATGGGGTGGGTGGGTTTGCTGGGGGCTTCTCCCTGGCCCGGCGGCTCGCGTCGGGCCAGGGAGGGAGATGGGGGGGGCTGGAGCCTTCTCCCTGGCCCGACGCGAGCCGCCGGCCAGGGAGGGAGATGGGGGGGCCTGCAGCCTTCTCCTTGGCCCGGCGCGAGCCGCGGGCCAGGGAGGGAGATGGGGGGGCTGGAGCCTTCTCCCTGGCCCGGCGCGAGCCGCCGGCCAGGGAGGGAGGGGGGGGCCTGCAGCCTTCTCCCTGGCCCAGCGCGAGCCGTGGGCCACGGAGGGAGATGGGGGGGGCAGAGCCTTCTCCCTGGCCTGGCGGCGAGCTGTGGGCCAGGGAGGGAGATGGGGGGGGCTGGAGCCTTCTCCCTGGCCCGGCGGCAAGCCGCGGGCCAGGTAGGGAGATGGGGGGGCTGCAGCCTTCTCCCTGGCCCGGCGCGAGCCGCGGGCCAGGGAGGGAGATCGGGGGGGGCGGAGCCTTACCCCTGGCCCGGCGGCGAGCCGCGGGCCAGGGAGGGAGATCTGGGGGGAAGCTGGAGCCTTCTCCCTGGCACGCCAGGCCAGGAAGGGGGGACGAAGCGGCAGGGCAGACTCGCGAGCGCCGAGGAGGCCGCGCCGAGGAGGCCGCGCCGGGCCGGGGAAAGTGAGCTGGGGGGCGGGGCTTGATTATGTGCCCACCCCCCCACCGACTCTCTCTCCCGGAGCGTCGCTCCGGCGCGCCCCGGCCCCAACGGAGCCCTGGTTCCCAGTAACTGGTTCAAAAAATGTTATTATAACCACTCAATGGCACACAATCTTTCTAGCATTTTAAGTTATATGAAAAATGTACAAACACATATTAACAGATTCCTTGATACTTTAAGCAAGTTAATGTTATGTACCTTCACTGAAAAAATAAAAATAAACACAATGTAATTTCTACTAAAAAGTGTCTAAGCCATACAAATTAGACTTTTCAATTAATCTGAATATATACCAACATATTCAACTATCTCGTTTGCTTTTAGTTAAAATCTTGCTTTGATTTCTGAATTTGATTTCATATATACAAACAGAAACCAAGCCTCAGAGAAAGGATAAAAACAATTTTTTTAAAAAAATCAAAACTCTGATGATGTAGCCCCAACTGGGAATGTGACTTGTACTACAGAACAACTCATTGTGATTAATCACAAGATATTTACTAGCTTGAATTTAATCAAAGATCAAGGGATCACAAGCTTTACTAGCACCATACATGGCACAGAAATTTACGTGGCTAGATTAACCCTGCCTTGACATTTCATGAAATGTTGGAAGACATTAAAAAAAAAATAACAGGGGTTCCCAGTAGTTTTTATTACATAAAATACCATTTCTGAAGGAATCCATGTCTCTAAACTGCAGTTTTTGTCTATTTTGTTTATGCCAAAGGATGTTTTCCACAAATGACAATAGCCATAATTCTGCATACTGGCTACTAAAATCCCATCTAAGTGTATTCGTGGCCACTCCATGAAATTGCTGAGCAGTATAGTTAGAACAGATAAAAGAAGTACTTCTTCACCCAAAGAGTGATTAACATGTGGAATTCACTGCCACAGGAGTGGTGGCAGCTACAAGCATGGATGGCTTCAAGAGGGAATTAGATAAACATATGGAGCAGTGGTCTATCAGTGGCTATTAGCCACAAAGTATAGATAGGAACTCTCAGTCTGGGGCAAGTGATGCTCTGTATTCTTGGTGCTTGGGGGGGGGCAACAGTGGGAAGGCTTCTAGTGTCCTAGCCCCACTGCTGGACCTCCTGAGGGCACCTGGTATTTTTGGCCACTGTGTGACGGAGTGTTGGACTGAATGGGCCACTGGCCTGATCCAACACTGGCTTCTCTTATGCATGTAGGACTGCATGTGGGACTGCAGCCAATGAGAACTTGTACTAAGGAACCAGACTGCAAGAATAAAAGCTAACATGTGAACATATGAAGTGCTGTAAGTAAAGTCAGGCAAGGTGGAACCTCTGGTAAGTCAGGCAGGGTGGAACCAAGGGAGCAGCGGGACACCAGTCTGACATCCCCTTTCCCTTGCTCATCCCCACTGACCAGCTGATAGCTTTTGCCTGCAACCTATAGTGAGACATAAGAAGGTAAGCACAACTCAGTGGAAACTGTTTCCAGTCCTAATCTTATTCTTCCCCACAAATGTTCTGCGATGTGGGTCACTATCATTCCCACATCTACATATATAAACAGGGGTCATTTTGTAGAAAAAGAGGTAGAGGAGCTCATTAGCATACCTATTAGCATAACTCATTCACATATGCCATGCCCCCTGGCATCACCAGAAGTGTGTCAGAAAGGGAAGCAAAAAGGGGGGCATCTTCAAAAGCCTCCCCTTCTCTTCCCCAGCTGGCCTGCCAAGGCGGGCGCCGGGGGGGGGGGGAGCGAGAAGGGCCCCATAGAATACAATGGAAAGATCGTGCTGCCGCCGCCACCGCCTGACTCTAAACAGACTTCCTCCACAGACTAAACAGACTAAACTCACTTCCTCCACAGGCCTACTGGGAGCTGGGGGAGGGGCTTGCCACCACTGCCATTTGTGCTCACTAGGATTCAAATTGGGACAAATCAGGCCGCATCTGTTCCGGCTGTCAAATGACCCCCACATGTCAGTTTCGGCAATGCAAGTCCATTCCAGAATTATTTGGCTGGCTGAATGTCAGTTTCAGCCCCCTTATACCCTATAGGCCATTGAAGTCAATGGCAAAAACTCATAGTGTATATGAGGGGCTGTAGGAGAGGGGGTTTGAGGGAGAGGGAAAAAACATTACTTTTTTCCCACTATAGAAAACAATAGAGGGAATGGGGGCAACCTGTTTGGGGGCCCGTAGAATTGGACCACCTGGTCCAATCTTCTTGAAACTTGGTGGGTATTTGGGGGAGAGGCTCCAGCTCCAGCAACTACCCAGTAAGTTTGGAGCCTCTCCTTCAAACCCCCTCCCCTCCAGCTGCTTTTAAAGCCACCACTGAATTTCAGCAGCAATTTGGCGGCGGGCTGAATCAGATCAGAGAATCTTATTTGGCCCGTGGCTGCCCTAGAGCCCACTGCTGGGCTAGCGGAGCACCACTCTGCTTTACTCCGGCCCCAAATGACCCCTGTGTATAAAAGAAAGTCTCCTCACCGTAAAATCAATGCCCAGGCCAAACCACTGGACCTAGAAGCACCATATTTGGGGAGAGTGCTCCTACCAAGGCGTAGGTGCTTACTAAGAAGGGATTTTTAGAAATTCAACCCCTAAGTGGGTCAAAAGGGGAAGAATGTGCTCCCCCATTGATTCCTATGTGGCTCTCTCCTTGCACCCTCCACTCTCTGATTGGTCAGCTGCAGAGCTCAGCATTCTGAGGTTAAAAAAAAAAACAATTACAGAGACTGCAGAGAGCTAATGGCAGTTGAGGAAATCAGGAATGGCCAATAATCACCTGTGAGGTGCAGTGATGCTGCTGGCCCAGCCTCTCCGATGGCTTCCAACACTCCCCGTCACCTCCTACACCTAACAGGCTGTCAAGTGCAGCAGTGGTTGCAGGGTGCTTAAAGCCATGAGGGAGCCCGCCCCAGCAGCAATGCCTTAGTGATCCACCTCCACAGTGGCTTCTAATACTCCTCCCCCTCCTACACTGGTCAGGCAGCTGCCTGTCAGGTGTAGGAGAGGAGGTGGGATGCTTACAGCCGCCGGTGAGATCTGCTCAGCAGGATTGCCTTAGCCCTGCTGCTGACCCAGCCTCCTGGATGCCTTTAAACATAATCCCATACCCACACCAGACAGGCGGGTGTCTGTCAGTTGTCAGAGCAGGACCAGGGTACTTTAACACTACAAGGAGGAGGCAACTTAGGAATGCAGCAGTCATTTGCAAATAGTACTTCTGCGGGGCACTGAGTTGCGCAGCCCAAGTACCAGCAAGATCACCCTGAGGCTCAGAACAACACAGTCTCCATATGAGCAAAACAATCCAGGAACACCAGTAGAAAGGCCATCACTTTTGGGGAAGGTGGCAGGAGTGAGCTCACCAAGCAGCCTGGTGATCCTAGCACCTGAGGGCAGAACCACCAATGTGGTCTATGGAGAGGTCCTTCAGTAGAGAGAGAGAGAGAAAACCAGTACATATGTCTCACTTCATTTTTTACACTACAATCTTCTCCATTAGAATTCTTAAAACAAATGTTACATTTCAAACTTCACATCATCAGTATTATAACAGGATTTATGGAACTTAAATACCGTAGCGAAGTACGGGTATCAGGATAGTTAAAGATAAAACAACAGAGGCCTCTTTAAGAACAACCATTAAACTGATGGCTGAGTTCCCCACAATATTATATGTAGACTCCCAGAACATTTTTTGTTGTTGCTGATTGTGCTATAAAATTGAAGCCTGATTTTATTTATTTATCTGGATATTTATAACTTGTTTTTCTCCTCAGTGGGGAACCAAAGCAGCTTACAGCTCTGTTCTCCCTTCCTCCATTTTATCCTCATAACAACCACCCTTTGAGGTAGATTAGGCTGACAGAGTACCTGGTGCAAGACCACCCAATGAGCTTTACTGGCAGACATGGGATTCAAACCTGGTTATTCCAGATCCAACAATTTAGCCACTGAATCACACAGTTTGCAGACTGGTACCCTGACCTAGCCTGATCTTGTCAAATTCCAGAAGTTAAGCGGGGTTGGTGCTGGTTAGTATTTGGATGGGAGACCACCAAGGAAGTCTAGGATCCTGATGCAGAGGCAGGCAATGGCAACCACTTCTGAATGTCTCTTGCCTTGAAAAACCCACAGGGTCTTGACGCCAAAAAAAATAATCTAAAACATTGTAGCCTACAGACTGTAGAGATGGCATGAACTGAGAAATAACAGCAATAATATTCTCAATCGCTACAGAACTACTATATCAGAACCTCTAGTAGCAACTCATGGCTGAAGGGGCACCTTAGATACAGAAAACTTACTAGTGGTTATTTCACAAAATGACAAAATGGGAGGAAGCAGAACTTACATGGAAGCATCTCTTAAGCATTATGGCAGTCTATGCACAGCCTACAGCTAACCTCTCAAAACTACTAACTTATTTGGATGTTATTAGTTTTGGTGGCCTGCTTTCACTTTGAGAACTGGACACTGTATTGCTTAAGTAACATTGTGACAGATATTTAGACAGCTTGTCTGTCATATTCTAATTTAATGCATGTATTTTCTCCCTCCCTGCTCTGTCATTTGTTCAAAAGCTGTATTCTCCACAGGTTTTCCGCAGGGTAGAAAGGACTCCGCTCAGAAATCCAGGAGGAAATTAACTTAATGCTCCAAGTCTGTGAGATCACATCAAGAAGACATCTTGCCATCACAGAGATGTGAGGGGGTCATCGTTTGCTTCAGACATGCTTAACTCAGTGGCAATAAGCTTAATACGGCTAAATACCATGCCAAAGCTCTGCGTATTTCACAACGGTGGAACGGTACAGCTTATTGACCCACAGTAGGCTGATAACAGAAATGCATCTTCATTTCTGTCTTTACTTTGCTTAGGAAGATGGAGGTCATTTTAATGACTTATGGCTCTCTGCCAGCTGAGCGGAGATGGCAAAGTACTACATCTATATATCAATAATAAAATAATATAGTAGCCTCTATGTGCACATGAATGAAGTATTTCACTGGACATAACTGAAGATGTATAGCACACCCCATTTGGTATATTCTATACTGTCTTATTATTTCACACTTCTTTAAATACAAAATCCATCTATTTAACACAGAATTTTGAGACAACAACGATGTAATTTTTCTTAGTGAATATTTTGAGGAAGATGGTTTGATAATCTGAAAAGTGCTCTAAACAGCAGCTGCAGCAAGATGTACCATGTAAAGTAACACAGGGGGCAAAGAAGGGTGCAGTTCAACTATAAATAATACACCTTTGAAATAACCTCTCAGAAGCCCAGGCTTCATAGCCTTCTTAAGCAGTTGTTCGTCATGATTCAAGTACAGTTCTTATTACTAAATGCAGAACGGGAGTAACCCTGACTTCATACTTAGAATATTAGTATTATGAATTCTCTGTATTGTAAGGATAAAAAGGGAAATACACCACACATTGTTTTTACTTTTAAAACAAGTATACACTTGAAGTGTTTAGTGTACAAGCATAAAAGGAGAAATGATTTAACTTCAGTATTTCAGAATCATTTACAAATAGCTGTTTAATATGCATAACTATACACAAACTTATGGTACTGTAACATCACCATTCAAGAAACAAGTCCCCACCCTAGTTTTCATATACATTTCCATGTTGATAATATAGTTTCTTCTGCAAATTTAAGGACTAATCTTGATGAGAGTGTCTTTACAGGATAATTCTGGTGGGCAATAAAGTGAGCTCTGACTCTCAAAAGCTTATGCTGGAATTCATTCTGTTACTCTCTATGGTGCTACTGGACTCTCGCTTTATTTTGGTAGGCAAAGTTGCTCAAATATGCAAGTGGGCATTAGCGTAATGTATCAGAACATATTCGGCTTAATCTGTAACTACACAGTTGGTTTTGAGGGGAAGAGCAAGAACATCTGGCTAAACATACAGTGCTCAGCTGTTAAATCATCAGGCAATTAACAACAGTGTTACTCGACTGCACTGTAGACTTTATTATGAGCAGCAGTGAGCTAAGTGCAAACTGAACTACCCTGTTGAAATAACTGGGGCTTTAAATGTTTACTTTTTGTTGGACCCTGCCTAAAGACTTCTTTTAAAAAATAAATCATGAAGTCCCAGAGCAATGCAAGTAATGTTTAAAGTATACCATTTGTACTAGTCTCTTATTTGTTTATAAATAGGTAAAACAAAAATTGTCAGTAAAGTTGTATTATTACTTTTCCATAATCAATGGTATTATTATTACAGGAAAGCGAGATTTAAAAATGTATTTATTAATTTACTTCATTCTCACCCCATTTCTTTACAAAGTAGGGAACAAAAGTGGCCCACAATCACCCAAGGGAGTTTCTATAGCAGAATGGGGAATAAGAACCTGAACCCAGTGCTACAATATGCTCTAAACAATCCAAAGGGCTACAATTTTATTAATTTCTTTTGTTACCTATTTTCACAAAGAAAAAAAGGTGTCTCATTCATCTCCCCTGTCATTCTTGGTGGAGGACTTGAACAGGTGATCCCTCCCCCCCCCCCCCCCCCCCCACTGGAACACAATAAATCATAAGTGTTCAACACCTGTAGTTGTATTTCATGAACATAAACCTTCTGTTTAATAATGTCTGTTTACAACCAGAAACAGACATATAGTAATCTCTTGTTTGGGATAAACATTAATCCAGATCTGTCTACAAAAAAAATATACAATTCAACCATAACTAATCTCTATTGTGGCCTGTTCTTAACATTCATCCTCCAGCCTCCTGTCCTAAATCTAGTAAATCCACTGGTGGATTGTGGTTGGCATCTGGTCTTAATTTAACTTTTGCAGCACAAAGAACAATGGAAAATAGACTATCCTGTAGTTGTGACACTGCAGGGTGCCAGTGATTCCACCAAATACTTCCAGTAACTTTCACTGGGACTTGAAAAACTTGAATGACTGAAAATGAACTAGGGACTGCATTTCCATGGAAAAGATGTCTTCACTTTAGACACCATAATGACCAAACACATGTGGAAAGGAAATTATGTAAAATACAATTGCTTTCTGTTCAGAAGTCAGCACTACACTCAAGTCTTGTGTTCCAAGGAATGGAATACTGCTTGCCCCACATACAGAAAATCCAGCAGTGCAGAAAATGTTTTGTACCCTCTAACAAAAACGAGGATGTACAAGTAGGTAAAAGGCAACTGGGAACTCCTTCCCCCCCAAGGAGGGGAGATAAGGGACTACTGCCATCAGCCTGGGACCTGCTTTCTATTAAACCACACACCTCCTGTAACCTGCTATTTGCTGCAGGACCTCAAACAGTGGTCCCTGAACAGTCTAGTGGTGTGGCACAGAAAGGTGACCTATTCCATAGCATCCTACTGAACTGAAAAGTATCTGGGTATGTGCTGAGCTCAAAAGGGAGATGTAACCACTTATTCCAAGTAAAACCAAAATCAAAAAAGCTTACTGGCAAAGAAAGGGGTAAGAACTAAGGGCCTTAGCTGAAATAAGTGCTAATCTAGTATGAGTATCAACTGAGACTCAGGCAGAATCCACAAAGGCAAAAGAGAAAAAATATAAGTATAATGAGCATCACTTAGCTAGACACAGATAAATATTGGGATCCAGTCCTCCTTGCATCTTCACTAATGGCCAGGGAAAAAAAGAACAACAGTTTTAAAGTCTGCTTTGATAACGTTATTTAAACCCTGGCACACAGTCCCCCCAACTGGCTTAATTTCCAGTGGGAAACTGGGACTCATCGCCTATTACCTAGTCAGGAGACTCAATCAAAAGAAGTACAGAAACCTTTCACTGGATGTTCTGTTAGACGGACCATTTATTGTGTCTGGAACGGCCAGTTTTTAGAGTGAACGTGTCAATCTTTCTGGAGTGTGATTTTCACCCCTGCACACACACACACAAGAAGCCTTTCTGTCAGTCCTAGCTATACAGACAAACCATTTTTCATCTTAAGCATAGAGAAAAGGGAGAAATACTAAAGATGACTGACCATCATGGGGAGAAATGGCACACAGATACAGCCTTAGGAAGCTCCTCTCCCCACCAAGCCAATCTTCCTCAGTGCTGGCTTTGTACAAAATAAAGATCATGGAACTAAAGTGTGGCTCTCCCTTTAACAATAACTGGTGATGCACTCTCAGGCCTGAACAGCAACACATATGCACCAGGGGAAAACAGCTCACAAATAATAATAAAACTGGGCAGAAACTGCAGGAAGATGGAACACTGAAAATCCCACTGAATAATATAGTAGAACAACAAACAATAGCTTCAAATAATGAATCCAATCTACTATCGGTGGAGAGCAAGCAGATTTTCCTTGTGCATTAGCCCCTTTTTGATCTGAAAGATGATTCCTAGAATCAGAGGACTAATTTACATAAAAATCCACTGCAGATACTGCATTGGGAAAGAGGGAGGGGGAACTACCCTGTCTACTCTGTTTGGAAAAGAAAGCTCCACTGACAAAATAGGAACTATTTTGCATGGATAATAATGGCAAAATCAACTTTTTCCAGGGGGAGGTGCATCTGGTGTACCAACCATAATTAGTTAAAGGCACTCCAAGGTAAGGATGATGCTTGAATATCCATAAGCAATGAAAGCTCTTAAAACCCTCCCCAGTTGCAACTCTAATATTTAAGTGAGAGTGAATCAACATCATTGAACAGTATCTGCATGGTCCAGTAAGCTGCCCATCAACAATACTTCCATCCTGCCCGAATTCATCTTCAATTTATTAGCCCCCATCCATTACTTTACTGACTCCAGGCTTACAGAGATTAGACGAAAAGGGGGGGAAAGTTAAATGTTATCTACATACTGATAACACCTCACACCATATCTCTGGATGACTTCTGCAAGGTTTTGTGTAGATGTTAAATAGCGTGGGCAACAAAACAGAGGCCAGAAGAAGCCCACAGCATAACCAGGGGGCACAAGAAGTGCTCCCCACAGCAGCAAGTTCAATGCTGAACCGTACTAGAAAATTCTAACCATAATTAATGGTTTTGAAAACTGCTGATGTCTCTCTCCTGGTGCAGGCAGTGGCGTACCTAGCCTATCTGGTGTATGGGGTGCATACTTTTTAAAGACCCCTCTATTTTTGGGGGGTCAGTGTCATAGCTGACATGGCAACCCCACAGGGTTTTCAAGGCAAGAGACATTTAGGAGTGGATTGCCATTGCAGGGGCTGGATTCAGCCTGCGGGTTGCATGTCTGACACCCCTGGGTTAGAGTGCTGGAGAAAATGACCAAATGGGCTGGCAATTACTATAGCAGCTATCAGCATGCTGGCTCAGTTGTTGTTAAGTACGTTTGCTTCAGTCTTGGAGCAAGGGAAGTTGAGCTGATCCTAGAGTGTTTTTTGCTATGCTCGGACTTCCCTACACCCCTAGAGGCTGCAGCCAGAACTATATTTAAAATATAAGTAAATAGGTGGGTTGCTGTGTCAGTCTGAAGCAATAGAACAAAGTTTGAGTCCAGTGGCACCTTTAAGACCAAGAGAGTTTAATTTTGGGTATAAGCTTTCATGTGCATGCACACTTCTTCATACACTGAGACATTTGACTCGATGCAGAATGATGCTGGCTTCGAGGGTCCCCTTCAAAGGCCTTCCCCAAGCTGTGCCCACAGCAGACCGCATCCCCCTGGCCCACCCTTGGTATGCCACTGGGTACAGGACATCCATTGGAGCAATCATGCAGCTTCAGTACCCAACCAGATGGAACCCAGATCAAAATACATTGTTTTTGTATTATAATGATTATCAAAAGCCTAAATCCACGTAATATAGAAATGCCTAGAGATGGGCTGCTATGACCTATATGAGCAAGTTGCCAGAAAAGGGAATATTCTCCACTGGCCAATAGTTAGAAATGTTAGGGAGGATTTCTTAAGAGCAGGCCCATAGCGAGGATTTTGTGGCTTGTGGGGCAATTTTTTTTCTGGTGTGGCTGAAGTTCTCAGTGCAGAAAGAAAAGCCAGAATTCTGAAGATTATGACTCAGCTACCCTTCTCTGAGTCTTCTCAAACTGTCTGTTCTACATAGGTCTTCTTATGCTAGCAATCACCCTTAGCCTATTAACCATTTAGCCACAAGAAAGTTGTTACCAGGACAGACCTCTAAACTGCAAGCTGTCAACCACTTTAGATGACAGTTCTCAGCTGCTGCAAGTTAATCCCTTCTGCCAGCCTAAGCAGCAATTCAGATAACAACCTGGCAGGTGGGATGATGACTTCTATAGTCAAGAAAGCTAACATTTAGGCAGAAAAACTTTTTTAAAGGAGACCAGTTTCTTGACACAGAATTAGAAGATATCCTAGAGGTCACCAACTCCAACTGCCTTCCTCAGCGCAGGAATTAGTCAACTACAGCACCCCACTCTGCTTAAAGGAGTACACACCTTAAAAAATGTTTTTAAATGATTGAAAAAAAGCATTTGTAGGAGAAATTCTTGTGGGTCTGTGCCTTTTAGAAAGGGGGTGGAGCCCCCAAAAGCCCCACTGTAACTACAGATCTGTTTAGGAGTGATCTCTCAGTTACTTCTTTCAAGTTGGATGGGAGCGCTCACTCTTTCAAAGAGGTACTCACAGCCAGAGATGGGCATGAACCAGTTCACGAACTAAAGTTTGTGATGAACTTCGGTGGGTTCATGGTTCATGAAGTGAAGTCATGACAGGTCACTGGCACAAACTTTCCACAAACTTTGAAGCTGTTTGTGGAGGTTTGTATTGGTTCAAGAATGGATACATTTCCAGACAGATTGTCTTGGCTCAATCAAAACGTTTACCAAACTTCAAAACAACAGGGAGAGGATAGAATTCTCTAGCCTTGGAAACACTAGTCAGTTTCAAGAAGTCTTCCCAACCCCACTTTTCCTGCCTTCCTGTGTTCCTTTCCCATTTTCTTGCACAGAGCTTGCTAAAGCCCCCTCCCATTGGATTTGTTATGACTCTGTGCTTTGAGAGCAGTCTTTTAAGCTTCCAGTGCCACTGGCACTGGTTTTTGCTGGGCATTTTGCACATTGTAACTGCAGAGATTCTCTGGTTTGACATTAGCACTCCTTTTGCTTGCACTGCCACAGTGGCACTGGGTTCTGCTGGGCACTGGTACATTGCACTGGTTCTGTTGGGCTTGCAGCCTCACTTGGAGTGTGATTCTGTGCTTCACATCAGTCCTGTGGAGCTGGCATTGCCACAATGGCACTGGGTTCTGCTAGGCATTATTGCACTGCACTGATTCTGCTAAGAGATGTACTAAAAGGAATGAAACATTGGAAACAACAGGAGAGGCTTGAAGACCCATTAGAGATAGTGGGAGCCATGAATTCCAATTGATTTGCATGGGCTCCACTGAAATACATTACAGCACAAAATACTTGCAGTGAAAATGAGGAGCAGATTTTCAAAAAATGTCTCTGGGTCCAATTAAACTGCTCTGGGACCGGAATAACAGGCCCCAGGGAGGAATAACGGTACCCAGAAAGAGAATGAGTGCTCTGGGACAGGAATGACGGCCTCTGGGAGTAACAGAAGGTTTCTGGGAGCGGAATGACAGCCCTCATACAGGAACAAAAGCCCCTGAGGGTAGCTGAAGTGTTTAGGGGCTGGAATGATAGCCCCCAGAGTGGAATGGGGCCCCCTGAGAATAGGAGAAATCTACTGGAACAACAAGTCAGTGTGGAATGACGGTCCCTGGGAGTAGCAGAAGTATTGTGGAGCTGGAATGACAGCCCCAGGAGTTTCAGAAGAGTTCTGGCACTTGAAAGAGAAGCAAGGTTAAATTGTGGCTTGAAATGACATGGGTGCGCAGGACTTCCCTTGGTTTGTGCCAAAGAAAGACATGGACCTTGCCCTAAAAAGAAAAAGTATACCCGGCAATTGTTGCTGGGCAGAAAATTGAACAAGAAAATTGTTTTAAAGCAAGAAAAAAACAAGAAAACCTTCTGCATACAACTTCTACAACCTTCCAGAACAAAACCCTCTAACACCTTCTGAATGAACCTTCTAACACCTTCCACACAAACCTTCTAAGACCTTTTACATTTTAGAAGAAGGTCTTAGAAGGTTTTTTGTGTGTCTGAATGTTTGATTGTTGTTATAAGTTTAAGAATCTACGTCACAGGAAACATTCCTCCCCCTCCTCCAACATTCCTTGACCAGTGAAACAATGGACTTGACCAGCTAAAAACCGGTTTGGCTGCCCAGAGTGATTAGTCCCATCTGCAAGATAAAAGACTCTGGCTGATGAGTCATCTTCCTGCTGTCAAGTATCTCTGACCTTGCAAGGTAAAGAGTGTAACATTGCCCAGCCCCCTCCTCCTACTGGACAGGAGTTTTAGGGCAGACCCTCTAAGGGGTAGTCTCAGGACAGGCATCTGGCCAAGCCTGCCCCCAGAGATGCCCCCCAATAAAAGAAAGCTCCCAGCAGCCAGCTTGCTCTCTTGCTTTGACTACCTCCTGCCCTCCCTCACCTTCAAGACTCTTGGTTGCGCAGCCAAGGGCCTACACGTGCTGCTGCTGGTTCAGCACACGTGCTTCCACCTTCCTCCCAGCCTTCCCCTAATTTTTTCCAGTGGAATCACACCAGCTCTCTGGACAGGTAAATATTGCCTTCTACAGGATACCAACGATTTCCTGCTAATGCAGCCGTCTCTTAATCGCTCTAATTTCCTAGAATCTGTATAAGTGTGTGTGTGAATCTGTATTGTTTGAATGCTACAATTTCTTAGTAAAGAAACACTGCTTTATTATTTAATTCAGTCTCTGTGTCTACTCTTTGGTTCGTCTGGAAAGGGCGCAGCCTCTGTATACAGAGGTGATGATCCGTTTTTGCCTATTGCCAGTTGATTTAAAGTTCATAATTCCCCAATATTAATAACTAATTAAGGCAATTGGGCTAACACACTGAAATGATAGCCCCCCCAAAACTGGAAGGATGGCTCCTGAGAGTAGCAGAAGTGTTCTGGGACTGAAATGACAGCCCCTGGAGTGGGATGACAGCCACTGGGAGCAAAGAACTGTTATGGGACAGGAATGACAAGTTGCAGAGTCGTATGACAGCCTTTGGGAGGAGCAGAAGTGCCCTAGGACTGGAACGGTAGCCCAGACTGGAATACTGGCCCCTGGGACGAATGACAGTCCCCAGAGCAGAATGACAGCTCCTGGAAGGAGCAGAAATGTTATGGGACAGGAATGACAGCACCCAGACTGGAATGACAATCCCTAGGAGTAGCAAAACGTTCTGGCACTGGAATGACAGCCCCCAGAGTGGAATGGCAGCCCCTGGAAGGAGCAGAAGTGTTTTGGGACTGGAATGACAGACTTCAGCGGCTCCCATCCCACTCTGTAACCTGTCCTTTCTGTCCCAAAACAGTTCTGCTATTTCCAGTGGCTGTCATTCCACTCTGAGGGCTATAATTCCAGCCGAAGAAGACTTCTGGTACTCTCAGGGGCTGTCATTTCTGTCCCAGAACAGTTTTGTTACTCCCAGTGGTTGTCATTTCACTACACGGGTTATCATTCCAGTCCCAGAACACTTTTGCTACTCCTAGGAACTGTCATTCCAGTTCCATAACAATTTTATTACTACCAGGGGCTGTCATTCCAGCTCCAGAACACTTCTGCTACTCCCAGGGACCATCATTTCACTCTGCAGCCTGTCATTCCAGTGCCAGTAGACTTCTCCTGCTCTCAGGGGTTCCCATTCCACTCTGGGGGCTCTCATTACACTCCCAGGACCTTTCTGCCACTCCCAGGGGCTGTCATTCCAGTCTCAGAACACTCATTCTATTCTACAGTACCGTCATTCCACTCTGGGACCTGTTATTCCAGTCCCAGAGCAGTTTATCTGGGCCTAGAGACTTTTATTGAAAATCTGCTTCATATTTGCATTGCCACTATCTTATGTTGTAAAGTATTTCAATGGAGCCCATGCTAGTCAGTTGGAATTCTTCGTTTCCATTATCTTTGATGGGCAATCCTGTAATCTCTTTTAGTACATCCCTTCTGCTGGGCTTGCAATCCCACTCCTTCTTAGAGTGTCATTATATGCTTCACATTAGTCCTGTTCAGCTGACATTGCCTCATTGGCACTGGGTTGTGCTGGGCACTCTGTGATTGCACTGGTACTGCTGGGCACTCTAGATATTGTATTGGTTCATTGTACTGGTTCTGCTGTGCTTGCAAAAATGCCCCCATATGGATTGTGATTGAGTTGACATTGCCACAATGGCACTGGGTTCTGCTGGGTACTGGTACATTGCACTGGTTCTGCTGTGCTTGCAAAAATGCCCCCCTTTAGTTTCTGCTGCAGAGATTTTGAGGGACTGATTCTGTTCTGCAGGGCTTCTGTTGCCCTTGGCACTTTTTTTCTGTTTTTTCCTCCACTGTAAATAATGGAAGATGAGGGCACCTTCTTTGAAAGGCTGTAACTCAGGCCATGTAAATCCAATCCTAACCAAATGTGGAGGGCAAGTAAAGGAGAGTCAGCCAGAAATCCCCAGTGAATGACAGTCCCCAGACTGTGTCCTTAGTGCACTGGGGGGGGGGGGCGGTTCTATCATGTCATGAACCTCACAAACCAAACCAGTTGGTTTAGCCCCTAAACATTCATGACAGTTTGTGGTTTGTGAACCAGGCATGCTTCAAACCATGAACCAAACCACATTTTCCCATTTCTTGCCCATCTCTACTCACAGGCTCCTGGACCCAACTGGCCATTCACTCTTGGCTAGATGTTATCAGTAAGATGAACTCAGTGCATGGTAATACCCTTATCTTGAGCCCCGTAGGCATGATCTACATTTATACTACTTGGGCTGGTGCTTACCTGTAAGGGGTTAAGTCCTCCATCATGCATGTCATGCGTGAGGAGGGTGCTGTAGGGAGAGGCCACTGTTTGCAACCTTTAGATCCATATCTTCACAAAAAAGGGGCTGAATTATATGAATTAGGGCATCATACATGTCAGGCTCTGTGTGGCATACTGATCCTCCACTATGCACTCTGAGTGCTGGTCCCAATAAATGCAAAAACTCTCCCTCTTCTTTCTCAGTGTAACAGACATTAATTACTTGCAACATATGACAGATAAGTAGTTGAAAAATAGATAGCTATTAAAATGTATTCAAAGGGAGGCTGGAGGCACATGGTCAATCGTAAAGCATATGATTTGCATGCAGAAGGCCCCAGGTTAAATTCCTGGCATCTTCCATTAAATGATCTCAGGTAACATGTTCTTCAAAAGACTTCCCCCTGCCTGGAGACCTGCTGCCAGTCAAAGCTCCCAATGCTGAGCTTGATGGACCAGTGGTCTAAGGCAGTTTCATATGCTCATATATGCAAGAATTTTAAAAAAGCTAAGTTTATTGAAGTGAGTAGCTGTGTTGGTATGAAGCAGCAGAACAAAGTTTGAGTCCAGTGACACCTTTAAGACCAACGAAGTTTTATTCTTGGTATAAGCTTTCATGTGCATGCACACTTCCTCAGACACACAAAAGCTTATACCCAGACCCAGAATAAAAACTTTTTGTCTTAAAGGTGCCACTGGACTCAGACTTTGTTCTAGGTTTATTTAAATCTGTTGTGAATTAAAAGTGAGGGTACTATGTGCTGTAACAATCAAGGGTCGTCATGCACAGGAAAAAAGCAACATATTAAAATAGATTAATGTTTAGGGTGTCTCTACATGAGTATACTAGGGTACTCTTCGGAAGGTTTTGACCAGCAGCTCTGGTCTACACCCCCCTCCCCATTCCACCAACAAGAGCATCTCAATATTCCTGATACTTTTAAATAAAAGTTCCATACCACCTCCTTTCTTCTTAGCCTAAACTCCTGTACTATTTGTAGTCAATCCCAGAATAAAGGGAAAAAATCTAAAATAAAAATATCAGTATTGACACATATACCATTTTAATCTTTAAATTTTCATTGTCTTCCTAGAATGCCAATTCCTGTTACTGACACACTGAAATACTTTTAATACTTAATTAACATACAAAATCCTTAATTAACATACAGCAGACACTAAAATGCTTTTGTTGATACAATAATGACTGCTATTGTTCCGTAGAATCATAAACACAGTAATTTCAACTGGAAGGCCTCAAACAGCAAAATATGTAAAAGTTAAATGGATGGCAAGTCTCCTGTGTTCAAGCAGAACATCAATATGCATATGTTAAATATAGTAACCAATTAAAGAAAGGCAGCAAAATACATATTAGCTCTTTGTAATTAAAGGAACAGACAAATAACCTTTTTTTTAACTGACTAGGACATATCTAGAGATACATCAAAAGAACAGAACCTCAAGCAGACAGCAGTCTATTGACAAGGAAAGCTGATACATAAATTGAAATTACTTTGTTGCAGGGCTTTTTTTGTAGAAAAGGTCCAGAAGGAACTCATGAGCATAATAGGCCACACCCAACAGCAGAAACTCATTAGCATAGACCATACCCCTGACAGTACAGCTCCCTCCCAGGATCAGCTTCCCAGGTGCCCCGTGACTTGTAGGGCGCATGGGGAACCTGAGGGAAGGCTTCCCCAGGAAGGGGGAGGGAGGCTGTAGGCATGGCCAACTCGAAAGCCAGCAGGAACTCCGTTCCTGTGCATTCCTGCCTCAAAATAGCCCTGCTTTGCTGTATGAATGCCTGTTCACCCCTGCTAAAGTTTACTTGAAACTTCTATGTGTATAATGGGACTGTGTTCCTGTTCCTAAATGACCAGCTAGCTTTACCATCTTCATCCGTGGTAGTCCTACCCAACATGTAAAGTCAAAAACTGAATGTGGCAGAAAAAAAGGGGAACTCATGCCATGTACTACTGAGATGTACAAAATGCGCAAGCAGCCAGAAAATGCATATTATGGCTTTACTTAATTGTTTCGTAGACAAATTATGGCACATTAGGTTAGCCTTGAGCCTGAGGCAGGTGCTAAGTAATTATTTCTTGCACCATCTTCTCAATTTTTCTGATCAACTGCAAGCATGAAGAACATCTGTTCTCCAAGCTGCATGTTTCCTTCAAATGCATGACAATGGGAATAATTTAATAGCAGCTGGAGTGACTGGTTAAACTCATAGGGCCACATCTGGTTTTGCAAAAATAATGGAAACAAGAGAACTAAAATCATGCTGTTGATGTACAGGGTTATCCCCATTCACAATTTGCCTTCCTTAAACTCAAACTGGTTTGTAGTTACATACCATTTAGTTCCAGGGCAAAGTAGACAAAGTTTTTGCTTTAGTGGGATCACCAGGGAATTTCTTGATGCTAATGATGTGCAGCCAGAATTTCAGCTTGAGGTTTAAGTGATTATGCCTGCATGAAACTAAATTTGAAAACAGGTGGCCTGGTTGTTCTCATGCCTACTTGATCACATACTTGTTTGTTAATACACACTACATTGAGTTTTATGAACTATAGAACCAAGTTTAATCGAGCTGCCTGGCTTGCATCAGGGCAAAGAAATAAATGAAGCTGAAATATTATCCACTACGTATATATAAAAAGAAAGCACCTAAAATTCCAGACATACTTCTTCAAAGCCTTTTCCAGTCCTGTAATTCTTATTCTAATCAGTGCTGTAAGATTTTTTTTCCCCAGAAGGTACTAGAGATTAGTGCTGCTTAAAGGCAATCAGCAGGCAACTGGGGGGTGGGGGTAAACTGAATGTAGAAAGGGCAGTGATAGTCTCACCTGCCAAGAAGGCACAACCAAGGGTAGTCTTAGTGATTCTGGAGTCCTGGCCAAAAGTCACCAACCCAGTCCTATTTAGCCAGGCAGTGGGTATAAGAAGAATGGAGGGCCCCAATGAAAGTATCCATCCCAGAGCTACGAGACCCATCTCAGGAGAAAGAGCATCACAACGAGACTGTCTGATGCTGTGTGGGCTGGAAGAAACAAGCGTCACATGTGCTGCGCCTTGCTGGCATGCAGGCCAGGGACTGACTGGGGAGCTTAAAAAGCCCTAAAAAACAGTGTCACAGTGGCCCTGTCTTAGTTCTCAGCTTGTCAGGCCAACACAGTGCTGTGGCAGGGACAGTGCAATTTTAGCCATGTCTGTGCAAAAATAAGTCCCAGTATGTTTAACTCCCAGGTGTGTTTAGGATCACAGCACTGGAGACTTTCAAAAGTTCTGCCTGTACTGTTCTTCATTTCCACTGGGTGATGAAGGATTTGAAGAGAGGCAGAAGTGTTCTCCACCCATGAATAATTTTATAAATCTTTTATGTTGTCTCTCCTCATCTCCTTGGTCACCTCTTTTTAAGACTGCAAAGCCCAAAACTCTTTAGCCTTTCCCTTTTCTTGATTATTTTGGTTTCCATTAATGTACTTCTTTTAGTTCGACAAAAAAGAAGAAGAGGAGACTGGAACCCCGCCCTTCACTACCCGAAGGAGTCTCAGAGTGGCTTACAATTTCCTTTCCTTTCCCCTCCCCACAACAGACATCCTGTGAGGTAGGTGGGCCTGAGAGAGCTCTGAGAGAACTGCTCCTGACAGAACAGCTCCAAAAGAAATTGTAACTGACCCAAAGTCACAGCAGCAGCTGCATGTGGAGGAGTGGGGAATTAAACCCGGTTCTCCCAAATTAGAGTCCGTACTCCTAACCACTACACCAAACTGGCTCTCAAACAAAGCACATTTTGAAATGGGGCTACAAAAACTGTACACAGTATTCTGAGTTTGCCTACCCCACATTTAGTTAATGAAGTGTAAACAAAAAAGACCCTGCCTCTCTCATGGCAACTGCTGGGGGGGGGAATGTTAGAGTTTCCTAATGAATCTCAGGTAGCATTGGACAGCAAGAGGTTTCTGCTGACATAATTCAAAGTCACCATAAAGAGTTGAATAAAATTTAACTTGCTTCTAAGTAGATCACTCTAGGATTGCTCCCTAAATCCTACATACAGTTACTAGGGACTAAGATCCCACTGAACTCAGTGAGACTGACTTCTAGGGAAGCATAATTAGGACTGCACTGTAAATAATACAAATGAAATGGGTTTTCTCTCTCTCTCTCTCTCCAACATCCATTTCTATTCAGATCAGTCATATTGCAATGTCTAGAGACGTGGCGTAATTACTGAGCTGCGGTTCAATACCAGGCTTAGTGCAATTAAATATTTTATATAAAGTATTCTTGTTAAAACACAGACACAGGCAACAAAGACTCAATTTAGAAAGGAAAACAAAAGATTAAAGTTCATCCTAGCTTTCCTATGCTTGCTGTGTGCTGTTATTTCATTGTAGAACTATACCTAAAATATGACTTGATAGGAACCCACACGGATCTCTTTGTGATAAAGGGTGGAAAAGCCTCACTCACTCATTGACATCTCTGGGAAGCAAAGCTTTCAGCAGGCCCTTTCAGCACACTCAGGACTGAAGAAATGAACTGCAGCAGCACGATGACTCCAGGGCCCCAACACTCACCCAGGAGTTGGCACAGTGTCACGGGTCATCCAGAACCTCAGCCAGAAGACTACAACAGCAGGGACTCATTGGGAGAAGAGGACTCCTCTGGAGGAGAGCTTCAGGAAATCAGCTCTGAGGCAGCAGAGTTCCAGCAACAGGGCTGTCAGAACTCACAGCTGACAGCTGGGGCAAAACCACTGGTACTCCCTAGCTCTGCTACAACAAAGGAGGCTCAGGTGACAGAATCCCACTTCCACACCCCAGCTCAAACATCTAGTCCTATTATAATATGCTGATGACTTAGCTGGGCATCCTGCTACTGTGCACCACAGGCTGCAGGCAATGCTGGTGAAGAGTACATGACATACATGTATTGCCTTCCCAGCATTCAGATGCAGCAGACGGGAGGCTTTGGGCTGCCAGGCACACACTCCTGCACCTGGTCCTGGCTCTTCACCTTCTCTTCTCCTTGGGTGGGTGGGGGGTGGGACTGTGGCAGGGACTGGCTGCAGATGAGTCCCATGTGGGGGACTGATGGCTCAGGGCGCAGTGCCAGTGTTTCAGGGAGGCACTGAGACCTCCATGTTGCACGAAGTGTCTTGCCAGGGTGGGACTTGTGGGGAGGTCCTCCTGCTCCAATGCTAATCTAAGGTGATCCATGACAGGAACAGGGACTGGAGGGGCTGAGGATACTCAGCTGTAGAGGGGAAGGGCACTTTTTGTGATACATTTCCAAAACACCCTATTAACAACACCATGTTAGCAATCAACATCTAATTTTCAACATGACCTCATTGTGGATACTTAAATCCAGAGACTGGGGCCATGGGCAGCCAAGACAGATATTTCTACAAACCTGAGAGACAAAACAGGTTTGCAGAAAAAAAACTTTTTTTGTTTCTTTCTTTAAAAAAAAAAAAAAAGAACATCGAAGGGGGGGTGAGTCCAGGCCTGTCAGTGACCCCAAGCAACTTGCTACCATGTAAATGCCATAAATTATCTAGACCTGGCTGCTTGCTACTGTTCAACAACAGTCACCTCACAAATGCCAGTACTGTACAGAGGTTAGAGTTTCAGATTGAGACCTGGGAGACCCAGGTTTGAATCCCCATTCTGCCATAGAAGCTCACTGGGTAACCTCTGTTAGTCATATATTCTCAGCCTAGCCTACCTCACAGGGATTTTGAGAGGATACACTGAAGAAAAGAGTGACACAAGCTGCCAGTTTGGTGTAGTGGTTAAGTGCGCGGACTCTAATCTGGGAGAACCGGGTTTGATTCCCCACTCCTCCACTTGCACCTGGCTGGATGACCTTGGGCAAGCCATAGCTCTGTACCAGCTGTTCCCTCAAGGACAGCTTGGGAAAGAGTTCTCTCAGCCCCACCTACCTCACAGGGTGTCTGTTGTGGGGAGGGGAAGGGAAAGGAGTTTGTAAGCCGCTCTGAGACTCCAAGTGAGTGAAGGGCAGGATATAAATCCAATCTCTTCTTCTTCTTCTTAAGTCCCTACTGCAGTGAAAAGAGGGATATAAATTAAGACAATTTTAAAAAATGGTTCAAGATAGTAAGGCATATAAAAGGAGAGAAGGGTTGGGTTGCCAGCTCTGGGCTGGGAAATACCGGGAGATTTTGGGGGTAGATCCTGAGGAGGGTAGGGTTGGGGGGAAAATGAGGGACTTCAGTGGGGTATAATGCCATAGAGTCCACCTTCCAAAGTGGCCATTTTCTCCAGGTGACATGATCTCTATTGCCTGGAAATCAGTTGCAATCCCAGAAGCTCTCCAGTCACTAACTGGAGGTTGGCAACTCTAAAGAAGAATAATGTAAGGCTATGGGAACTGCCCAGCGGATGAAATATGGAAACTGTGTGGGACCAGCACTAAAGAGAAAAATGAGGTGCCCACTGCAAATCCTTGTGGATCTGCAACTGGGCCCAGCGGCCAGCACTGCATGACAACTCAGCTATAGTTTTCCTGGATAGAGGCTGTCAGGGAAGTGCAGGAGGGGAAGCTGAAGACAAGAGGACAGATAAAAGTGGGTTGGCTGGTGGGTGGGAAGGCGAAAGATGCCAGAAAAGAGGAAGGGCTATGGAGGCTTTTAGGGAAGGGACAGATGAAATAGCTGGGGAAAAGAAAATGAGATGCCTCAATTGTCAATTTACCTAATTCTCAACATGGCTCCATCTGTGGATACTTAAATCCAGAGACTGGAGTCATGGACCGAGAAGACAGATCTTTCTATAAACCTAAAAAGGCCCCTGGTTTGTAGAAAAAAATGAGGGGGGACAAATGGGGGGGGGGTTTTAACTGCCCCTGAAATAATAGATACAATGTTTGTAGTTTTGGATATGCCCACAGTGGCCACTGTTGAGATTGCTAAGCAACCACAATAGTACCGCCAGCCTTCAAGCCTTGGTTTCTGTCAGTAAAAACAAAAAAAACAGGGGCAGGGCGCTTTCCAGGGCTGTTTTGGTCTTTGAGGGAAGTCACTGGGGCCAGGCCTGCCAACAACCACCAGGAGACCTGCTATCACCTGAGTTGCCTGACTCAAACATGCCCAGCTGCTTTCTACTGTTCAACAGCAGCCACCACACTAAAGCCAGTGTGGTACAGTAGTTAAGAGTTCCAGACTAGGACCTGGGATACCCAGGTTCAAACCACCACTCTGCTGTGGAAGCTAACTGGGTAACCCTGGGTCAGTTATATATTCTAAGCCTAACTTGCCATAAAATGGAAGAGTGGAGAATCATGAAAGCTACTTTGGGTCCCCCCACTGTGGAGAAACATGGGATTTAAATGAAATAAACAACTAATAAATATAATGGAAAATAGAGGGGCAGATAACTGGTAGGTTGGCTAGCGGGAAGGAGAGAAGAAAGCAAGGAAAGATGAAGATATGAGGGTTGCTAGGAGGTGGCAAAGAGGAATAGTGTGCGTAGGGGATACAGGGGGAAATGAGGTACTCCCCTCAGGTGGGTCCCCACTGTGCAACTGGGTCATAATTTTCCCTGGTAGAGGCTGCCAGAGAGAAGGAAGGAGGAAAAGCTGAAGACAATGAGGTAGATAAAGATAGACTGGCTGGTAGGTGACAAGGAGGGAAAGAAGCAGAAAAAAGGGGAGAAAGTATTGGAGCTTTCAGGGAAGAGAAAGATGAAATAGCCGGGAAGGAGAAAGATGAGATGCCCCTCCCATGTCCTTTTGGGTCCACAATTGTATTTAAAATAATTTGCAGGAAGAGAAGCCCTGTAAAAATTACACTGTATTGCTCAGATGCATTGTGACCTGGAATTGTGTCATTTTATTTAAATGATCCCTGCTTCTGATATTTTTTTCTTAACACATCAAGGGTGATAGAAGCTTCTTTTTGCTGTCAAAGTGATCAAAGAGAGATTGAGAAAGAATCTATAAACAGATGCTGCCCAGTGACAAACCTTAAAGAACAAGATTGTGGGGCCAGATGTTTGAGTGACCTTCGGACTACAGAACATGTTGGCATGGTGTTGATTTAGATAGCTGTTGGCAGGGGCTTTCGATCCAGCAGCTGAAAAAAAATCTAAATTATGGAAATTTCCCTCTTTCTTCTCTCCCCTAACTACAAAACCTGAAACTACTGGTCAGTGGGGCTGATGGCTGTCAAAGAAGTTGAATTCACCACACAACTCTGCCAGTAGGTATCACATCAAAAGAGAGTTAGCCGAATGAACAAGAAAATCTCCAGGCTGTGCCATTTTACATCCCCTCAACTTTCAACAGCTGTTTCTTGAGTGAATACAGATGCAAATTAATTATACAAAATGTTTTACATTTTCAATATTGAACACCATGTAAATATCGGTTCAACCTGCTATGCATATATTATGCATATATAACCAGTGCATCATAGGCAGTTATTAGACAAGGAATAGACAGTGTAATTACAACACAATAATTAGCTAATGGATATCCACATTTTCAGAAATTATACTCTTACAAGCATTTGGATGAATTACACAAAACTCAAACTGCTTAAAAATGCTCAAGTCCAGAAAAAATACTAAAAACTATTATACTTTCATTAAAAATATTAGTTGCACTGTATAGTCAGGCAGTCTATCTCAAAAAAATCATCTTGATTTTCACTGCATTAAAACTGAAGTTTATATTGAAGAATCAAAAGGATCTACATTTCTAATCCAAAACCCTAACATCATTTTCAGAATAAACTGCTATAAATTGCTAGAACAAATATAGAAAGCAGAAAAGGTTTTCCTGTATAACATTAAATGTGATTGAAGACTGCACAGCTCTTCTTACGCTTTTGGACGTTTTGTCACTTTACCTGGAGAAATATACACTGCTTATTCTGAATTGCTGCTGATGTCCAGCACTTGTCAAAACCACTCTCTGTCAAGCATTTCACAAAGTGTTGCAAAATGACAGATCAGGATGTCTGAATAGATGGAGCCCCAGGAAAAACAGAACAGATAGAAAATTCATGACTCTAAACTACATCAAAGCGACTTCTGTCAACATCATGTCAAAAGAAGAAGGGGGAAAAATGAACTGTTCATTTTAGACAGTTTTTTTAATATTATATAAACACTTCTTCAAGTACAAGCTAAGTGTAAGGAAAAATTAACTTCACATACAGTATGATCCTCCATATGTGCCAAAAATACATTTGAAATCTAGGAATAACAAAGTTCTACAAGAAGATACTGTCTGGCAGTTAAAATCAGTGACATCCAAAAGAAATGTATGAAGTATCTATCAGTTTGAAATAGGACAAACCATCTGGCTATAAAGAAATAGAAGTACTCTTGCTTGTATGTTTGTTGGGTTTTTCAGAATCCCTTTGACTTATTTACTGTCAGTGAGTCAGTTTTCTAGGATTAAGTGAATACTCTATTTAAGGAAACTAACTGAGCATTTTTTTAAATAAAAAAGAAACATAGAGGGTATTTTTTTTAAGTCAGAGCTTTCCAAAGGTATTTTTGTTTCTCTTTATTCACACTGTTAACCTGGGATGATCAACTTCCCAAAGATCTGCCATCAGAGTACTAGCTGAGCACTAGCCGGCTTAGGGTCTGAGAATGTACAAAGTTAGGAACCTTCATATATTTTTGTTTCTTTCAAAAGGAACCTCTTAACAATACCCATCTCAGAGGTTATCTTTGTTCTCTGCCCAGAATCCATTTGTTTCAGGCAGTTTCTGAAAATATGCAACCAATGCCCAGGGATTGGATGAGAGATGAAGGTGAAGAAAATGGAATCTTTTCCCTTAACATACAGGCTAGGATCCCAAGACCTCTGTTATGCATTCCAAGTACTTCAACATGCAGGTACTACAAAGTCTTCCAGAATTTTGAGGGAAACCTCCACATTTAGAGGCACAAAACCTTTGAATCCCAGAGCAGGGAGGCAACATTAGGAGAAGGCCTCAGGCTCTATGCCATGTTGTTGGTTTTTCAGAGGAACTGGTTGGCCACTGTGTGAGATAGGATGCTGGACTAGATGGACCGTATCTGAAGAAGGATGTTTACACACAAAAGCTTATACTTTGAATAAAATTTTGTTGGTCTTAAAGGTGCCACTGGATTCAAACTTTGTACTACTGCTTCAGACCAGCACAGCTACCCACCTGAATCTAGATGGACCATTGGTCTGATCCAGCAGGGCTCTTTATGTTCCTATTTCAACATGCCGCTCAAAAATCCCCAGTCTTGTTAAGAACTGCAGACACCAAGGGAGAAGCAATTGTGACTGGCTTTTTGCTTTAGGAAAGAGATGCTTTTTAGTTTCAGGTTTCCATAGAAAGAGAGCTTGATCCACAGAGAAGGGGATAGCCAGGGCTTTTTTTTTTGTAGAAAAAGCCCAGCAGGAACTCATTAGCAAAATAGGCCACACCCAACAGCAGAACCTAATTAGCATATTAGGCCACACCCTGACAGTGCAGCTCCCTCCCAGGATCAGCTTCCCCAGGTGCCCCCTGGCTTGCAGGGCGCATGGGGAACTCGAGGGAAGGAAGGCAGTTTCTAGATCAGCTTCCCCAGGCGCCCCACAGCTGGGGAACCCGGGGGGGGGGGAGGCTATAGGCATGGCCAACTCAGAAGTCAGCCGGAACTCCATTCCTGTGCGTTCCTGCCTCAAAATAGCCCTGATAGCCATAGAGAAAGCTTGTCCAGCTCCGAGACATAATGAAGTCCAAGGTCCATGATCAAGGCAAGGGCGCATTGCTGCGATGCACCCGCCTGAGACTCAGCCCATTGCTTGACAGCTGTAGGGCGTGACTTGAAGCTCCCTACTTTTTCCCTGTTCTAATCAAGACACTTCAGATTTTATCCTCAAGCAGCAAGCAAGTGCCCGGAAAAACACTGGTGGGGCATCATGTTGTCCACAGCTACCCTGTGGAGGCTCACTGTTCTAAGCTGTTGTGCCTAGTTTGTTCGTTTGTTCTTGAAGGATGAGCAGTGGAAGGCTGGTGGCAGTTATGAAAAGCAGAAGATCATGCTATGTATTCCACAATGCATTTTTTAGCTGATTTGAAATTGGCTTCTAGTCATGGTTTCACAGAATACATTTGCTTGGCATTCAGTATTACTGTATTATAGCAAAGCCCACAGCACAGAGAACAGAACATAGCAGGCTTCAGAACCAAGGCAGTAGACGTAACAAAAACTTACAGCTCAGTTCAGTTTAAATATTACAGTGCAATTGTAGTGAGCCTATTGACCCCAATGGGCTTTGAATGGAGTAACTCTGTTTTAGGATTGCATTGCTGGTGCTTGAATCTTTTAACCATGGTACAGAGATTGGAAATCCTCTCAGGTTTGCATATTCTTTCCTTCCCTCTCTCTCTTGCACTCCATGCTACCTGAATGCTACCTTCCCAGCTACAGGGGTATGAAGAGAGCACTCAGGTGAATAATTATAGTCCATTTTAAACCAGAGCCTGAAACTAATTCCTCACTGCGGTTTCCATCTCTGATTTAAAGCTGGCATTGGTCAGTGTGCAACCTGATGCATGTATAATGGCTAGCAGCACAAAAAAAAGAAAGGGTGGGGAGATTTCTGGCAGGAGAGGGGAGGAGCAAACCCATGTGAGGAGGAGGGGGCTGGCTGCAGGGAGGAGACTGTGAAATGGGATGTTTGTACTGAACCCAGTGGCACAAATGTGTTCTAATTATCCTCTGAGAAACTGATCCATTAACTGTGGGCCTGAAAATTTCATTTGAGAAATATATGGTTCTGATATTTTTGTAATGCTTTACAGTGCACTGTTGAATCTGTAATATGCACAGAAATTACCGCCCATTAATACTGAAGTATGGTAGAAAGGATCACTGTTTTACTGTACACAGACCTCAATATATCTTGCTTCCTACTTATGAAAAGATGTTTATTACCTGTAACTGTACAGAGGTGTGTGCTTCACAGCAGCAGCGATTGGTAATAAGCCTCCTTTTCTCATTTACATTGATGGCAAGCATTAGTGAAGATATATGCATTTCATTTCATGGTTCAGAAAGAACAAAGTATATGTATATGTGATAGCAGTGGGTGGTTAATGAAATGGTCTGACAAACATAAGCTAATACATAATCATACCAGAATGTGGACGGGAACACCTGTTCCTGTTTCCCAGACTTACGGCTCTTAAAGAAAGTTACCATTTCGCAAAAACTGAAAACTGCTACTATTTAGACATCAATATGCTCCAAGGAAATTTCAGTCATATATTTTGCAAAACACTAAAGGAATGAAGGGAGGAGGGAATTTAATGATATCAAATCTCTTTCGCTTGTGTCCTAAGAGTAATGAAAACTTCACACATGCATGAAGCTCAAGTAATTATTTTAAACTGCCTTCTGTTGTCCCCCTGAGGAACACGGTGGTATTTGTTTGATGCAGTTTAATTAGTGTCAGGGTAATTAATGCTACACTATCTACATGAGATCAAAACCCTTCCTTTGTAACATTCTAGTAACTAAGAACCAAGGCAAGGCACAAATTTCAAAACAGGAAAAGCGGGATAGCAGAGACTCAGAAGATAAGCAGTGGTGTTCAGATCTGTACTCCAATCCAGAAACATGAAACATACCCACAAAGGGAGCACCCCCAAGTGCTACTGCCATGCAACTGCCATTAATTTCTAATGGGCTCACACGAGCCACCCATTCAAGCCCCAGTGAAATGCAGGGTTCAGTTGCTGGCCCTTGGATTTGAAGGTGGTGATTTCGAGTCTAGGATTTCAAATGCTTTGTCATTGCACCATAATGATACAAGACCTGCGGCTCTCGGCATAAGTCAAATTCTTTTTCCATGCCTGTAATCAAATTAACTGGAACATTCATGGACACCATGCACCTTGTCAATCGTCGAAATCCTTTAATAATCAAATTATATACTTTTGCACAGCTTAACCACAGCTATTTACAAGAAACATGTGGTGCTACAGAATGGAGGCATATGTTATTCTAAACAAAAGCAGTATTTAATTTTAATGATCGACTGCAATCTCACCTTAATGCTTGAAGAAAACCTGTACTTCACTGTGTGCATCAATATCTGCCCACCCACAATTCATGATTAAAATTAACCTAAATGCTTTTACAGTAGAAAAATAAAGGATTGTTTAAAAAATCCCCACACACATACAGAATGTCCTCTTCATAAATTACTAAGCTTTCCCCATCCCTTTTTGGTCACCACCAACTGCAGTATAAATCTCATAAAATACAAACTCAGGCTGATTACAGGCTTAAGGAAATAGCTACAGCTATCTTGACTGGATAAATTATATCCTAAAGGTTGTTCCAGCTTTTCTAATAAAGCTCCAGTTGGTGGGGGGGGGGAGGTGGGGGAGGGATGGAAATTGCTTAAGAATTTCTCTCTCTTTTGTAACCATGAAATTACAAGCTTGACATAATGCCTTTGTGATTGCTTTGACATCAAAAGGAAAAAAAACCCTGAAATGTTTAAAGGAGAAGAGTCACTGATCTAGCACAAAAATATTATACATATGGAAACACACTAGAAGCATTAGTAGAACAGCAGTAAAGATCCCTATGATGTTGATTCGTACAATGTTTAACTATTTTAGAGTCACAAAAAGAGAGTTTGTCTTTTTTCAGTGTAGTAAGATGTAAACAGCACCAGTCTTATTCAGAGTGAGTGAACGTCAAGCTTCACAGCACAAAACATTAACTTTACAACAGTCTGAAAAACCACACCGGTGTCCACTGCCATGGAATTAAGGTTTAGCTTGCTCACAAAGACTTCCACTAGCTTCAGCTAGCAGCATATATCACAGTCTACAAAGGAAGGTTTACACCAAACACCTCCACTTCCAAGCCATTCATTACTAGGGGCCTGCTGAGATCAGCTGACTAGCAAAATATGTTTTTTCACATCTTTAGTTCTGCTTCCTGCAACCCAGTTGTTTATCAATTAAAGTGATAAATATAAGTGACTTTGATAACACAAGCAACACATTATGGAGTAAAATAACCCCTGGAAACCCTGCCATAAGAACTGTATGCAAAGTTCAACAACTGTGAAAGAACTATTAAAGAGGACACACAAACAAGTGACCTTGACTGACAAGCGCACTTCATTCCAGCAATAAACAGCAGCGGTGCTGATAAGTGTTCATTGGCGCAGAGAGTAATTACCTATCTGTCAGCGTTGCTGGTGTATGCGAAATAGTATAAATGAAACATACATAATGTACAGCAATAATATCAGGCATGCAGAACCTAATGTATTATCATCATTCTCAGGGACCAGGTTTATGTGGCTGCCACCACTGAGTAAATGCCTTCTAGCCATGATAATTTCATTCTAATCTCTGTTCCATATTATAATTTTCATAGCTAAAAGATACTGAAGAGCAATACGTTTCAATCAAAGGCTAAATAGAACACAACCTGTAACTGAGTATTTTATATACCTGTATATGTATATGCGTGTATGTACACACACATATACATATATATACTTTTGCTTTAAAATTTAGTCAATTTATGAATAGAGCAGAATAAGCTGTAAATTTATGGATGACAAACACTGTCTGCAGCAATGTCACCATGTCTGGAGACAAGGCTTTACACATCTTGTAAAAGGAACACCGGCTTGTTCACTCGTATCTTTACAATACCATTTTTCGGAGTTTTCCATTCCTTTTCCCACTATATTATCAACCAAGGTTAACTATCCCCCAAGTGTTTTTTATTTTTTGGTTTGTAAAAAGGGGCTTAGAAATCAGCTGTGTTAAACAAAGCCAGTTCATTTTACAACAGTCAAAGCTGGTCTAAATTTGTTGATGTTTTAACCAACCAAACTACTTTTTAAAAACACCACCGTTATGTCATTCAGAAACAAGAATCTCTTTCTCATCTGTGTGCATGAAGGGGAAAGAAAATAATTACAGATACTAAAATGTACTTTTAACTTTGGCTTCCTGAAGACTTCATATCTATACAGGACACATTTGAGGGCAACTAATAGAATTTTGGACCTATAGCAGATAAATATATAACTGTAATAAAGAGGCCCACTTTGACCAGGAAAATCATACCTAATTAATGCAAGCTCTTTATATATGCTACGGTGTGAAACAAGAGGTATCAAACATACATTCTTCCAATTCTCTTTCCTATAGCAATCTTTGACAAGTCCTAGAGAATTTTAAAACTGACAGAAAATCAGCTTGGCTTCTGCAAAGGGAAGTCCTGCCTCACCACCCTTTTGGAATTCTTTGAGAAAATGAACAAGCATGTAGATAACTGTGATCCAGTAGATATTGGACTTCTTGACTAAGCTTAGTAGTTGGGGATAAGAAGGTCTTCTTAACAGTTGGTAACAGAGTAGGAATAAATGGACAGCTGTCTTAATGGAAGCCAGTGACTCACATGGATCAATGTTGGGGCCAGTACTATTTGTTCATCAATGACCTGGAATTGCGACTGAGCAGTACAGTGGCCAAATCTGCAGATGACACAAAAAATAGGTGTTGTGGCTCAGTGGAAGAGCATCTACTTGGCATGTAGAAGGTCCCAGGTTCAATCCCCAGCATCTCCAGTTAAAAGGACCAGGCAGTAGGTGATGTGAAAGACCTCTGACTGGAACCCTGGACACCCACTGCCAGTCTGAGTAGACAATACTGACTTTGATGGACCAAGAGTCTGAGTCAGTATAAGGCAGCTTCATGTGTTCATGTTCATATTCAGGATGGTAAAAATCAAGGCCAACTGTGAAGAGCTTCAGGAGGCTCTCTCTAACTTGAGTAAGCAGGTAACAATGTGACGAATGAAGTTCAATATTGTTAAGTTCAATGTGGCAACATCCCAACTTTGTCCTGATGTGGTATGAACTTGCTGAAACTAAGAGAAAAAGATAGTGCCCTGGTCAGGCGGTCCATCACACCTCAATGAAGATAGTGGATAGCTCAATGAAAATACAGACTCAGCATGCTGCAGTGGTGAAAATGGCAAGCTGCATGCTGGTGATTATTTGGAAGGGGACTGAAAATAAACCCTGCCAATATTATAATCCTCCTGTACAGATCTATGGTGCAGCCTCATTTAAAATACTGCACTCCATTCTGGTCACCATATTCCAAAAAAGACTTCACAGAACTGGAAAACCTACAGAAGAGAGCAACCACAATGATTAAGAGACTGGAGACCCTTCCTATGATGAAAGGCAAGAGACTGAGATGGGGACTTAGAAAAAAAGATGAATGAGGGATGACAAAAAATTATGTATGGTTGATATGTACAACAGTGGCTACTAGCCATGGTGACTAAAAATAATAACCCTCTGAATACCAGTGCTAGGAGCAACACTGGGGAGAGACCTTGGCCTCTATGCCCTGTCATTGGCCCTCCAGTCTAGAGTTGGTCACTGTGTGAGACAGGATGCTGGACTAGAAGGACCACTCAATGCAGGCCTCTTACATTCTCCTACAAATGGGGGAACTTATGCAAAGCCTTAAAACAGCAGTGGGTTTTAACACCTTGTGATATTATACCTCCAAGTCAGATTTAAGGCAGGACACTGACATGAACACAGTTATGGCATAGGATACTGTGATAACATCACTATTAACCCTGCTCTTGAGTACACAGATGAACAAATTTGGCAGTACTCCTATAGCAAGTGCACCCATTACTGAAGGATGAATAAATGTCATGTGATCATGGTGGAGATGCAGGACTGAAGAACAACCTATGTGGTATCCTAAAATTATTTTAGTTATCAGACTAGCACATTACCTTGGCAGAACCTCATGCACCCAACATTTAGCAATAATCTTTTACACTGGAGTGGCAAACTATAGTCAACACAGCAGAATGAGATTGCTTTCACTCCATTCATATCTACAGGAGAGGGTTAATAGGGTCCATAAATTCAGTAATGACCAATTTTAAAGAGCTGCTGATGCTACAAAAGACATGTAAGATGAGACATGCTGTGGGAAAATTCTCCTGTGAAAAGTTACCAAGAAATGGACAGATCTCATGTGACAGAATCAGAATCTCTAAAGATGTTATCCTCAGTTTTATGAGATGGATGCAGCTAGACCACATGCGTTGTGTATTCACCATCATGTGAAACCTATCATATGACAAGCATGTCTCTGGAACAATAATTGTAGGGAGAACTAGCCATTAGACCAGAGTAATGTATCTTCTCTTTCTACCTATTAATACAAATTGTACTCAGAAATTTACACAAAATTTCCCCAGTGGTACACCTTGCTGTTTAACTTTGAGACAGAAAAGGCTAGATGCACTAGAAATCATGCATTTTTTCCAGCTGAAATAGTCACTGGGTCTGTTTCTCAGCCCAGTTCTACCAACAAGCTCAAGAGCATGACACGGTGGGACCATATTTTAATTTATATGGAAGCTTCAATACTGGCTCACAGTGCCTGACTAGGAGTTTCATTATGAAGCTTTCACCATCTCCATTTATAACTCAGCAGCAATATTAACTTTATTTAACTGCTTCAGAACATCACGTTTGACAGAAGACAACAGACTGGAAAATTGCTTATACAAAATGCAAGAGGGAGTTGCTGTATTTCCTGGCATGCGGCATTTCTTTTTAGTGCACTGACATCCGTATTACTTGCTGCAAAGCATCGTAAGTCCTGCTGCTCTCTGAATGAAATTCAGCCATTCAGGTCTAAGGCTTTACCACAAGAATAATAGGAATTAGGCTTCTCATACTGATTCTCTCAGAGGGTAGCCATGTTAGACTGGAGTAGAACAGGTAGATTCAAGTCCAGTAGCACCTTAGAGACCAACAAGATTTCCAGGGTAGAAGCTTTCAATAGCCAAAGCTCTCTGATGAAGGGAGCTCTGACTCTCAAAAGCCCATACCTTGAAAATTCGGTTGATAGCTAAGGCGCTATTGGACTCTCTAGTATCATGACATCAGAAACTTCCCAGCTTTAATGCTTTGTAGGCAGAACTAGTTATAGTAATGTATTTCCTGAAGTTTTTAGGGTACCAAAGTAAAAGCAGCATACAACACATATGGTTAGTATTGGCTAGGATCTGAGAGACCCAGGTTCAAATCCCCACCCAGCCATGGAAGCTTGCTGGATGACCTTTGACCAGTCACACACTCTCAGCCTAACCTCCATGACAGAGTTCTTGTGAGGGTAAAATGGAGAAGGGGGAGATTGTTGTAAGCCACATTGTGCCCCAAACTCCCAACTGGGCCTAAACTGTTAAGGGTTCTATCAGCCTAATCAGACTTGCCCGGAAGGCCACAGGAAGCCAGAAGAGATGGGGGAAAAAAAACCCTGGGGTAGGCTGCTAGCATTCTGTATCGGATGAAGCTTCTGGAGACTGTTCATGAATAGCATCCTTATACAGTCACTGGGTTCAAAAATTCCAGTCTTTTTAGAAGGTAGAATTGGCAAAAGGAACTCCTGGCTCACATAGCATAAAATCCCACACACAGGTACAAATTCAGAAGTACTCAAATCTTCAAGCTGAGGATAATTCCATTGTGATGGTGGGTCCTTCATTTCCAGTACCTGCTAACCAGTCCTACCAGTAGACATAACTCACAGATTGTCACCTGTTTTATTACATTTCTTATATATTCCAGAGAAACAGATTATGACTAAGCCAAATAAATGAGACTGGACTGAGTCTCCAATACTCCGAATGTAGTTCTGTATTTCAAAAAGGAAAATCATTGCTCTTCTGCCTAGATTCCATCTGGACCTCTTCAGGGGGAAGGCCAATGTACAGCACACTGCAACAGTCTTTGTTTCAAGGTCAGAGAGGTGGAACATATCAAACAACCAGAATAAAGATGCTAAATGACTAAAAACACCTTTTAAATAGGTTGATGTCTTACCTTTTTAAAAGGTAAGTTCCAAACACTTTGTACATAGAAAACACCTTTTAAAAATACATTTCTCTTCTTAAAATCATGTACATCCTGCCATATCATAGCATACTTTGGAAGTGGACTACAGCAAGTCACGCTGAAGCCATGAATATGCTTGTTCTAGCTTGTTCTAGCATTTTAGGTCAAGGACATTTTCAAAAGTAGCTGCAAGCTAGTGGAGAGATGCCAAACAATGGCATTCTGTCAAACATACAGAAGACACAAGAGGATGTATGTAATTCGATCTGTAAATTTCTCACCACACCCACATCTATACACAGAGCCAAAAGGTACGCAATCATGTGTAGTTTGTTTGTTTATTTATTTATTTATTTTATTCGATTTCTGAGCCGCTCTCCCCGCGTAGCAGGCTCAGAGCGGCTTACATAATAGGTGAAATATTTTCACAATAAAACAGTTAAAACCAGTTAAAACATTACAACATTTAAATAAACATGATCTAATACAGATATTAAAGTGCTCAATAGTGTTTAAAGGCGCACCGGATGATGTTACTTACAACCGGTTTTGGCAGCATAAAAGGTCCTCAGCGACCAGCTGGAAAATTGTGTTGCGCATTGATGGTCAGTAATTGACCAGGGGGGACAAAACAAGGGCGGCGGCCCCTATCCAAATGCCTGGCGGAAGAGCTCCGTCTTGCAGGCCCTGCGGAACTGCATCAGGTCCCGCAGGGCCCTGATCTCTTCTGGGAGCTCATTCCACCAGCTAGGGGCCGCCACCAAAAAGGCCCTCCCCCTGGTGGCAGTGAGTTTGGTTTCTCTCAGGCCAGGTATGGCCAGGCGATGTTGAGCCCCAGACCGAAGTGCTCTCTGGGGTATGTACGGGGAAAGGCAGTCCCTTAGGTAGGTCGGACCCAGGCCATGTAGGGCTTTAAAGGCCAATACCAGCACCTTGAAGCGAATCCGGTACGCCACTGGTAGCCAGTGCAGTGCCTCCAGCATTGGTCGTATGTGCTCCCATTTCGGGAGACACATCAGCAACCTTGCTGCAGTGTTCTGCACCAGCTGAAGCCTCCGGATTTGTGCCAAGGGCAGCCCCATGTAGAGAGCATTACAATAGTCTAGCCTCGAGGTAACCGTTGCATGGATCACTGTAGCCAGGTCCAAGCGATCCAGGAAGGGGACCAACTGCCGCACCAGCCTCAGATGATAAAAGGCCGATTTGGCAGTGGCTGCTACCTGGGCCTCCATTGATAAGGAGGGATCCAGGAGCACACCCAAACTCCTAACCACCGGTGAAGGCACCAACGGCGCCCCGTCAAAGGTCGGGAGTGGGAGCCCCACCCATGGGCCACTCCGACCAAGGCACAGGACCTCTGTCTTTGTCGGGTTCAGCTTCAGCCTGCTCAGCCTAAGCCAAGCAGCCACAGTGTGCAATGCCCGGTCTAAATCGTCCAGTCCCGTGCCAGACTGGCCCCCCAACATCAGATAGAGCTGGGTGTCATCAGCGTACTGGTGACAACCCAGCCCTGCCCTCCTGACAATCTGGGCAAGGGGGCGCATGTAGATGTTAAAAAGCATCGGGAACAGAACAGCCCCCTGAGGCACACCGCATTCGAGCGGGTGTCTCCTGGACTGTTCCTCCCCAAGCACCACCCTTTGTCCCCGACCCTGGAGAAAAGAGACAAGCCACTGTAAGGCGAGTCCCTGGATCCCCACGTCGGCGAGGCGACGGGACAGCAGCCGATGGTCGACCGTGTCGAACGCAGCCGACAGGTCAAGCAGCAGCAACACCGCCACACCACCTCGATCCAGATGTCTCCGGAGGTCGTCCGTCAGGGCAACCAGCGCTGTCTCGGTCCCGAACCCCGGGCGAAAGCCTGACTGGAAGGGATCTAACACCGAAGCGTCATCCAGGTATCCCTGCAACCGTATCGCCACCGCCCTCTCTATTAATTTGCCTAAATAAGGCAAATTAGAGACCGGCCGATAGTTCGCCAATTCGGCCGGATCTAAGGATGGTTTTTTCAGGAGAGGACGGACCATCGCCTCCTTGAGTGCCTTCGGGAACTGCCCCGCCATAAGGGAGCAGTTAATAATCTCCCTCAGTGCACCTCGGAACCCCTCGTGGCCCGCTTTAATCAGCCAGGAAGGGCACGGATCAAGGAGACATGTGGTTGGACGTACGGTCGTGATTAACCTGTCAACTTCGTCAAGGCTGAATTGGCCGAAGGAATCCAAACCCGGCATTCCAGACGTGCAAGGGGCCTCAAGTTCGCTCATTGTATCAATTGTGGCAGGGAGGTCGCGGCGGAGCGCCAAGATTTTATCCGCAAAATAGCTCGCAAAAGCTTCACAGCCAATCTCTAATTCCCTATTATTTGACTTGCCCTGCAGCAGTGCTGTCATCGACCGAATTGTTCTAAATAATTGTGCCAGGCGTGAGCTAGCGGATGCAATCTCCGCCCCCAAGTACTCTTTCTTGGTGGCTTTGACTGCCATCTCATAGGCTTTCATAAACGTCCTATAAGATGCTCTTGTTGCTTCGTCGCGAGCACGCCGCCACCGTCTCTCTAGTCGTCTGAGCTCCCTTTTCATAAGCCGTAGCTCCTGGGTGTACCAAGGAGCCAGCCTAGTACGGGGGCGCAGAGGGCGCCTAGGAGCGATCTCGTCGATGGCTGAGGAAAGTCAGCCATGCCAGTCTTCCACCAGCTCATCCAACGAGCCGCCAGGGGGTCTTGGATCCCTCAGAGCTGCCAGGAGCCGCCCTGGGTCCATCTTGCTCCGAGGGCGAGCTAAAATCCGCTCACCGCCTAAACAGGGTTGGAGTGGGATGTCCAGGCGGGCCTTCAGTGCATGGTGGTCCGACCATGGTACTGCAATTGCAGCAATCCGGTCCACTGTTACCCCCGCTGCAAAGATCAAATCGAGCGTGTGTCCTGCCTGATGGGTGGGGGTCGTTACAAGTTGGGAGAGTCCCAGCGCCACCATGGACGACACTAGGTCTGCCGCCTGTACAGAGGCCGCGTCATCGGCATGGACGTTGAAATCACCCAAGATTATCAACCTAGGGTGTTCCAGCGCCCAGCCTGTTATGGCCTCCATCAGGGCCGGTAGGCTCTCGGCCGGTGTGTTAGGCGGTTGGTACACCAGCCAGATCGCCACACTCTCCCCGGCCTCCAGCACCAAGCCTGCACACTCTAAGCCCGTGATCTCTACATGCGGAAGCGCTCTGAAGGTGTAAACCTCCCGGATGAGCATCGCCACCCCTCCCCCCCGCCCCCTAGTCCGTGATTGGTGTAGGACCGCAAACCCAGGTGGGGCTAGTTGGGAAAGCATTACCGTTTCCCCCTCCCACACCCAGGTCTCGGTCACGCAAGCCAGATCCACCTGCTGTTCCTCCACAAAGTCCCTTAGGACCCTGGTCTTATTATTGATGGATCTGGCATTGCACAACACCAATGACGGAGGAGGGTTTTGGCTACAGTTTGGCTACAGTTAAAATGAACAGCATTGTTCATTCATGCAAGCTCTTATTTGTATGTGAAGTCTTTTACTATTAGCAGAAAACGGAATCCCTACTGTTACCTCAAGAGTTCAGTGCATGTAAGGCATACAAACTTGACACAAGATGATTGGTAGTATAATTGTGTTGGTCTCATCATGAACCTGTGAAGATTGGTGGCTTTGGTCCAATAGCTAGTGAATTCATGTCTATGTAGATTACTTACCCATCTCCCAGACAGGTCCAGTTCTACACCTGCTAGAATTATACCCACTAGAATTATAAATATTCTACCAGTAGCTTGAAGCATAAGGCCTGGTTTACTTAAACATCAGAACTGGGTGGAATTCTGAAGTGGTAAAAAGGACTGTGCCACTTCAGAAAGCAGATAGGCTACAGTCACATTTTCTGATACTATGCCATATAAAAACTCTATGGAGGTTCATGAAGGGATACAGGTTCATGAAGGGATACATTTCCAGACAGCCTGTCTCCACAAAATGTTTACCAAACTTCAAAGCAACAAGAGAGGGGCAGAATTCTCCAGTCTTAGAAACACTGTTGTCAGTTTCAAACAAGTCATGTCAGTTTCAAGAGGGTTTCCCCCCTTTGCCTACCATCCTTTGTGTTCCCATTATCTTATAGAGAGCTTGCAAAATCCCACCCCCTTGCTTGGATTGTGTCTCCATGCTTTAAGATCAGTCCTTTCATGCTTGCAATGCCAGTGGCACTGGGTTCTGCTGAGGATAACTGCCCCAGTACTGTTGGGCACTCTGTACATTGTACTGGTTCTACTGGGCTTGTAAAAATGCCCCCCATTGCTTGGGTGGTGATTGGGCTGGCATTGTCACATTGGCACTGGGTTCTGTTGGACACTAGTACATTGCACTGATTCTGCTGGGCTTCCAATCCACCCCTGCTTGGATGGTGATTCTGTGCTTGACATTAGTTCTGTTGAGCGGTCATTGCCACATTGGCACTGGGTTCTGCTGGACAGTCTATGAATGCACTAGTACTGCTGGGTACTCTGTACATTGCACTGGTTCTGCTGGGCTTACAAAAATGACCTCCACCTTCAGTTTCTACTGCAGAGATTCTTGGGGACTTTGATTCTGTTTTGCTGGGCTTTTATTGCCCTTGCTTTTTTGCTGTTTCCCCCCCTCCACTGGAAACAATGGAAGATGAGGGCACCTTCTTTGGGGGGCTGTAACTCAGACTCCATAAATCCAATCCTCACCAAACATGGAGGGCAGGTAGAGGAGAGTAAGCTGGAGATCTCCAGTGAGTTTGGTGTCTCTAGCATGCCATTCTACTGCATCATGAACCTCAAAAACTGAACTGGTTCATTTAGCTCTTAAAAGTTTGTGACTGTTCATGGCTCACAAACCAGGCACACCACTAACCATGAACCAAAATGAATGACATTTTCCCAGTTCAAGCCCATCCTTATGCAACTAAACTATTTACAATCATTAATAATTACAGCAATACCCTCATCCCAGAAATGCCCACCTGGAACTTTCAATTTTACAGATAATGTGGTTAATTAATTAATTAATTAGTGTGTGTAGAATAGCCAGTAGATCCTAAGATTATCTGGCAGCAAGAAGTTCTAGCTCTTTTAGCATTATGTATCACTAGACTTGTTTTGAAGGCAAGACATTTCAGAGGTAGTTTGTCATTGCCTGCCTCTGTCATGATCCTGGTATTCCTTGGAGGTCGCCCTTCCAAATACTAGGCAATGCTGACATTCTTTAGCTTCCAAGATCTCATGGGTTCGGGCTAGCCTGGGCTATCCAGGTCAGGGCAGATTCTGTGGTATGTTACTAATATGGGAGTCTTCCAGACCTAATCAGGCAGGTTATTCCATAAGGTGGAGTCCACCACTGAGAATGTTTGTGAATGGGCAGCTAGTTATCTTACCCATTTGCAGGGTGGCACCTTCAAAAGGCCTTGCTCAATAAGCAAAGCTGTTGAAGTGAAGCATATCTGGAGAGAATCATGCAGACTCCCAGGCCTTGAAGAGCTTTATAGATAATAACAAAGCTGGAAACCAATGAGCAGCCAAGAAATTATTTATAGGGAATTGTTAGTATATGGCAACTTGGAAAAACGTGCTCCCTCACCTGCAATCTAAAATGGTAAGGTTCATTATCCTACTTCAGCATGCTACCACCTTATTCTACCACAGTGTAAGACCAGGCCTCTCATTTACCTCTTGGTAGACTATTCAGAAATGTGAAAGCAATTCTTAAATTTTACATCAATTTTCCATAAAGTTTTCCGGCTCTGAATGGAAAGGAAGTTTAAAATAAAGCATGTTAACAAGGTTTGACATGCTTTAGTTCTCCCTTTTGCACTCAGCTAGCAGCGTTGAGCTAAGCTGATTCAAAAGGTCCAATTGCAGATTCAAAGTCTTCTCTGATACCAGAGAATTCACTTATTGGGCAACATAGTTGAACAAATGGCACAAAAGCTACCAAATGGTTAAACAATTCTACCTGACAATTTTTTTTTAAAGCCAAGTTTAAAAAAAAACCAGTGAGAAGTTGTTAAATATTAATAGGAAGGTGGAGCAATAAGATCTTGACCTTTTCCAATGTTAAATAAATAAATTAGGCATCAAAGTATAAATTGTCTGTCTAATCCTTTTTGCCCCCCCCCCCCTTACTGTATTGAAAGACAGACTTTTTAAGCAAACAAATTCCCAGAGGAATAAGGATTTCAAGCTACTGTGTAAAGCTTTCAAATGAAATACCCAGCCCTTTTCTGTTTGGGTAAAGTCTTCAGGGCCTTGTGCATCTGCCAGATTGCAGTTTGCCTCTGGCTAGAGGGCCATTATTTGAAGGAAAAAAGAAAAAGAAAAAGAGGGAAAACTGTTTAGAAAATAAACTGGGTTTGAGAAGCAATTTATTGCCAGTGCCTGTAAATTCACTGTTGCTTAATACCAGAAGTAGGAGCCTGAGTCTCTCTTATTAGTGTTGTTATGAAGAACAGGTGATACAGATGTTATTAGACTCAGTTGTAAGAATAATTTTTTAAAAAGTAAAAGCAGAAGATAGTAAAGGGCACAATGATGACTTACCAGAAGACAACTGATTACAAACTCTGACAGTGGACTTTACCCAAAGGTTTTTATTTTGTGAAAAATGGAGCAAGCTCAGTGGGTCAAACTATAACATATAAACCTAGTTGCTTAGCATGATCTATTCAGTGGTAGAGAAAAATCAGGGTGCAATGAAGTCACTTTCCACACTCTGTTTTAACAAATGTTTATGACAAAAGAAATGGAACACCCACAGTAAAGCCCCTTTTGATAGTAGCTATGCATTTCTAAAGATATACAGATGCCCTAAGAGATACATTTCATACACTAGCTTTACTCACATCAGACTGTGGAAACAGATGATATCCTAGTGGCTCATCTAGGGCACAATCCTAAAGCTATTCTGGAAACTGCTTAGGCTGTCAACTAAACCCCTATGCTAACTTAACATAGAGATATGTCTGTGTATCTCCACATACATCTACATAACACCATGCCAGTATGAACTGTACTGCAAATACCCTGTAAAGTGGAAGTCATCTCCCTGTATATCCACACATATCTCCACACACATATGTCAATTTGTGTTAAAATAAGTCTCTCATTCATGCACTACAATTTCAGGTATACTATAGTATTATGAACACCAATTCAAAACGCATCAGAATAGGATGAATTAACTTTTTCCATTCACTGTGAGATCTTTTTTTGAAATTAAGTCTTCTGAAGCACCAGAATGGCAAACTTTTAGTTCTTTGACCACCATGCTAACAATAATCCTGATTTTTGTTATTCATTTGTATTTTGATGATCATTTGAATGACAGCATTCAAACGACCACTGGATGCTTTTACAAACCTCAATTTCATTTACACCTTACTGTGAGATTACTGCAAATGTCACAATTTTCTGAGAAAAAGTGGGCTTGTGAATCCACAGCCAGTTCTTATCTGTACATATTTTAATATGAGCATTTATTGGTGTAATAGTATATACACCATCCACTAGATCTGCAATGAGAAACAGGAAGACCAGACCTGATGGGAAGAATTTTTAAAATAAGGACAATAACAATGGCTTCATTGTAATTATATTTTACACATGTCATTTTAATGTAAATTGACAGAATTTTTGAATTTATATAAAACAAGAAGTGGGGACCCATGATACTTATGGGAGCGGGGAGGATTGCTAAAGGCTGCAGCCCCAGGTAAGTCCTCTCCCCACCCCAAGCGATTCCTCCCACCCACTCCAAGGCCCAAGTGGCTGCCGGCCACTCGGGCCAGCGATTCCCCCCCCCCCCGATTCTTCCTCCGGAGAAGAGGTCTAAATGCTCCAGTCAACTGTATTGGTAGACCTGGCCTCCAGAGAACAGGTCTACCCAGTCCTTGCCACTGTATTGGTAGACCTGTTCTCCGGAGAACAAGTCTACCCACCCCAGTCCACTGTATTGGTAGACCTGGCCTCCGGAGAACAGCTGTTTTACTTTTGGGGATTTAAATATCCCCCCAAAAGTTTTTTTTAATTTTCAGATTTTTCTGCACACGGGGGGTGTCCCCCTCGTGTGCAGGAAAATCTCCCTGCCCCGCAAGTGCTCCCCTGCCTGGATTTAGATATCCACACAGGGGTGGCTACTTGGGAATCAGATATACAGATCAGCAAGAACGTTTTCCACAGGTAGACAGATGCAAAATGAGCCAGTTCACATAATGATTTCTGAAAAGTTATTATGAGCGCTTGTTTTTATTCAAGCTATTACTGTTTCACATGGCTTTGTGAAAACTCCCCTATATCAAACATGTGAGTCCGACCATTGATACATCAATACTATCCACTCATACTGCCACTGGTTTTCCCAGCTCTCTTTCCCAGAAATGTTAGCTGGCACTGAAATTCTGGAAGATGCTTCAAAAACTGTTGGCTAAATTCTATGTTTCTGGTGACTTTTGCACTTTAGTAACTCATTAATTACAATATTTTATACTAGGAATAAGGCCCGTTGTGGAAATAAATACAACGGGCTCTAAAAAGAGGCTCTGGGAGAGTGCTCCGGCCTTGGGCACTCAGTGTCAATTTGCTGTGGCAACCTCAGCAGGGTATAATGACACAGAGTCCACCATTTTCTTCAGGGGAAGATCTCTGCCATCTGAAGAGCAGTTGTAATTCAGCATGATCCCCATCCCTCCCCTGGAGATTGGCAACAATGGTTCCCCATGAGGGACTCACTGGCTTGGAGGGTGGCATCTATGGCATTGTACCTGTCTGAGGTCCCACTCCTCCTCAAACCTCACTGTCTCCAGGCTCCATCCCTCAAGTCTCCAGGAATTTTCCACCAGGAGTTGGCAACCCTATCTCCTTTCCAGCCAATCATCCACCTCACTCTTCAAGTTTCCATCCCCCCCCCCCCCCGCAGCCTCCACCGTGCTCTTAAGCCCTGACTGCTACGGTCCATCTCAGCAGGGTATAAAGAAATAGAGTCCACCATTTTCTCCAGGTCAACTGATCTCTGCCATCTGGAGAACACTTGTAATTCTGAGTGATTTCCAGCCCTCGCCTGGAGATTGACAACCATACTTCCCCTGGAGGAAAAGTAGACTTTCTCTGCAATGGGGACCGATGCAGCTGACATCATTCTCCTCTCCCCCTTTTTGACTTGCACAACAACCCTGTGAGGTAGGTTAGGCTTAAAGTCTGTGACTGGCCCGAAATCACCCACTCAGCAAGAACCTGCTCTAAAGCACAGACTGCTATGCCTAGGGTAGCCAAGTTCCAGGTGGAGCCTGAAGATTGCCAGGTATTACAATTGAACCCCAGACAACAGATCTTTCCCCCTCCCTTGGAGAAAATGACTGCTTTGGAGGTGGCCTCTATGGCATTCTGTTCAGCTGGCCCCAATGAGTTTTCTCCCAGAGCCCAACATAGGTGTGGAAAGAGAGAAGCAAGCTTGGTTGCCTAGCAATGGGCAGGAGAAAGAGCCTGAGGAATTTCACACAGCCAATATGTTCCGTTTCAGGAACTCTTCAGTAACGGTTTCTGTCAGGCATTTCACACAGAACCATATTAGTACCAGTTCCCTAACAGAACATATTGGCCCTTCCACACAGAAACATGCCTCTCCTGGTGGGGAAGCGTTCCTGAGCCGGTTTACCTTGAAACCTCCTCCCAAGCGTTCTTCAGTTCTTGTACCAGTCCTGAAGCGCTACAGGGTGCTGTGTGAAATGCCCCCTGTTTCTGACAGTTTATTCTGACAGTTTATTCTGGGCACGCTAGCACTGTGTGGGGGAGGGGGGTTATACTGAATGTCCATTGTCTTTTCACTGACAGAAGCAGGCCACTGAGGGGACAGTTAGACCCACCTGGCAGTAGGAGGAGGAGAAGAGTGGATCCAGCACCCAGTCGGTCCTTCCCCTTCGCTGCCTCCCTCCAGACTGAGGCTGGGACGCTGGCTGGTGGCTCTGTGGGTGGGACTGAGGCAAAGCAGGAAGAGAATGCAGCCAATGGACAGGGACCCCCTTTTGAGGGGCAGTCCATTCAGCCAACTGATTTTGGCGCCCCATGGAATCTTGCCCCTTGGAATCTTGAGAATGGCTTTATATAACAGGAAAGATTGTTATTTTGCACCTGAAAACAGGCCAAAAACACAGAATACTGGGAAACAATAAAGAAAAAGAAAAGAAAAAACCAAGTGGGTGATGTGAAAAACCCCTCTTTGAGAGCCTGAAGAGCTGCTGCCAGAAAGACTAGCTCTTCATAGACCAATGGGTCTATTCAGTACAAGGCACCTGCAGGGGTTCCAAAGAACTTCAAAAAAGGTAAAGATATACCCAAAAAATCCTGACTGAAAGAAAACAGAAAACGTTCACTGTTCATTCAAAAAAACTCCTCCATGCAAGGATATAGACAGCGACAGCACCACACTGTAAAACTCTATGAAATATAAACACAATTCCCAAACATTTTTTAAGTATGCATGACTTTTTTTTTTAATTATCCTGAAAGAGAAAAGAAGAGTAACCAAAAGACCCTGGGTAGCCAGCCTTTTGCCATTACATTATGAGTGGCCAAGAATGGAAATGAAATTAAATTGGGGGCTCCTGATGCTAAGACTTGACCATTCTGCACATATGTAACTCCTCACCGGACACCTTGGCCCTGACAGATTAGCCAAGAGTCCACTGCCTGCTCCTTACACTCTAACACTTGTTGCCAATAGCTATGCCAATAAAGCATCTTCCAAATGAAATGAAACTGAGTGAGGTGGTGCCAAAAAAAGGAGGGGAAAAAACGGTTTGCTTGCCTGACTGACTCCAGTCACTCCAACTGTCTCTCCCTGAACAGAAACACTGCTTTGAAGAGGTTACGGCCAAGTGGATATTAATGGTGTTGTTTATTCCTGGGAGACAAATATATTATGACTCCTTGTGATATTGCTTCATGTTTCTCTTACCATAGGCCTCAAAATGTGATGCAGGTTTCCTGAATGAACAGAAGAGAACATTGCTTTTGAGATCTGTACTTCTGACTGATCAATTCAGCTTCAGTAGAGAATTTAAAGACATTTCAACACAACTGAAGGTCTGAGACAGAGGAACCTTGAGCAATCCTTATAAGAGAATCCCAAAGCAGAAGAAAATAAGTAAAAAGACATTTCAAAAGTGTCTCTTGAAACGTACCAAAATTATGGACAATGTGGAAAAGGTAGCTACAGATAAATACTGCCACATAAAATGTGCAGTGGTCTGGCGTCTCAGTTACACTATAAAGAAATGCATAGATTTCATGCCAGTTCCAGACACTACCTTTGACGTAATCATGCCTCTTCCCCGAATATATATGGAAAGATGGACAAAGCAAGAGGGAAGGAAGATCAGGATTATACTGTTTGTCCCCACTGAGCTTCCAATGTAATAACACCAAAGGAAACCAGTGTACTTTTTAAAGAGAAACAGTTACACCCTTCAAAGCCCATTTACTTTTAACAGCACCCTCACCTGGATGGCCCAGGCTAGCCTGATCTTGTCTGATCTCGGAAGCTAAGCAGGGTTGGCCCTGGTCAGTACCTAGGTGAGAGACCTTGATGAAAGTCTAGGGTCGCTATGTAGAAGCAGGTTCTACTGTGGAAGGAAACTCACTGAGTGACACTGGGCCAGTGAACTGTTGTGAGAACAAAACAGAGGAGAGGGGAATAGCGTAAGCTATTTTGGATCTCCACTCTGAAGAAACCCTAAATATAAATGAAATCATACATATAGCTAAGAATGGGGACAGATAAAAGGTAGGTTAGTTGGCAGGCAGGAAAGACGGAAGGAAGCAATGAAATATGAGCATTTGGGATTGCCAGGAGGAGAGAAAGAGGACATATTGTGGGGCAGGTGATACAAGGAAAAATAAGGTGCCCCACAAGTCCTTGTGGGTTCCCCACCATGCAACTAGGCCACAGTTTTCCTGGGTAGAGGCTGCCAGGAAACAGACAGCATATAAAGGTAGGCTGGCTAGTAAGTGAGAAGGAAGGAAGGATGGAAAGGGGGAGAGACTATGGTGGTTTCAGGGAAAGGAAACAGTACATGAGAGGAAAATGAGACACCTCTGCAAATCCTTGCAGGTCCCCCATTTAAGTCCAAAACTTTAAAAATAAAAATAATTGTGTTTTTTTTAAAAAAGCCACTGACTGGAGAACTAAAGGTTGCTCTTGTGCAGCAAGTAAGAGGCAGAAGGAAGCAGCAGAAGGAACTAGGAACCTGCAGGGTGTGGGAGGAGGTAGAGCTGGCAGTGATGTAGGCAGGTGGGCTGGCTGGTGAGCTAGTGAGTGGGCAACCCAGTGAGCAGGCAGGCCAGCAAGAAGGGAAGTTGGTGGGGGAGGTGGCGGGGCCAGCAAAACAGGCAACGTAACTGGGTGAGCCCAGGAGGAAGAGGAGGCGGCAGTGGCAGGGGGAGGGAAAGCACGAGGAGGGGCAAAAAAGAGGAAGAGGGCTGCTGCCAAGAGAATCAAAGTAAGTCTTCCATGAGTCTCCTTACTTGTACCATACACCATATACTGACCAGTTTGTCACTGCATTATAGGTTCAGCCTAATAGATCTTGGTAGACCTGAAGCCAAAATATAGACACAGAGTAACACTAGCTGTTAACCCATTAAACCAGGGGGCTCTTAAAGGGGAAAGTGGGGTGACAGAAGCTGAGATGATCCTAACCTAACCATCAGAGGCCATAAAAGATTTGAAGTCGAGTCAAGTTATGGATCTGACAATACTAACAAGAGCGTATTATATTGGCAGGTTGTTGGTTTCTTGTAATACAGCAGAATAAAAAATTGCTCCCTATTAGTGCATTTTCATAGTGAAAATATTTCTCAGTTATGTCTGGGTTTTGAGTAGTTTAAGTATGGTGGAGATAATTAGTGGGGTAGAATAGGTATGTATGGTCAATATATTACATCCTTAATCTATACACTTGTGATGAATGTATTTTGACACATGCTTGGTGATATTATGCATTTAGATGTAATATGTTTGGCCAGATTACCTGTTTGAGAGACTACATACCTCAGTGAACAGAGATATTTTATTGATTTCTTTTTAAACCATCTTGAATATATTTGTAGAAAGATTAGACACAAATACTTTAAATGAAGTAATAATAGATAGTGAAGCAGTGACAGCAAACTTGGGGTTAATGCCAATGTGAAAGCGGGATTGCAACTCCTTACCTTGTGTGTTAGATATTACTGCAGGCTGGATGTTAGTTTAAAAAGTCTGTTTATTCAGCTATATCAGTGATTCGTCCTAAAGGGTTTTAGAAAAAATAAGGGAAAGAATTGATCTAGCAGTGCCTCACCTTTATTTCAGGGAGGGAGATGAATGTCATGACCCTTGCTGACCAGCTCGGCAACTCAAACTTGCAGTCCTCAGCCAAGGAGGACCAACATGACCAAGGAAAGTCAAGGCACCTGCTGCTGACAGGGGTCCAGCAGCACCAGAAGCTAGCCCCTCAGCACCAGAAGCTAGCCTGCAATGGAGGCCTCACTGCCAGCCCATGAAATAGTCCAGAGAGTTCTGTTGGGCAGGCCCAAACCCATAGCCCCCCCAGGGGTCACACTCACTCTGCAGGAATGGCAACTGGCTGCATGTAATCCCATCTTAGAAACAGAGAATGAGAACAATAATTCTTTGCAGGATCCTGACCCAAGCGCAGTGCAGCCTGATTTCCTCCCAGCCTGTTTAAGCTGAGACTTTGGGAAGTTGCCTTGCTAGATGAAATGGTGGACTAGGTGCGAGCCTGTGTGCTATCTCCAGCTCCTTGCCTCTAGTTTCTGTTCCTGGCTGCCAGCACCTACTAATGCTCCCAAGCCTCGCCCTCTAGACCTGAGTATACTGCTTTAGAAGAGACCTGACTGGGCTAGCCTGCAGAGTGCAGGACAGTTACAATGCTAGATGGCAGAATTTTTCATAATTTTAACCTTTCCAGAAAATATTTTCTTCTGAGTGCCATCTTCTGCAGGGATAATGCCCATAAACATCTAAAAAAGAACAAAGCTAAGGGGGCTTGTGATTTATACCCACCCTGCCTATCCTCTAAGTAAGGCTGCACTGTTTAGTCAAAAAAAGTTATGTTCTAAATTAAGTGTGCAGAATTTTTTAAAATAAAAAATTAATTATATTTAGTACAAGTACTTAACAAAAAACATAGAACTCCTCTACCACCCAGGGCTGAAGATGACAGAATATGTGATCAGAATATGTACCACCTAAAGAAAGAATGCTTTGTCCTTCTGAACAGCTGATTCATATGAAAATTTATGCAGATCTGAGTAAAAGTTAATCAACTAAGATTGGGTTGCCACCACAGGACTGGGAAATTCCTGGAGATTTGGCATAGAGCCTGGGGAGGAAAGAGTTTGGAGAGGGGAGGAACCTCCGAGGGCCATAGGTCTTCCCACTCCAAAGACAGACCTCTGTCATCTGGATTATCAGTTCCAGTTTCAGGAGATCTCCAGGCCTCACCTGTAGGTCTGCGAGCCTAGGGGACTAACAAAGCTATTACAACACTAGAACTACATATTCAGATCTTCATTTGCAACCCACGTTCTTGCATCAATTCTAGCACTCAATCCTGAAAAGGTTTTTGAAAACTGAAGAAAACACCTGTGGCAATATACAGAGCATCTTTTCCTCACCATCAAGGTTTTATGGGAAGGGCTTTCAGATCAGAGGGTGAAGTTTGCACACAGGCTTAAAACAATTTTTAAAAACCTGCCACTGGATGGTATTATAGTGACCCAAAGAGTAACAAGGGTGCATGTGTGGCTACAATGATTTTAAGTAGTACAGCATGCTTATAGGCAGTGCTTCTTTAAAAAGCTTACCCCCAATAAAGGTTGGAATCCAAGGTGATCAAACATTAATAGAAGATAGACTCTAAAAATGCCCACAAGGTGATAAACACAATTACACTGAAAGGTTACTGAATTCTAGCAGACCACCTGTTCTCTGCCTAGCACACATGAAAGAGAAGAAAGAACAAATCATGAATCTGAACTAGTTTTGTTTTGAAGTTCGTAAACCTGTGTTAAGTCAACAGAAATGTGACTTTTGTCCTCATAATAATGAAACAAATGAGAAAATGGGCTTTTTTCATCAGGAGTCAGGAATTTACTACTCTTCCCTGGTTCATTCTGATACACAATTTAAAATGAGTTGGGGCTACATAGTTATGCAGGGGAGAACCCCCAGTACAATCCTATGATTTTGCCTCAGATCATAAGGAAACATATCTAAATGGTTCCTGACAAATTCATGACTGAAGTAAATCTACCATTCCTTATGGGCATAATAACAAATTCATATACAGAATTAATTCTGCAGCACTGAGCTTCTCCTTAAATAACACCTATGAAGGAATCGCAGTAGCATAAGAAAATGTACGTTTGGAGACAGAGACAGGCAATCTGCAGTTTTAGCCCTTTAAGTCAACAAGGGAAGGTTGCAACTGACATATGCAGCCTCTGCTTGCCCTTTGTCATGTATGTGTTTCACCTCAAAAACTGTCAGTGACTTGTCAGAATCAATCAGAAAATCTGATGCTGTTCTCCAGTGATGTATAAGACTGGACAGCACGACACCAAATTTCTGGTGGTGTGTGTCAAGAACCATATGAAAACAGATGTCCTCATTACTCTATTGCAGGGGCACGAAGGAGTACCAGTCTTACTTTTCTGACCCACATTTGGCAACAGCAAGGCCTGAATGTGAGAAATACAACCATATATTTTAAAAGCAAAAAAAAGGTTTTATCATATAAAGTTAAAATGTTGTTTATCATTTCACAGAATGCTCAGTATAATATCATGCTATCTTATTGAAGGTTTGTACAAGCATCACTTTCAGAGGCCAGGATGGAAGCACAATATGGCCATAATTAGTCTTACAAGAAAAACCTCCCCACAACTCATTGACTAAAGGGGATCTTAATGCACCAGAGTTCAGTAGTACGAAACAGCAGAATGAGCTTCAGACTTGTAGGGTACTGTTTTTAATGCTCCCACTCACAGAAGAAGCTCCCAGCAACTATAAATTAGAATGTCAGGGAGAAAGGTTTTACTTACCTTTCCCCCGTTGTGCTAATTTCTCACTTGCAAGGAGCTTTGAGCAGTTAAATTTGAATCCAGGAATACTTTAGAGATGAACAAGGTTTTCAGAATATGATCTTTTGAGAATCAAAGCTCCCTTCAGCAGAAGCTCCCTTGGTTAGAGAGCTTTGACTCTGCAAAGCTTCTACCCTGAAAATCTTGATCTCTAAAGTGCTACTGGACCTGAATCTACCTGTTCTACTGCAGAACAACATGGCTACCCTCTGAAACTAAGGAGCTTTAAGGATATATACCACAGGAATCATGTTGAGGTGGTGATGAAGAAAGCTCACTGGGGAAGATTCAGTCCTTGGGAGTCTCCACTTAAAGGACCTCAGGTAGCAATTACCCTTTCTCTGCCTGAGATGTTGGAGAGTATGCAAATGAAGAAGAAGAAGAGATTGGATTTATATCCCGCCCTTCACTCACTTAAGAGTCTCAGAGCGGCTTACAAACTCCTTTTCCCTCCCCTCCCCACAACAGACACCCTGTGAGGTAGGTGGGGCTGAGAGAACTCTTTCCCAAGCTGTCCTTGAGGGAACAGCTGGTACAGAGCTATGGCTTGCCCAAGGTCATCCAGCCAGGTGCAAGTGGAGGAATGGGGAATCAAACCCGGTTCTCCCAGATTAGAGTCTGCGCACTTAACCACTACACCAAACTGGCTCAAATGAAGCAGCTAGACCAGAGGTCTAACTCCACATAAGGCATCATCATATGTTCTGTGTATGATTATTGCATGCACAGCTGACTATGTGCACTGTTAAATACAACTTGTTCAGCCATACAGAACAGATGGCACCCAGAGCAGACTGCCTTCTCTACCTTAACCTTCTTGCTCTTCATTGCATGTCAATACTGAAATGGAACCATCTTCATCAGTGGCTAGGGAGAACCACAAAATTGTTTCAGGCCTGATCCTGCAATGTTTATGCAAAGGCAAGGCCCACTGTGTTAAACACTCTTACTCCAATTAAAGAATGCATAGGAATTGTTTACTCTCATCTTTCACAAGGAGAAAACTTGTGAAGTAGAGCAGAAAAGTAGAGCAAAGTAGAGCAGAAAAGGGGCTCGGGCGGAATGGATTAAGAACCCCTCCTCAAAAAAAAATCTCAGCTCTTCAAATTTATTATTATTTATTTATTTTATTTACTTCATTTATATCCTGCCTTTCTCCCCACTGGGGACCCATCACTCTCCTCTCCACCATTTTATCTTCACGACAACCCTGTGAGATAGGTGACTGGCCCAAGGTCACTCAACAAGCTTCCATGGGAGAGTAGGGATTCAAACCTGGGTCTCCCAGATCTTAGTCCGACACCCTACCCACATTGGCTCTTTTCATTAAGTTACAAAGCTTTTTTTCATTCAGCTGGTCATTAAACCTATCTAGTTACATATATTTTATATGAGTTGCACACCTCATACATTCTGTGATCACCACTGATTTAACATCACTGAGCCTTTGTTGATCAGTTGACACTGGCAAGAATAAATGTCAGATGATGTCTAGCCATCTCAATGTATGCCTCTTACGTTCAACGGGAAAGTGATTAAGACACATGATCAAGTTCCAGTTCCGGTCACGGTGACTGTAAGGTGCTCGGCACGCAGCTTGGTGCTCAAACAGTATTCTCCTTTCTGCTAGGGGGGCTTAGAAGAATTCAAGTCCCCTAGAAACTCCTGGAGAGAGTTTCTTAGCAGGGTCATTGGCGGCTGGCGGGGAAAATGTAGTGGCCCACCTTGCCAGTGTGGCTTTAGACCAGCGCACAGAGAGGAGACAAGGAGGCTCCCGGCTAGCATGGAGTCTTGGTTGCATTCTTTGAACCGTGAAGAAAATGCCAACAGTGACTTAAGCCCTGAGAAGAGAAACCTTTGTAATTGCCTACCTTTTTTTACCTTTTTCTTTTGTTTCTGTATTTCTTTTCTTTTTTTTTTGGTGAAGATCTGAGGGGAGAGAAGAGGTGTGGCCCCAGAGACCCAGCGAGTCGACTGCCGATTCGTGGAGCAGCTTTCAAGGACGGTGACTCTGACCGGGAGGGGAGCGTTTCGGCTTTGGTCTCTTTCTTTTTCCTTTTGCCTCCCTGACCTACTTGCTCCTGCTGTTTGGGAGACCCGAGTTTGGTCCAGTCGAGAGTGGGGAGTTGAACACGGTGACGAGTAGATGGAGAACTGGAGGGGTGCGGCTGGCAGTTGGAGATACGGAGACCTGGCGAGACGAATGCTGACTAGAAGCCCTGATTGCGCCCTGACCGAGGAGAGCAGTGTATCTGCCTAGGATCTTCTGGCATAGTGTCTTCTGCCTTTGCGACTAAGAGGACCGGCCTGTTCTGCGTTTGGGAGCTGAGCAGCGGAGCCAATGATTCATAAGGGATAAATAGTCTGAGGAACATAAGCAATAGTCCAGGATGGACAGAAAGAAGACCTATACTATTCAAAGGGTATATGCCAACAGTGACTTAAGCCCTGAGAAGAGAAACCTTTGTAATTGCCTACCTTTTTTAACCTTTTTCTTTTGTTTCTGTGTTTCTTTTCTTTTTTTTTTGGTGAAGAGCTGAGGGGAGAGAAGAGGTGTGGCCCCAGAGACCCAGCGAGTCTCTATACCCAGAGACCCAGCGAGACCCTATACTATTAAATAACCAAACCTTTTTTAAAGATTTGGGGAAAATTATAACAGGATACATTTGGCAAAAGAAAAAACCAAGAATCAAACTTAAATACTTACAAGATAGACAACTGCATGGAGGCCTTGGGTTAACTGATTGGTATCTGTACTATATAGCATCGGGGATGATGTGGCTAAGGGACTGGGGCAACTTAGAAAATCAGAGCGTATTAAAGTTAGAGGGACACGACTTGCAGGTTGGCTGGCACTCTGTATTTTGGTACAGCCAAAAGAATAAGAATTTTAAACAACATGCACTCAGAGGCCCTCTATTAAAAATCTGGGAGGAAACAAGATATACATTTTATTTAAAAATTCCTAGTTGGGTATCTCCACTTGAAGCCTTTATTAAACCTACGTTAATTACATCAGAAAAAAGGAGTAGATACAAAGAACTTTTGGATTGGAACTTAGTACTTAAAACCAATGAAATATGTTGAAGCCAAGGTATAGACTTATCATGGTGGGAAACAATTCAACTTAACTCGAGATATAATATTGATAAGAAGGTTGGATTTTATAAACTGCCTACAGACTTTGACAAGGCTTGGTTACTTACTGAGTCCAAAACCATAAAGAAGGTATATAATTGCCTTTTAGAATACAGAATGGCAGATGAATGGGTTAAACCTACTATGGTTAAGTGGGCCCAATTGATAGGACATAGCATAGATGTTGATATCTGGTTAGAAATAAGGAAAAGAAACAATAAATCAATTAGAGCTACTGCATATAGAGAGAATCTATACAAGATGTTTTATATGTGGCAGCATCCGCCAGACAGACTTGTTATGTACTCAAAATCTGTCTCTAAGTTGTGTTGGAAATGTAAACATAATGTGGGCTCATATTACTACATGTGGTGGTCTTGTAAAAAAGCTTCTAGGTTTTGGCGCCTTATTCACAGATTACTTCAAGAAATAACTCAACTAAATATCCCGTGGAAACCTGAGCTGTTTTTGTTGAATATAATTCCTCTGGAATGGGAAAATGATATAAAAAAGCTGATTCTACATGGTGTTACTGCTGCAAGAATACTTTACACCAAATGGTGGAAGACGGAGAGGACTCCAAATGCAATAGAATTCTTAGAAAAGCTTTTTGAAATAGCAGAAATGGACAATTTGACTTTAAAACTCAAAAACAAACAAGGACAAAAAAATTTTTTTTCAGTATGGTATTTTATTATTGGTATGATACCTTTATTTCAAAATAATGCAATACTTACAGGCTTGTATATGTATATATACTACATATTCGGTTATTTTTCCTTTACGATGTCTAGATACACTAACTTATGCTTTGGATTTATATTATTAAACCAGAAATAAATCTTTAAAAAAAAAGACACATGATCAAGCACTGTTCTCCAAAAGGCAAATTCTGGTACAGAGGAATAACATACAGGAGCTTAATGAGATATGAGCATTCACATGCAAGCACACACACAATGATTGAACATCAAAATGAGCCAATGCACAAACAGAACAGTGTGCTCACTGTATTAAAAAACACTCATCAGAGAAAGACCCACCACTAATGCATGTGAAATACACAGGAAGATACAGACCCTAGATGCTATCAATAAAGCTTGGTTGGTTTTATTAAGTTTACTTCATCCAGACAATAGGAACTGAAGGGCCATCCATTTCAAAGAGATTTAAATAACACTTGGTATCACAAACCACCCAGGTCAGTATTCATGTTATGAAATGGTTTGGTTCCTCGTGTCATAAAACATATGACAACTCTTATGGTGTACGAGTCTCAAACAGAATACGAAGACAACTGTTTTGCTGCGGTACCTTGCAGTACATGCTGATCTAATAACTCTTAACATGCAGACCTAGTAATTCCAACACTGAATTCTCAAATTCATGCTTCTTAGATTCCTGTTAAAGTAGCTGATCTTTCCAGTGATCTAAAGCCACCTTTGTTATGTCAAACTAGGGTCATATTGACAACAGGTCAACTTATGTTGCCAGGCTGATATGTCAGATGCCAGACTGATATGTCAGATTTAACACGATGGATCCATAAATTAGGGCTCTTTTTCTAGCAGGAACTCCTTTCCATATTAGGTGACACACCCCTAATGTAGCCAATCCTCCAAGAGCTTACAGTAGTCTCTGTAAGAAGAACTCTGTAAACTCTTGGAGGACTGGCTACACTAGGGGTGTGTCACCTAATATGCAAAGGCGTTCCTGCTAGAAAAAGAGCCCAATTTACACAGAGTAACTCATGTGCAAAATAATGTCTGTTCTGTACATTTTTTAAAAAAAATCCTGTGAGGTGAATTCTGCTGAAATTATACAATAATCACAGTGGTGTGCATCATGTAGTTATTTCAGCTACCATAAGAGTCATTAATTAGCAGAAGTAGGTTCCCCCTCCCACAGTTCTTATGTGTTGTCATACAAGAAACTTCCATTTTATCCATATAGCAATTTATGTTTGCATAGCTAGCACTAGAATGTTGGCCTAACTTTTAATTCATTTTTAATTTTATAATGTAGTTGAAGAATGATATTTCAAAGTGATAAGTACTTTCCATTGCACAAGGAGCACGCCATGTCTAGTGCTACTGCTTGCACTATAATGACTTCATTAATGGCATACCTCTTAGTCAGAGAGAAGCTTCATTTGGTGTTTTGTACAATACACATTAGTAGCTACCTATTTAAAAATTACTTTTTAATTAAAAAGCATCCACGTCACTTAAAGATTATCTCAAAAATATTTTAAGATACATAATATATTCCCCATGAAGACCCCACAACATATTTATAATGCTCAAACAGAGTATATGAATGGAAAGTCTGGGTGCCAAACTGGTAAGGAATGATACAAAACAAAGCTTCCCCAAAGAAGCATTCGGAGTGCTGTTTTTCAAGAAAGCAGAATCATTCAAAAATGCACTTGAATATCTAAATGCTCACCAGACTGTATATTAAGACAGAAATGCCTATAGCCATAAAGTTCTGCAAGTCAGGAACGAAGACTTCCCCCAAGGTTTGGAGGTGTCTGTAGAGAGTCATATAAATAAGACGAATTATGGAATTATTTCTCCATTTACAGAGCTATTTTTATTACGTCTAATATATGTGAGGAGTCCAACAATATTCTCAAACATACTGCTAAACTGGCTGAGCCACTTGTCTAGTACATGCATGCCATATCTAATGTATGTAACAATAACAGGCACATAGTATAGTACAATACATCATTCAGCTAGATCCAAACTGAGAGTCAGTTTGGTGTAGTGGTTAAGTGTGCAGACTCTAATCTGGGAGAACTGGGTTTGATTCCCCACTTCTCCACTTGCAGCTGCTGGATGACTTTGGGCGAACCATAGCTCTGGCACAGCTGTTCTTGAAAAAGAGCAGTTTCTGTCAGAGCTCTCTCAGCCCCACCTACCTTACAGGATGTCTGTTGTGGGGAGGGGAAGGGAAAGGAGTTTGTAAGCTGCTCTGAGACTCCCTTGGGTAGTGAAGGGTGGGGTACAAATCCAATTTCTTCTTCTTCTAATCCTAGTGGAAGAGGAAAGTTAGGCTCCCCATTCTCCTTCAGTCCTAGCACTGGTGGCTGCTGCTGTATTGGCCTTTCCACTTGGCCCTTGTACACAACAGTCTGAATCAAGGAAATAATCAGGGTGGGGTGAAAAGTAGAGAACCAATGAGAGCTGTTTGTGCAATAAGCTGAGGGTTAATGTGATCCTGAATCCTCTGTGTAATGGTATGCTTGCTCATTGTTAATGCCATGGGGAAAGAACATGGTGCCTTGGCCCTATTGTCCACACTCTGGTTGCCTCTTGAGCTGCAACTGTGCAAATACAGCATCTAAAGCAGCCACGTAGGATTACCGGCCTCCCTTAAATTTGAGGGCAAGAATTTCCCTTTGAGTCATTCATAATGCAAATTCACTAGTCCTTTGAGAATCTCCAAAAATCAACTCAAGTCCTATAAGCAGATGTCCCCAGCCTAAAATACCCTTACACCTGGTAAAGTACTGAAGACTGCCAACCTTGTGTACTGAAAGTAACATCCTACTTGCATCTGACGATGGAAGCTTTGACTCTTGAAAATATATACCCTGGAAATCTTGTTGGTTTTTAAGGTGCTATCGAATTCAAGTCTTGCTCTTCTACAGCAGACCAACACATCCACTGACCTCAAACTTTCTGAAAGTTCTTTAGTAACAACAGGGTATTCTCATACATTGCATTTACAAAACAAACAAATAAACCTTGAGTACAGGGAATTGTCTTATACTGAAGTAAGGACATTAGTCCATCTAGCTCGGTATTATATGCTACAACCAGCAACAGCTCTCCAGGGACTCATGCAGATAAAGGTTTTTCACTTGGGGGCTCAGTCAGAGATATAGGGAGAGTAGAGAAAAGAGGGAACATTTCACAGCCAGCTGAAAAACACCTTGGCTGATCATACGCTTCTCTTATTCTTGAAGGTACATGAAGACTTGCTTTAGTGTGAGCTTTTGATGCAAGCTGAGTGGTGATATCGTATTGGGGGAGTTGTTAGTTGACATTATATTTTTGAGTCCCAGGTAATGCAGAAAAGCATGCTAAAAATAAACAAACTCCTCAGAATCCATTACCTAGAGATTCCAGGAGTTTCATCTGGAACACTTTACCATACATATAAAGGGCATCCCACCCTATGGTCACTCCCTTGCTGAAATTGAAGGCTGAAGACTCATCCCAGTTAATTATTCCCAAGCAGGTTTTCGGGGGGGGGGGTACATGCCTCACAACAAAGGTAGTATGTATGTATGTATGAATGAATGTATGTATGTATTTATTTATTTGCCTGTTCAGGAATTGTCGTAGTACTGTATGGGTGACCCAACATATTTCCCCCCTCTCTCACAGAATGATGAAAACAGTCAGGGATTCAAAGCCTGTGCTGTCTATTCCTGGACCCATAAATATTGCAAAAAATAGGTCTAGAAACTGCTCTTAGACAAGTGGTGGATTCTCCCTCTTGCAAATAAGCTCTTCAATAAGCAAAAGCAAATAACTAATATTAAAAACCCAGAAAGGGCATAAATTCTTTATTATATAGCACCACAGGAGAAGAATTCGAACTGATTTCCTGTTATAGAACAAATTGAGATCGACTTCCTTCTAGCCACTGCCATGCTCTTTCTGTATAACAGGTGGAAATGAATTCCTCAATTTCTGCACATTACTCAGTTTACATCATGACTGTGGCATATGTTGAAAAGAGGCTTCAGTCTCCCCACCACCGCAACCATGTGCCGTTTTTCCAACCTGAAGTGGTCCCTGACCCTGAGTCACTAGGGACACCAACACATAACACCTGTGAATTTTTCCAGTGGGCCAAATAGTTGAAGAACCAAATCAAGCACAGCATGCAGGCAAACTTAAGCCATCCATGCTTAGCTGTTATATCTGTGTGCTCAGTAATATGATTTACTGGCTTTCAACTAGGAAGATCACTGATGCCTCTCGTAATCAAGGAGCAAGCGGGACACAGGGACGAAAGGAAGGGTGGCTAAATGTTAAACTCCTGCTTTAACTCTGTAGCACTGATATGCCCTGCTAATATACCACATCATCATTATTTTAATTATAACCTTACCATTCATGTAACATTTTTAAATGTTCAAAGCACTTCATATGTATTAGCTCTATAATCTTTATAATCTGTAATAGTAAAAACTATTATCCCTACATTAGACTGCTAAGCATGAGAAAAAATGGCTTACCTAAGGCTGCTTCCTCTGACCCGGATAGTTCAGTCTAGCTGGATCTTGTCAGATGTCAGAAGCTAAGCAGGGTCAGCCCTGGCTAGTATTGGGATGGGAGAGCTCCAAGGAATACCAGGGTTGTGACATGGAAGCAGGCAATGGCGAACCACCTCTGAACGTCTCTTGTCTTGAAAACCCCATGGGGTTGCCATAAGTCAGCTGTGAGTTGATGGCACTTTCCACCACCAAGGCTTAGTCAGATCAAGGCTGAGGAGTCTTTTGAACCATGGACTTTCTGTCTTGCAGCTTCCTACATACTACCATATGCCATACTCTACTCATAGAGGAGAGTCATCCTGGTGCTAGACACCAAGTTGCCTGCTAGAACAGCTATCTTTCATACCTTCTCCTCAGGAATACCTGTAAATTGTCTGAACATCTGATGATTGTCTCATACGAAGGTACAATTAAAATGCTTTCCTAATATTATAATAATCAAATTGGCAGAAAAGACAGGAACAAAATAGAGCTTAGCTTTATTTTTTTAAACCAACATTTATACACTGAAATCTACAAAGGTACTCAAGAACATAGGAACAAGTTAAAATAGAGAAACAATAAGACCATAAGAAAACTTACAGCAGCCATTTTTTCAAAGCCTCGTCTATGAAACCAAACAGTAAAAAGCAAGATGTAGCAATAAAACACCTACAAGATAAACACATACCCCCCCCCCCCCCCCCCAAAATAGCAGTATAAACCAATTACACACATGGGCCAATTCAATTTTAAAAATCTACTGGGTTCAGCTTTCTTCAAAGGTTACACCCCCCAAGGGCCGCCTCTGGCAAGGAATTCCAGATTCTGTTGGCCATAGTGCAACTGAGAAGACCCTCCCTCTTGTACTCTATAACTTCACAGCACAGTGGAGAAGGCCAGTACCAGCTGATTTCAAGCTATGCCAGATGCATGCAGCTGAAGATGATCCCATAAATCATGGCAATTTTCTAAGCATACATACCCACATATAGGCATACATTTAAATTTAACAGCTAAACTGCAACTGGTAAAATCTTTTTTTTAAAAAAGCACTTTTGCATTATTTGATGTTACAAGTTCCCCAAGTGAACGGACAAAGGATACTCAGGAGATAATTCAATTTCTGTTTCTCCCTTTACCATTGCACTGGGGTATCCGTACTAGTATTTTATTACTACCGTCCTAAGGAAATTACACCATTGTAAGCCCACTGACTTCAATAGATTTCGAAAGGTGTAAATCTATTTAGGATGGCTCTGTATATCTACCAGAGATCTACAGAGCAGATGTACAGTGCCTATCCTCCATCCATTCTTTCAATCTTACGCTTAAATAAGCTTCATATAGTTTCCAAATAACTGAGAGAAGGGTCATTGGGTGATAGTTCTGGGTCCTGCCTGTTCCCTTTATTACAGTGCCTATCTACAGAGCAGATGTCCAGTGCCTTTCTAAGGTGGAATATTTCCCAGTGTAATTGAGTAGAGTCATGATTATGGGATAAAAACAAATTGTAACCATACTTTCACTACCATCACAAAGAGGAAGCAACAACATCATCAGGAAATTGATTCACAGAAATAAAACTCCCAAATTCTTCAATAGATGTGGATCATTTTAACTGCATTTATTTTTGCCTTCCTGTCTTCTGTGATCTATTCAATCCAAGTGACAAGCAAAGTCAACCAGTTCCAGCACTGCTGCTTCCACAGAATGAACCTCATCTGTCATTGAAAAAGTAGGTTAGCCTTATGAGTTCTTAACTGCAATCAAAGCAAATCCAGTTTCTGAATGGGTCTCTGCACTTGCTGACACATGCCCAGCCCATTACTGAGCCTATTTTACTTATTCTCCCCTCAAATCCTAAAGAGTTTTGCAGTGGCTCCATTGTTCATTTTGGTATTTACCTCATTAAGATCCTATCAAGGACAAAACTATTTTAACTTGCACCAACATGTTTCTGATAAAATCAACAGTCCAACAGACATGCACAATGAAGTTAATAGTCTGTCAAGACATTAGCAATGTTGATTCCTGAAGAGAAGTCGAGAATTTTAAAAGACAAAATGGTGTTTATCAGATGGGACAGATTGCTGCTTGTCTGACTGACTTAGTTTGTGTGACAGAGCTATGAGCTGCCTTTGGGTTCACAAGTCCTTCAAAACCAAAGATTCATGCTAATAGAAAGCTTTTCAGCAGAAAGCATACAACAATTGGAGTTAAAGTTTTATTTATTGGCTTTGACCATCTACTTCTGTTATCAACCATAAGGGCCCGCACACTTCATCAACTCTCAACAATAGCCGCAAGCTTGGACAATCTGTCTTGTGTCTTCATTGGGGTAAAACTTCAATGGAGCAATGTCGATTAAAGAGCAACCCACACATAAAATGGAAACTCATTAAAACAGGCTTTTTCAAAAGGGAAAACCCCTTTTCCCATTGAATTTGGCTCTTTTTTATTTCAGAGATGAAAGGTCCATTACCCAGCTATACATTCATGTGCTCTTGGCTTAAGCGCTTTTTATTTGACTTAAAAACTTTGGTTCCTTCCCATGTCTTTTTGAGGCTTTAGAAACATAATAGGAATTCAATTCTTATTGGCGACACAAGATCTGTGAACCTTATAACAACAACTCCTGTTCCTTTTATGTTTATCAGTTCAATGACAACTCTTTCATATAGACAATTGGGGCATGAACATTTTGGCTGTTTTCACATATAATTGTAAAGGTTTTTAAGGTCTTTTTAATGGATGCCCTCTAAATACTAAAGAAGCTAAACATAATACAGGTATAGTCGTTTACATTATATATGGAAGACTGCATAAGCTGTAGATGTCAAGAGAGCTTTCCTAAAGTGTTTATATGCAAACTGACTTGCAGCTTACTGCCTGAAAACCTCACCTTGAACTTATTATGAGGGCAATAATAATATAAAAACCGCACTTGGTAACCTGCTCTGTGTGGAAACTTTGGTTTAAAACACAGCATGCCCATAAGTGTACAATCTACAATGTAAGACCAAAGCTAAGTAATAATATTCCAAATGCCTAGAAAGTAGAAGATTGAACACTAAAGGAAATGAACTATACTCTCAGTTACATACATATCCTGAATGTCAAGGGAAATTTGTTCAACACACTGCAGCGACAAAGAAATATCTACTGCTACTGAATGTCCTGCCAGTGGGAAAAATGCATTCAAAAACATCATATAAACATTCATTTTATCATACTCTTATGCCTTCAAACTCTTTTAAGCTCACACATTTCCCTGTCCACAGCAAAAACCTAGCAATATCATTACATTTTATTTTTAAAATTCCTTTGCTCATCCTATATTATAAACAGAAACCAAGTGCATGCATATTTTAGCCTAAGATATTAATTAGATGTATAATGAAAATTAAGTGCTGTCAAGTCACAACCACCTTACGACAACCTTTCATGGGGTTTTCAAGGCAAGACATGAGCAGAAGTGGCTTGCCCACTGCCTTCCTCTGCATAGCAACCCTGATCTTCCTCAGTGGTCTCCCATTAAAGTACTCACTATGTTCAACCCTGCTAAGCTTCCAAGCTCTGATGAACTCTAGTCTGGCATACATATGAATACAGGAAAAAACCCAACACCCACTTTCCAGTCTTTAGGGCCAAACTTGTTTGCTAGCTAATTGTGTATAACTGCTATTGACTTTAACAATGAAACAAAAAGTTGATTATTGGCCACTGTGCAATCTCTGCAGCCACAAGACAGGTTAAAAAACTAACAGCACACACCTGCAAAGTACACAGGTTTGGAAGTTAATATGATATTCTGGCAAAAGTCTCTGGGTTGGACCAAAGAAACAATAGCGAACAATCACTTCTGGAATGACTCTCCTATGTCTCTCTTTTATAGCCCACTGTGTTCCTCAAAATGCTTCTATGAAAGGTTGGAGAATCTCGAGGGTGTCATGTTGGATGAGGGTCTAGAACAGAAAAGGAGAACTGGTGAAAATCGTCTGTTCTACTTGCAGAAGATTATTCTGAATTCACTATGTAATTCTACAAAGCAATCAAACAACTGTATACAAATTAAAACTATGTAGAATCAGTATTGGCCTATACCTGAACATGTACATAATAATAACATATGCATAATAATAATATGCACACTGCTGTAATGTTAATATACAAATTGACAGCTTTTCGGGAATTATCAAGATTTAATTTTTGTCAATCACTTTTAAGGATGTATTTTGGGGTATTTAGCTTGCTTGTCTCCACTTCCACTATGATAAACAGTACCATTCTATCACATGGTAGCATGAACCAATAAAGAATTTATATTTTGACATTCTGTCTTTTTCTTTTAACTACTTTCTTCTGTTAATGCCAATCATTTCAGAAGTAAGCAAAATGTCAGATGACTTTGTTTTAATAATCATTACTGTTTGATGAATCAACTAAACTTAATGATCACATACTTTGCTAGAATTATTAGCTTCACATAGTTGGCTGCACCTCAGCTTCTATTATCAGCAATAAAACAAATGTTCTGCGTTGCAAATTTGTTTCCTGCCAAGGGTATAGCACTGTAAGGTCACTGCAATAAAATGAAATTCAGAGTACAAGCATAAGAAGTTTTTTTTTCCAACAGAACACAGAGTCCTAACTTTGATTTTTAAAATAATTCAAATTAAAAGCTGATAAAATAGATTGTTTTTAAAGGTGGAAACACCAAAGCAATTATTGCTGAGAAGCATGTTTGAAGTTTATTTACAGATCACAGCAGTATGTAACTGCACATTCTTTAGTGAATGCTAAAAGTATACTTAGGGACAGCAATTGACCCTGGTGATTTGTGTGGAGAAGGTAATGTGTGATCTAGCACGGGGGACACAAGCCACCATGATCACAAGAATCCCTTCTGTGCAGACATTATGTCCTTCTCATGTATGTGTCTTTGGGATCAGAATTTAGGTAAGTAGTGAGAAGTTTTGGAACATTAGATATGTCCCAGGGAAGACCTATACAGTACTGATGCTCACAAGGAATACTACTGATACAGATGAAGTCAGCAAATGGAAGCAGTAGGATCAGTAAAAACTCCATATTTCAACTCTATGTGAAACTATGGTATCTATAGGCATGATCACGTCAAGGTCTTAACCTATGGCTTGAAGAACACTATCCTAGACTCTATACAGGATACAGAATCAGGTTTCAAAGCAGAAAGTGTTGGAACAGATGTCTAAACCACAGTTTGTCAGTCTGTAAAATTATTGACAACATCATCTATTGTGAACTGACACCTAGTCCCTCACTTGTAAAAACTGGGGTCCTCTCATATTTTCTTCAGTATGAGGAAATCCAGGCTAAATCAAATCTGTGTTTGGACAGGATTGTTTCTCTAAAAGCCTGTTTTTTTCTTCAAGCTTAGCCCTACTATCACCATTCTAGATATACACAGGGAACATGTCTCATTGATACTGGTAGGCCCCGTCCACACAAGCAAGATAAGCCGGACGGGAAGTGACTCAAATTTGTGTCGGCGCAATTTGCGCCGCTTTTGCAGGATCACACAGGTCCATGGACCTGTGAGGGCGAACCGCCGCTGCGTGATCACACACAGCCGCGGGCGAGTTGGTTTTTTTTTTCCCGGCCGTTTTCAGTGCGCTTATCTGCTTCTACAAGGGATCGATGACTTGCCTGTCCACCCTTAAGATCATCCGATGATGCGCATACCGGGATGGGAGGGGGGAAAAAACAAAAAGCTCGCTCCCCAATGCCACTTGTTTGCGCTGGCGCGATCACACCAGGAAAGGTCAGTTCTGGGCCGTCGCAAACCATTTGAGACTGCCTTTTCACTGGTAGCTAAATAAGTCGATTCCCCATCAGCTCAAAATGGTTTGCAACACTTTGACACCGGTTGCAGGATGCTTCCCAGATGTGCTTTTGTGATCACGCCACTTTGAGCCAGCGGGGAATCATCCTTCTTGTGTCGCAAATGGGTGCGTATGATCGCACCCGAAGTTAATTTTTAGATGCCTGGATAATTAATGAAACACATCTGAGAACTGATATGGCACCCATAACAAAGGAATAATGTAATTGCATGAATGGTACTCCTTTTGTTAAAGGATCTTCCCTTATTCCAGTATGTAGTTATCCCATAATACGTAATGGATGTTATTCCTACAATCCACATCTTCAAAAAATAATACTCATACCTTACTTCGGAAACCAGAACTACCAAAAGTGCCAAAAATTCTCAAATATTTATTGGAAGTCCTAAAACTATCCCAAACACTGACTCTCAAGTCAATTTAACAGCTTGCAAATATGGTAAGCAAGTTTCCAAGCATTAAACAATTATTATGTCTAGTTGTACTTGTTCGCTGATGTGGCCAGGACAGTATATTCCTGAAGCATACTTACAGTATAGCAAAACTATCTAGCAGCAGTACATTAATGAAATTTAAGAATACCAGACAGAGGAGGGTTTTTTATTGTCTCATTTGTTTTGAAACATAAGGTCCTGTTCGCTTCATTTAAGTCTTACAATGAAGGGAAGCTTGATCAATCTGTCTTGTGTCTTCTTAGGGTGAGACTGCAATTGAGTGGAAGCAACAGATGAACAAAGCCCACATTCAAATCAGCAGCTCATTAAAATATGTTAAAATGGGGTTGAAATCTCAGTTATAAGTGAACTGTGGTTGGCTCCTTTCAGCTACATAAATTTGATTAATAAACTATATATGCATTAGCTCTGAACCAGTGATCTTGAGAGTTAAATTTGAATAAACAGCTCTACTGTTTAGATCTTCAACTAGTTTTTTTAAAAAAATATGAAAGAAATAAATGTTTAAGAAGAGTTGGGAGCTCTATGCCATAGAGATGGCATGCATCAAACTCAATGATCAGTTCAGACAATTAATGAAGTTCTTTGGGTACAAACACTATGAAGCAGTTTTTATAATGGAAAACTCTTGATTTAAATCATATCCAGTACTGACCACTGTCTCAGGGAAGGGGAAGGTATGCTGCACAAAGGGAAAAGATTCACATTGGGGGAAGAGGGGGAAGGAGACAGAGAGGACTGTGAAAACAAATAAACCATTGAAAAAACATAATCTCTGCTGTGGAAGAAAACCTTTGAGGATGGGAGCACAAGGTTACCAGCACTGTTGCCCAAAACCTGCTCTCAGTCTGCTCACAAACATGGGATTGCTTTATCAAACAAGAAATGGTTAGTCATAAATCAGAAGCAAGCTGAGGTAGCACAGGAAGGGTATTCCTGTGCTACCAATGAAAGCACCAATGAAAGAATCCACTGGTGAACAGGAGGGGCTATCAGGGAATGTAAGTTAAATAAACCCTTGATGAATTTTTGAAAAGGGGGGGACCAGAAAAACCCACAACAGGGTCATGGAAGGCTTAAATGGCCAACAGATGGACCTTAATTGAGGTTACTGCCAGGCCACTATCTTTCAGGTACAGTAGGCATTCAAAAAGATAATTCAGCTGGCAGGATTCAAGGGAGAGGCCATGGGCAGCCACCCAGGAGGAAAACCTGGACCATTTTGCAGCATAAGACAGTAACACCTGTGCCATTCTATCTGACCCCTCTAGTGATCGTGTATCAACCAGGCCATTAGGGGCAGTGACTGTTTAATGTAGTGCAGGAGAGGCCCTATACTGAGAAGATCTGACACATGGGGGGGTAGATAGCGGCCTCAGGACAGTCTTGGGCCAGAAAGGTGCAATCAGAATACAACTGGATGTCTCTACAAATCTTGGCATGGGCCTTTCTAGGAGGAGGATCAGGGGGAAGGTGTAGAACAGAGTTCCTCACTATGATAGCTGGAAGGCATCTCCTAGGGAATAGGTATCTGCCCCATCAATGAACACTGGAAATGAAGAAACTTCCTAGATCTGGAGTGCATAGCAATATGGAAGTAGGCATCCTTAAGGTCAATAATAGCAAACCAGTCATGGGGGCAAATCAAGCCTATGACCTCTTGCAAAGTGGTCATGCAAAACTTAGGGACTACAAGGAACTTATTAAGGGCCCTTAGCTCCAATATAGGACGTTTACCACTGTTTCTCTGGAAATAACAAGAATAAAAACCAGTTTGGGTCTCATGCAACATGACAGGCTCAATGGCCCCTTTATTCAAAAGCTGGAATGCCTCCTGTTGCTTTCAGGGGGTGGCATGGAAGGGGAGGGATCAGGAGGCAAACAAGTGGTGAAACATGAAACTGAAGAAAATATCCTTGTTGAACAATGCTAAGAACCCAAGTATCAGAGGTAACTGACATCCAAACAGGGAGATAATATGATAAATAGGGTAAAGACTGGGGGATAGTCAGGGGTGAACACAAGGAAGAATCAGAGTAGGGTGGCTGATACCAGTAAGATTGCAATGACCACAAATGAGTCATGTGTTTTGGGACGTTGTGAGCCTTGTGGATCTGGGCAGGTGGACCAGTGATGGTCGACTGGTGATGCCAAGAGACCTTGCAGTGATCTTGTTCTTTCACATACAGTGGAGGACATCATCTGTCTGGGAGTTAAACAGATTCCTTCCCTCAAAGCTGAAGTCCTTGATTCTCACCTTAGTATCACTGGGAAGGGTGATGCAGCAGAGCCAGGAGTGGCACTATAGGACTTTGGTAGAAGTGATGGATCTACTTAATGGGTCTGTGATATGCCATGCAGCATTTAGTTGCTGCTTTCCCAGCTTGAAGCCCTCTGGCCTGTAGGACCTTGACCACAGTCTTGTATTCTTCTGAAAGTGAATCAATGAACATAGTCATTCTTTCCCACAGGAACATTTATTTGGTAGTGTCGCAAAATAGCATTAAAGTTTGCTATGCATAGAGTTAGGGCCAATGATGTGTAGATCTTTCAGTCAAGGCCATCAAACTTTCATTCCTATTGGTCAAACAGTGAGGAATGAGGCCCAGAGCACGGCTTGGCTGGGATGACCTCTGCTACGATGGAGTTAGCAGTAGGGTAGACAAAAAGGAAATCACAAACAAAAAGGAAATCAGAAAAACAATTAAGCCCACGTTGGGTGGGTAAAGGAACTTCAAAATGGGGTCAGACATAGTTGGTTCTGAGCAGATGACTTCAATATTAAGAGACTCGGCCATTCAGATCAGTTGTTCATAGTAGAGATGGAGGACTTCCATTGGGGAAACAGATGACAGGTCCATGGTACATTTGTCAGGTGATGGTTCTAAGGGGGCATCATAACCACTAAGGATAGCAGCTTCTCCTCTTCCAACTCTGAGGATCCGATTCAGATCAACAGCAAATGGGGCTGTCAGGTGAGCACAGCATGGCTACAAGCGCAGTTCCATGGAAGATGGTAGCTGTTGTTTCCACTGTATAGGCCAGTACATAGATGGTGGGGTATATTGGAACCATTATGGAGGTGGTGGTCCCCAATGTTTTGGGGCCAAAGAGTCCCCCAAAGATTTACAACATTGTTTAGCTGAGGGAGCTTCCATTCCAGAAAGACTGGGGAGCAACCTCAATAACTTTGTTGTTAGACAAAGGAGACAGTGACCATCTATCAGTCAGAGAAGGGGTCCAAGGTTGCTGTATGAGGGATGGATCTGCTCCCAGTTGGGTGGAGGAGAAATGAGAAGTTTTATGCTTCAACTTCAATATTTTTTTTTCCTTTTGCAGTGGCGGTTCCAAGGGACTATGTACCACAAGGACTTCTTTAGAGCCAATAGTGGGCTCAGTTTTGATACAGATCCTGGCAGCACTTACCCCAAAAGGGGATACAGGCCCAGTGGTCCAGTTCCAACTCCTTAGAAGGGATCTGGTCTTTGCCCCAAGCCACTAAAGCCTTCTCCCAATGGGTGGCTTTCAGTCTGGAAGCCTGGTCCAAGCAAACCTTTGGAGTGAACTGCTTGTAAATAGAGCAGGCAGAGACATTGTGGGCCTTGACCAGGCATAGGAGAAAATGTTCATGGCTGTCTAACTGAGCCATTTTAAGGCTGCATTCAACACACTTTTTGAAGAAGGCCATAGCCTGATAATAAAGTCATCTTTCCAATTTCCCTTTTGTAGGAATAAAGTAGGGCGAAGAAACGAAGGGAAGAAGAGGGAGTAGAGGAAAAAAATAACTTGAGAAAACCCTGTGCGGATCAGAAGACAATGCAGACATCCAACCTCCACAGCGGCAAAGAAAGGACTGAGAGAAGGAGCACCCACTTCATCATATGTCAGCTGGGCAGGAAGCAGCCACCCCATGAGGGGAGGGGGGCTGAGTGCTCTGAACATTCTAAAGAGCTTAGAAAGGAAATCTCCACAGCAGGCCTGCACAAGCACGGTCCCATGTGGAACTGCACAAAAGCCATGAAGATGAATGTATGTGAGAGCCAAATCTTTGTGTGCATCTGAGAGAGAGAGAGAGAGAGAGAGATTAAGAAACAATGCACACAAAGCATCCCAGTATTACTGCCATTTGGGAAACAAGCCATCTTACACATGCTTATTGCTTTGGTGACTGTTTGATTTATATCCCACTGTATCTTATGGCCTTAGAGCAATTTACAATTTTTCCAAATTTATATTTTATTTATGTATTTATTCAATTTGTACCCCGCCCTTCTCGCAAGCAGGCTCAGGGCGGCTCACATAGTGGGCATAAATACCATTAAAAACACTTAAAATCATTCAAACAAATCAGAACATACAGTCATAAAATCTAAGGTGCTAATGATGATAATAATTCCTTAGGATGGAATTAAATTACCTGAGATGGTATGCTGAGAAATGCTTACAGACAAATAGTCTACCAGCTCAGTGGTCTTCCTGAGTCATATGATGGAATAGATCCGCTGTTGAGATTGAGGGCCGGGCTCATTGGTGGTAGTGATAAAGGCAGCTCCTTAGTTGAAAGCCTGGGGGAACTGGAAAAGATCCCACAGGGCCCTGATCTCTTCTGGGAACTCATTCCACCAGTATGGAGCCGCCACTGAAAACGCCCTGGCCCTGGTAATGGCAAGCCTAGTCTCTTTGGGGCCCAGGAGGGTCAGTCAGTTCTGAGACCCCAACTGTAGTGCTCTCTGGGATATATGTGGGGAAAGGCGGTCCCTCGGGTATGTCAGACCCTGGCCATGTAGGGCTTTAAACATGAGTACCAACACCTTGAAGCGAATTCGGTATGCTATTGGCAGCCAGTGCAATTTCTTCAGCACAGGCCGGAAGTGCTCCCATCTGGGGAGGCCCATCAAAAGCCTGGCCGCAGCATCCTTCACTAGCTGCAGCTTTTGAATTTGCAACAAAGGCAGCCCCATGTAGGGAGTGTTACAGTAGTCTAGTCTTTATATACTTTATGAATTCCTTGTAGCAGAAGTAAGTAATTAGTTTGTGGTTCAAATAAGGCCAAATTAAGTAAAAACATTTTAGAGACAAAGTATATTAAAAACAAATCAATTCAAACATGGATACATAATTCTATACATACCCTATGCATAACCAGTCCCAACTGCTGTCAAAAGAAGAGTGCTGTCTTTAATATTTAATATTCAAGTTTAATACAATGCTCTTAATGCTAGTACCTCTAAATGAATAGCACCAGGACCATGGTTCTTCTATTACTTTCCAAATGCCTCATTCCAGTCATCACCCACAGACATAAAAGGACCCACAACATCAGCTATAAGATCTCCATTATACAAGCATCAATGGCTCTTGATGTATGTATATACAGCTTTTTGGTACTCTTAAGAATAAAACTGAAAGAAACATGGAAATACAGTAACTGAGCAGGCTAAAATAAAGAAAAGATGGGAACAATACACTGAAGACCTACACAGAAAAGATGAAAGGATGACACAGTCCTTCAAAGAATCTTTTAAAAAAGAACCTGCAATTTTAGAAAGTGAAGTGAAAGCTGCACACAAAGCAATTGAGAAAAACAAATTGCCAGGATGTGATGGAATATCAATAGAGCTGTTTCAAGCCACAGAAATGGAGTCCTACAAAATCTTTACAAGAATATGCCAACAAATATGGAAAACAAAACAATGACCAACAGATTGGAAATGCTCAATTTACATTATAATTCCCAAAAAAGGAGATGTCAAAGACTACAGCAACTATTGGATCTTTGCATTAATTTATCATGTGAGTAAAGTGATGCTCAAAATCTTACAACAAAGACTGCTACCATATATGGCGTGAAAAATACCAGATGTTCAAGATGGGTTCAGAAAAGAGGCACTAGAGATCATATTGCAAATTTATGGTGGTTACTGGATTATACAAGAGAATTTCAGAATAAAATCAGCTCTTGTTTCATATATGATAGCAAAGCTTTTGACTTTGTGGATAATGAAAAGCTATGGTTGGCTACTTTTAGGACAGAATAAACAGGATAGTTTCCAATTGACAAATGTATCAGACAAGGATGTATTTTATCCCTGTCTCTTCAATCTGTATTCAGAACACAGCATAAGGAAAACTAGGTTCAATTTAGATGAAGGTAGAGTGAAAACTGGCAGAAGGAAATGAACAATCTGAGGTATGCAGATGACACCATATTACTTGCAGGAAATAGTGAAGATGTGAAATGACTACTGATGATGGCAGAAAGTGCCAAAACAATTTACACCTGAACTTCATGAAGACAAAAGGAATGACTATGGGGGTAATTCACATGTTTAAGCACGACAATGAAGAAACTGAAACAGTTGAAGATTTCCTACTCCTTGGCTCCATCATCAACCAAAAGGCAGATTGCAACCAAGAAATCAGAGGAGATTGAGACTGGGAAGGGCAGCCCTGAAGGAGCTAGAAAAGATCCTCAAGTGTACGGATGTGTTGCTGGCAACCAAGATAAAGATATCTATACTATAGTATTCTCTGTTACTATGTATGGGGGTGAAAGTTGGATAATTAAGAAAGCTGACAGGAAGAAAGCTGATTCTTTTCAAATGTGGTAATAAAGGAGAGTATTAGGGATATCATGGACCACCAAAAAAAACAATAAGTGAGTTCTAGATCAAATCAAGACTGAACTCTCCCCAGAAGCAACAATGGCCAAACTGAGGCTCTTGTACTTTGATCACATTATGAGAAGACAGACAACAAATGAAAAGACAATAATACTAGGAAAAGTTGAAGGCAAGAAGAAAAGAGAAAGACCTAACATGAGATGGATTGACCAAATCAAGAAAGCCACAGCCCTCAGTTTGCAAGACATGAGCAAGGCTGTTAAGGATAGGAAGTTCTGGAGATCATTCATTCATGGGTTCTGGAGATCATTCATTCATGGGTCGCCAAAAGTAAAAAGTGACTTGACAGCACTTGACGCAAAAAAGAATAAATTCATATTAAATGAAAACCCTGCTCCACAGCCCATTTTAAAAAGTGTAGAGTTTAGACTAACACAAGACCTATAAGATTTAAAGTACCAGCTCAATGCCTTGGGAGAAACCTAATCAGCATTTTTGGATCAATGAGAATGTTCCCCACAAAAGCATACATCAGTACATGCTTGCATAGAGAATTTCAGTTTTCAGATAATGGTAGCTCTTAAAATAGAAATTCTAATGTACATCAGTAGAAGATGAGCAAATATAGGGAGTCATCGTAAACAGGACTATGCAGAAAAAAAGTATCATGCTATTCAATGAGTTTGACTCCCAGGAAAGTGTCATTAGGACTGCAGCCATACCGACTTGCATTCTATGGTTGCTTTCTACCAATGTAAGTGCCCTTACTTCAGTGGAAGAAACAGAGAAGTGCCCCACTTTGATCCCATTTGTGATGGGGTCCCAGCTCCCAGGAGCAGAATCAGTGGGCTGGGAGGAGGAAAGTCCTGTTCAATGAGCTTTCAACCACTTATGAATGCACCCAAATGGGTCCAATTAGAATGAAGTTCTAAAGAAAACATTTTGTACAATGATATGAAGATAAAATCCTACAGTGTGTTTGGGGTCAATAACTCTGTGAACCTGGGCATATAACGCTTTCATTTCCCATTCATTCCAATAGGGGTCAACTACATTCCAACAGTGTCATCATTATTTCTCTAATTTTTAAAAATATTTTTTCAGTCCCACGTAAACTCTTTCCTTCCTACAGTTCTTCAATACAAAATAGCTCCTTTTCCAGGCTTTTATTAGGTACAATTCATGTGCTTGTCTTTATCTATAGGACCTAATCATAAGATGAACAAAGGGTTTCTACCAGAAAAAAAACACATGAAAGAAAGGGTTAACCCTCCCACTATCACTTCTACAGCCCTAGGCAAGCCATTTATACCTGGCTACTTCCTAAGTTTTAAAGATAAGTTGAGAGAGCCAATCATGAATCTCCAGTGCATCATGTAATTTAATGCTCTCACACACAAATGTACTAAGAGTATTCTGAAAGATTATTCTCATTCCAATTTAAGAAGAGATTGTCTTAAATACTAAGAATCACACTGCTAAAGTGATTGCAGTGTCATCTATTTTACTACAGCCCTTTTCCCTTTGTAACAATGTTCCCCTGAACAATTCTGTTTTATACATTCTGTAGAATGACAGAAGTACAGGAAATTTTCTGACCGCTTCAGGCAGGCCATTTCACAAAGTGGGAGCCACAACACAGAATGTTTAGCCATGGGCAGCTGCTGATCTTACCCATTTAAAAGGTGGCATCTTTGGCAGACCTCACTCAGATGACTGCAGCTGCTGCAGTGGGACATACCAGGAGAGGTTGCCTTTTAGACATGTGGGTCCTAGGCCAAGAATGGCTTTGAGGGTATACTCAATACCTTGAACTAAATCCAGGAAATAATTAGTAACCAGTGGAATGACTGTATAACAAGTGTAATATACATACTCTGTCTAAGTCCCAATAATAATCAAGATGTGGTATGCTACAGTAACTGGAGCTTATGTGTTGTCGTTGAAGGCAGACCAATGGAGACTGCATTACAATATTCTAACTATGGCATGGATCCACATGGCCAGATCAACCTGGTCAAGGAAGGGAACGTTCCTTCTGGCTAAATGAAGATGTTAGGGGAAAACATTGCCACTGAATTAACTTGCTTCTCCAGCAATAATGTCAGATCTAGCATGACCCCAAAACTCTTGCCTGAGTCAGTGAGTGCCAGCTGAAAGCCATCAAATAGCTGAACATTGTGTAACCCAACAGGACAAGTCCCACACTGCTGAAAACTGATCCCCAATGGCAATCCTCTAATTCAATCCCCAAAAAATATTAAAACCAGTCCAAAGTATATTTCAATACCTACTTCTACCTTCAAATGTCTCAACAAGTTGGCATGGTGCATCCCATCAAAGATAGCATAAAAATCCAGAAAGGGCAACAATAAATCACAGAAATTGTCTACATTCAAACAAAGATCAGCTAAAGCCAACAGTGCCATATCCATTTCACAGCCTGGCCTGAAACAAAACTGAAAACGGTTTAGTTGTATCACCAGGATGACCTGGCGCTGTTCTGCAACCACTCTTTCAACCACCTTGCCCAGACAGGGCAAATCAGACATGGTATGATAATTGGCCAGCCCCCTTTTTATTCTTTGTTGGTGCATACCTAAAAGAAACTAGTTTTTCTTTTGAGTAAATATAAGAAATTTTGATAGGTCTTAATAGAAGTATAACATTGCTTTTGCTTTTTAATATGAATACTGTGCAGTATACAGAAAGGGACAGCAGATGATCTGTTGGTAAGCAAAGCTTAGTATGCAGATGCTGCAACTCAAAGGCACCTAACAACTAACCAGTTTAATCAGTATTTAGCTGAAGGTGGGTGGTGTTTGAATGTGGCTGTCTACATGGACAAGATAGCAATATCTAAGAGATAAAAAAGAACTCCTATGGAGAAAGATAAGCAGTCCTATGTCAGGGACTAATGTAAAAGTTAACACACCGGAGTTTGAGAAAGTCAATACCAGAAATACTTTGAAGCCCTAAGAAAGAACCGACCTCTCCTTCTGAAGCAAGTTCACTGTGGACAACAGAGCTGAGGACATTGGAAGGCCTGTTTAACTATGGAGAAGAAGATGACGAAGAAGAAGAGACTGAATTTATACCCCACTCTTTATTATCCAAAGGAGTCTCAGAGTGGCTTACAATCCTTTTCCCTTCCCCTCCTCACAACCAGGGCCGGTGCTACCATTAGACCAAGTTAGGCAACCGCCTAGGGCAGTGGTAGGCAAACTTATTAGTCAAGAGAGCCAAATATCAACAGTACAACGATTGAAATTTCTTTTGAGAGCCAACTTTTTAAAACTTAAACTATATAGGTAGGTACATTGTTATTAACTTAATTAGAGTACTCCTAAGCTGGTGGGGCTGTCAGGTGGGGCTGACAGAGCTCTGACAGAAACTGCTCTTTTTCAAGAACAGCTGTGCCAGAACTACGGCTTTGCCCAAGGTCAACCAGCAGGTGCAAGTGGAGGAGTGGGGAATCAAACCCGGTTCTCCCAGATTAGAGTTTCTGCATTTAACCATTACACCAAACTAGCTCTGGTTTTGCTTAGTTCTTAAGAAACAGTAAAGAGAAGCACTAAAGGAGTTCATTCCAAAGGCAGGGTGTCACTACTGCAAAAGCCCTGCACCACCTGCTTCTCCTTTGCAAGTGAGAGGCACAGAGAGCAGGGCTTGGGAAGAGGGTCTTCACTGGAGGACTGGCCAAAGTACTCCAGTGCCACAACATTTACAGATATTCAGTATCTGAAGAAGCTTGCCTGGACACGAAAGCTTATACCCAGAATCAAACTCTGTTGGTCTTAAAGGTGCCACTGGAGTCAAAACATTTACAGCGTGATGCAATGCAGACTTACTCCAGTTTTAGGACACTGAAATAACTTTGCACTGTATTATCCTCTTAGATGGGAACTTGGAAAGTGAATTTTGCCCAGAGGCAAAAGAGTCGCCAGTATTTTAAACATCAAGACAGGGTATAATAAAACACACAAATGCATATTAAGCTGCATGACACTCAATCAGACCATCGGTCCACCAAGGTCAGTATTGTCCCAGACTGGCAGCAGCTCTCCAAGGTCTTGGGTGGAGGTCTTTGACAGCTACCTGACCCTTTTAGCCAGAGATGCCAGGGATTGAACCTGGGATCTTCCGCATGCCAAGCTGAGAGGTAATAATAATAAAAATAATAATTTTATTATTTAATTGGATTTCTAGCCCTCCCTCCCCTGCACAGCAGGGCTCAGGGCAGGCTACTACAGGAACAAATATATACAACTAATTCAAACCAGAGAAAGATTTACCAGCTTTACCAGTCTGGTAAAGCTGAGCCAGTCTGGTGTAGTGGTTAAGTGTGCGGACTCTAATCTGGGAGAACCGGGTTTGATTCCCCACTCCTCCTCTTGCACCTGGCTGGATGACCTTGGGCAAGCCATAGCTCTGTACCAGCTGTTCCCTCAAGGACAGCTTGGGAAAGAGCTCTCTCAGCCCCACCTACCTCACAGGGTGTCTGTTGTGGGGAGGGGAAGGGAAAAGGAGTTTGTAAGCCGCTCTGAGACTCTTAAGTGAGTGAAGGGCGGGATATAAATCCAATCTCTTCTTCTTCTTCTTCGTCTTCTTCTTCTACCTAATTTAAGATTTACATAATTAACCTGTCATATTTCTCCTTGTGAATAGGCATTTTTTCCCCAATGCACAGAAAACTTCCAGAGAGAGCAAGAAAGCACCCCTGGATGGGGAGTTGCTGATTCTGCCCATTGGGGGGGGGGGGCTCCAGGAGTTCTTGCTGCTCAAATGAGCAAAGTTGTCATGGCAGAGCGTAAGGGGAGAAAAGAGCAAGAATCCAGCAGCACCTGAAAGACTCACAAAATTCGTGGCAGGGTATGAGCTTTCCTGACTCAGTCATAGCTCAGGAGTTTGTAAACTGCTCTGAGATTCCAAGTGAAGGGTGGAGTATAAATCCAATCTCTTCTTCTTCCAGCACAACTGACTTATTTCCCCCCATGACTTGCTTGAGAGTAACCCTGCTCAGAATCCATCTGAAAAGCTTTTCTTCTCCTGTTGCAGAACTGAAACCGTCCCTAGTCTCTTTGGCCATTCCAATAGCAAAGCCCCCTCCCCCCAGCCCCAGAAAGAACTTTTCCTCCCTCCCCCACTCCCACCTCTCTAGGAAGCCTTTGGGATGGTGTGTGGGGGGGGATGTCCCCGTCACCTCTCCCCCCCCCCGCGGGCCTAACCACTCCTGCCTCCGTTCCTCCCTCCCCCCTCCGTCCAGGGACCAGGTGGGGATGCCACTCGTAAATTACAATGGAGATTTTTCTACACCTCCCAGAGACAGAGTAAACAGCAACTGGGAGAACATAAACAAAAAGACCGGTGTGTCTCTACCCCCCCCCCCGCCAGAAACGGCGGCCGGGCGGGAAACAAAACAAAGTTGGCCCTCTCACCCCCACCCCCGCCAAGGAAAAAAACCAAAAAGTTGGCCCTCCCGCCGCCGCAAAGGGGAAAAAAAGGAGGCCCTCCCCCCTGGCCAGAAACGGCGGCCGGGTGGGGAAAAAGCAAAAAGGAGCACCCCTGCCGCTGCCGCTGCCGCCCCAGCATGGCCAGAAACGGCAGCAGGGCCGGAAAAAAAAACAAAAAGGAGGCCCTCTCGCCCTCGCTCTGGGCGGGAAAAAAGGAAAAAGGAGGCCCTCCTGCTGCCGCCGCCGCCTCGGCATGGCCAGAAACGGCAGCCAGGCCGGAAAAAAAAAAAAAAGGGAGGCCCTCTCGCTCTGGGCGGGAAAAAAGGAAAAAGGAGGCCCTCCTGCCGCTGCCGCCACCCCGGCATGGCCAGAAACGGCAGCCAGGCCGGGAAAAAAACAAAAGGGAGGCCCTTCCGCCACTACCCCGGCAAAGGAAAAAAAGCAAAAAGGAGGCCCTCCCGCCCTGGCCTGGCCAGAAAGGTGGCCGGAAGGGGAAAAAAACAAAAAATACCACCACCACCCACCGCCTTCTAGAGGCCAGTGCCCAGGAGAGGCAGCAGCCAGCAGGGGGGTGGGAAGATGGCCTGGCCTCTGGAGGCCTCGTCCTCAGCCCTCCCCGAAGCGCAGGAGCCCTTACCTACCTGCTCCTCGCTCACTCAGGGCTGCTGGGAGAAGGGAGCAGGGCTTATGTACCCGCCCCCTGGACTCTTCACTAGCGGAGCAATGCTCCGCCGCTCCGCTCCCCAGCCCGAACGGAGGCCTGCCGAGACTGCTGCTGACTCTGCAAACGGTGTTTGGGAGGGAGGGGCACTGAAGCGGGGGTGGGGCAGCAGGCCAGGGGGCACCCCTCCCTCCCTAACCCAACCTTATGGCGCTCCTGCTTTGGCGCGTCCTCTGCCCCGGCCTGTGACTCTTTCCGGCAGGGAGGGGTGGGGAGGGGTGGGGAGGGGCAGGCACCACACTCAAGAGCCACACTCAAGGGCCTGAAGAGCCGCATGTGGCTCGAGAGCCACAGTTTGCAGACCACTGGCCTAGGGCGCAGACCTCAGAGGAATGCAGAAATGGACAATCAGTGCCCCTCCAACCGGCCACAGGCTCTCACACTCACTCACCAGCCCCGGCTCTCCCATGCTTTTTCTCCTCCAGAAAGTCACAGCAACTGCAGCAGCAGCAGCTCCCTTCAGCTTTGCCTCACACCTTGCCTGCCCAAGCCGGCACAATTTTTTTAAAAAAATAGCAGGGTCAAGTTTTGTGCTTTTAATTTTCCCTAGAATTCATCTGTTTTTGATAATTGGTTAGCAGTGTGTGGGGGGGTGCAAGTAGTTAGCCTTGCCTAGGGTGCAAAAAAGCCTGGCACCGGCCCTGCTCACAACAGACACCCTGTGGGGTAAGTGGGGCTGAGAGCTCTCCAATAACTGCCCTTGAGGGAACAGCTCTGAAAGAACTTATGACTGACCCAAGGTCACACCAGCAGCTGCATGTGGAGGCGTGAGGAATCAAACCCGGTTCTCTCAGATTAGAGTCCATGCTCTTAACCACTACATCAAACTGGCTGTCAGAGAAACTCAGACTTTTTAGCCAAAGCAGCTTGGAATCTTGTAGAATCTTCTGCTGTTTGGCATCAGCAAACTAACACAGCTACCCCTATGGAATTATGATAGTTGAATTTATTTACTGAATTTATTTACTGAATTTATTGTTGCTTCCTGTGTACTGTTCCCATTTGTCTCCCCTTTACTGACCCAGTGGCTTATTGCCAACTCATTGTGGTATGGTATTTTCAATATGAATGTTTTTTTAACTTCTGCCCCCATTCCCATGTTCATTATGATTCCAATAGCACAGTGGCTGAAGGAGTGGGCGGGGAAAAGGAGCAGACCCAGCACCCAGCCAATGGCACGCGAGTACTCACAGCCAGTGGATAGGGACCCCTTCTGATTGACAGGTCAGCGGACCTAAGACTGTGGGTGCGTGTGGAATGCTGAGGCAAGAGGGACATGAAAACTCAAATATTATATAGGGAGATAAGTTAAAAAGCACCAAACCTAGTACCAGGACCTGTAGTACCCCACTGCTTACCATTCTCCACCATGAAAACTGCCCATTTATACTCACTCTCTGTTTCCTGTTAACCAGTTTTTAATACACAAGAAGAGTTGTCCTCTTATCCCATGACTGCTAAGTTTACTTGGGAGCCTTTAATGTGGAACTTTATCAAAAGCTTTTTGGAAGTCTAGGTAAACAACATCTTCTGGGTCAACCTTGTACCTGTTTGTTCACCCTCTCAAAGAACTCAAAAAGGTTAGTGAGAGACTCCAGGCTGATTCTTCCTCAATAGCTTTTATTCATCAATATGCTTGCTAATGCTATCTTTGATAATGGATCACACCAACTTACCCAGTATTGACATCAGACTGACGTATGTTTACACTGGCTTCAATGGGAAACATTTCCATGTATAATTTTTAGCCTCCCAGTTAACTGGGATGGATTTCTCAGGGACTGTACCAAGTCCCCCAAGGATGTTCCTTACAAAATTTCAGGCAGATAGCATGAAGCATCCCCCTTCTAAAGGGAATTACAATTCTCGTTTGTTGTGAAGGCTGGAAGAAAAAAAATGCTTCAAGCAGGAAAGCACTTAGCATAGTAAGGTAGAAACATAGAATCACAGAGATGGAAGGTGCCATACAGGCCATCTATCCCAACCCCCTGCTCAATGCAGGATCAGCCTAGAGCATTTTTGACAAGTGTTTGATAGAATCAGGTAAAGTGGGAAGGGCAGAAGGTTTACCCTTCCTGGCCTGCACACTTACACCTCTTTTTTTAAGGCCCTCTTCTGCTTTAAACATGAGTCATCCATGATCCATTTTCACCAGCATTGCTTTTATATGAAGAAAGACCCTGTCACACAGAGAGATTTCATCATCCTTTCACTTTAGCCCATGTATGGTTCTCTTTTTTTACAGTTAGAGAATGCAGAACATATGAAGACAAGCCTCCAGTTTGCAAGCAGCCTCCTCCTCCTCACCTCACAGATTATGTATTTATTTATTTAACTTATTTGTACCCTGCCTGTCTTCCACAATGGAGACCCAAAGCAGTTTATATCATTCTCCTCCCCTCCATTTTATCCTCCCAACAACCGTATGAGATAGGTTAGGCTGAGAGATTGTGACTGGCCTAAGGTCACCCAATGAGCTCCCATGGCACAATGCAAAGCTTTTGTGATTGCCCAAAGGTGTCAGGTTTGGGTGAGGAATCAGACAAAGTTGGAGATATCTTTGTCTAAGAATCAGGGGCGTAGGGTTTTGTAAATTCCGGGGGGGGGGCTCTTTAGCGCGTGCGCTTTGCACGCACGCTCGCTGGGTTGATGTCCCCCCCCACCAGAAAACCTCCGCACCTCCCCGGGCCCTTCCAAGGCCCACCAGCCACTGCTGCCAGAGCCTCTCTCTCCCCCCCCCCTTTCCTCTCCCTTTGCTGGGAAAAGAGGGAAGGAGAGGGAAGGATGGAAGAGTGGCCAGGTTGGGGGGGGGGGCAGGGAGAGGCACCGGCAGCAGCAGCTGCCGGCCTCGGAAGGGCCCTGGGAGGCGCGGCAGCAGGCGCTACGTTTTCCCAGGGGGGGCTCAGTCCCCCCTGGGAAATTTCAGGGGAGGCTCAAGCCCCCCGTAGTCTACGCCTTTGTTAAGAACCATACTCCATGCATTGTACAAACAATGCATTTGCCTGTTTCTGCAACGAGGCTAATACTGAATCCCTACTTGTACCAAATAAGTTCACTCCCTGTGCCAGTGATCCAGCAATGTGTGCAGGAAACGTTGGGCAAAGTATTCTGGTCGGAAGCAGTGCCTGTCAGACACATTTCTGCTGAGTCACCTTCCAATTTGGTGGTTCTTCCCTATCCCTCTGGCATCCTGGGGAAAATAATCAAAGACAGCTTGGGGAAAATTAAGATACACCCAGTTACCCACCGACACAGCACAAGAAAAGGAGCTAGACCTGGCCTAGTCAACAAGACTGGCTTAGCCACCTTAAGTCGCATTCAGGGGAGAGGGGGAAGTGAAATAAATTTGATAAATAAATATTTGGATGTGCAAGTTGGAAGAAAATTCATTTGGGTTAGTTACCTTTTTGAGGTTAACAAACAAGACATGTTTGAGTTGTATTTTGAATACCCTTTTTTCCAATGCATATGGCTACTTATTGTACTATACCTGATTCTCCTACATGGTTAGAAATTATTATCTTAACCACTGAAACTGTAACAGATTATGCACTTTCAATTACATTTGAGAGCCAGTGTGGTGTGGGGCTTCGAGTGTCAGAATAGGACCTGAGATGCCCAGGCTGAAATATCCATTCTGCCATGAAACTCACTGGGTAAGCTTGGGTCAGTTACTCACTCTCACGTCTTCCTATTTTGCATGGGGTTGTTCTGAGGATAAACTGGGGAGGGCTCAACCATATACGTTGTCCTGAACTCCTTGAAGGAATGGAAGAATAAAAATGCACAGGACAACTATAAAAAGAATTAAAATGGAAACACAACCATACTTGTGAGTTTTACTTTCTTTCAGCAAAAGAAAGTCTGCTGCTTGGAATCTGTGGAAAACAAAAAAGCTTTCATCGGGCACTGAGGGCAAAGGATTACTTTGATTTTTAATTTGAAAGATGACTGGTAATTTAAATCCATTCTAATGAGACCTGTTGATAATTATGACATAGTTTCTAAGGCATTACTCTTGCTTGAATTTGAGCTTAGAATTTGAAATATTCAAAACCAAACAAAACAAGATGACCTCATGTATAGTAATTGGTTGATCATACAAATACTTATTAAATATAAACACATATGCTTTTGTAGATTTGTTAGAAAGATTAGTTAATTGCTTAATGAAAGATGTCTTTCAGATACTAATTCCTTCATTTAGCTCGACAGATTAAATTTTATATGAGGAGATATTAGTATGCATGCAATGAAGTGACACGGCCAACTGAAAAAGCTTAGATGTTAATAGAATGAGTGCAGCTATATTCGAAACTAAAAATCTGTAATCTTTATTGAATACATTGAAGATGATCTTTCATAAGGTATTTATTTATATTAAAAAAACATTTTAATAGAGCAATGAACACCACAATATGTTTGGATTCAGATGCTCTGTTTCCACCATAAATAAATTATGAAATCTTTAAATTGTGCATGAAAACTAGAGAGAATGATTCCTAATGAGCAATAAAAAATGTAATCTTTTGATGCCACAAAACCCCCACTTTGCTGACATTTAAAAGCCCAAGCAAATATATTTAGCAATTTTCATGTTTATCAACAATTGCATTTTGCATTGAGCAAAACCAATCCATTTAATTGATTAATAACTGGCAACACAGTGCTAATGTCAACAATTTTTGCAAAAGCAAATTATTGGCAATGCCAGCAGACCTGGGACGTCTTTTTTCCCCTTTTTCTTTTTGCTCTAAGCGAGAGCTCAGTCTGGCATGATTTCTTCTTTTCCCCCAGTAGGGTGCATGAGCCCTCTAGCTTCCAAGTGTGTTTCCTGCTGCGGTTACATCTTGGCCAGCACACAGCTGCTCTGAACAAGTCTTTGCATCTACAATGGGGTCACCCCACCACCTCCTTTTCAGATCAGTATGATCAGTACAAACAATAGTTTGATTTTGATTGCTCTATAGCACGCTTGGGTAGAGCCTCTGAATGCAAAAGAATTGCTCCAAAACAATGGTCTGGTTCATCATCCAAAGCGTCCCCTTTTCAGACAGCTGCCTCTGCCACACTCACCCTGACAAACGTCCAGAAAAACAGATGGTTTCAGCATTCATGGGCAGTTTAGTGAAAACCCCAGAGTCAACTATTCAAGACATCCTATCATCATGCTGACAAAGGAGCATTTTGACATTATATATATAAAAAAGAACATTTTAAAAATCCTGTCCATATAGAAGGACATCACTAAACTGATTCACCCTTATAAGAAAAAAGGGCAAGAATTCCTAAACTCAGAATGTAATAAAAGTTTTTGTTCAGTATACAGATTATCCTTAGAGTTACAAGCACACTAAACATACTAGGCAGTCCTGCGTACAACATGGTACTGCAATACCTAGCCACCAAGACCAGGAGTCAAGTTAATAAAGTTGTCTCAGCTTCAAACATCCAGCTTGTTGTTCTTCATTAAGAGAGGCCTGTGCCAACTTTTTTAGATCTGCATTTCACTGACTCTATAGGAAGGCCTTAAGACAAGATTTTACTCAGAATGTGCAGCCTGAAATATAAGACAATCTTCAGTATTAGACAATGCTAATTCTTACATATATCACAGAAAAATGCAATATGTTTTGAAGGGCATGCTTATTGTTTACATGTTACTAGTTTTGTCCCAAATTAACATGTGATAATGTATTTGATGATCATACATTATTAAATAATTCAGCGTTTTCAGCGCTATAACATTTAACTCAATTTACAAATATTCTGGTAGTCCTACTATGACTGTATGATACTGTTTCTGTCCAAACACTATATTTCCATGTTTTGCAAAATTTGTTTTTCCCACACACACACCCCTTGGGCAGAAGGAAAACCTGAAGGGAGAATGCCCAAGAAATGCCCAGGTGCCTACCAAGTCTTCCCAATCCTTCAGCTGACTCTTTCATTTGAATGAAACACTGTATGACTGTATGAGACTGTTTCTGTACAAATAGAATATTTCTGTTTACTGCAAAATCTGTTTTGCAAAATTTGTTTCTCCCACACACACACCCCTTGGGAAGAAGGAAAACCTGAAGGGAGAATGTCCAAGAAATGCCCAGGTGCCTACCAAGTCTTCCCAATCCTTCAGCTGACCCTTTCATTTGAATGAAAACAGCCAATGACAAATCCTGATTTACAATGGCCCCACCCACATTCCGGAAAGCTCAGCAGACACCTAGGAAAGTACTGGCAAGCGCCATGTTGGGGAACCCTGGTTATACAACATTTTTGTATTGTTACTACCTGCCTGTATCAGCATAAATGTAGCCAATATAAAAAAAAAACAATCAAACCACTTACTTAAATTTTAATGAAGCACAGTATATGACCTTGGACCAGTCATTCTCTCTTAGCCTCACCTACCTCACAGGACTGTTTTGAGAATAAAATGGAGCAGCCAAAATCATGTATGCCACCCTGAGCTTCTTAAGGGAGAGAGGGATAAAAATACATTAAACGGATTCCTTTTGGTTCCCCAGTCCACGTGTATTTGGGAGAGAAAGCAAGTAGGAAAATTAAAAAGAATGCTCCTTTATATGTCTACCATTTTTTTCCTTGCTGAGGTAATCAAATGTGACATTGATTTGAGCCTGTATTCAGAACCTGTTAAGTATTCTGTCCAGCTGAAATACAAACACTGTTTCAATTACCACAGGAGTCAGGTACATATTAAAGAGACACTGACTTCCTTCAGCATCAAAACAGACCTTTGATTTTATATGCATGTATACCAGCATGTGTGGGAAGGCTGGGGATTCTGTGGTCATAAACAGTTCCCCGCTACTGTGTCTAAGATTTAAACAAACAATCATGATTTTCCAGAACACAACTCAAACCCATTAGTGATATAGGACTTCACAGCAGGAAGAACGATTGCACCTTACAGAATTCAGCAGAGAGATAATAATTTTCACACTCTTCGGTAGCAGCGATTCAGGGGGCTTTTTTATGCCATGGGTTTTACAGTCTAAACACAGAAATTAAATTCCCATAGTCATAACTCATATCCTGCAATTGCTCCAAAATGGACATTAAGCTCCTCAAAGGGGTTGACAATGTCCTTTTAAATTATAGCTGCTGATTTAGATCACTGTAATATGACAAAAGAGACTTCAGGTCCTCAAGCTTGGAGACAATGATTCTAAGCAGGCAGATTTCTATATAATCTGCCCTCTGCTGTTCATCCAGAAAACAGCTCTCACTGCTGCTTTTCACCATCTATATAGTGCCAAGACTGTGCTCAGTGCTACATCTGGGGGTGCAAGCTCCTGCTCTGCAGCATCTTTCTGGGGAACAAAGGTGGTATTCCCCCCGACCTTGCCCAGCTGTGTGAAGAATGAAAACCAGCAGCACCTGGAACCCATGAAGGGAAGGGGAGAAGGAAAGGCCTCACACATCTTAGTGCCTCCTTCTACCACCACCACTATGAGTTTTTAAAAATCTGTTTTGATTGTAAACTGTCTTGAGAGGCCCCACGCCTAAAAGGTGTTGGATAAACACTGCAAATAAATAGCAGAAGTGACACCACCATGCTTTGACAGGGATAGCCCAGGCAAGCCCGATCTCATCTGATCTCGGAAGCTAAGCAGGGCTGACCTTGGCAAGTATTTGGATGGGAGACCTCCAAAGAATACCAGGGCCAGGAGGCAGAGACAAAAAATCAAGCCACTTCTCTGAATGTCCTCCATGCCCCAGTAGGAGTTGCCAGAGGTCTCCATGACTTCCAGGCATGGCCACACATATGCACAAAAATGCAAAAATACCAAATAAAAGAAGTGACACCATCACTACTCAGACAGATGACAACTGATGCAGGAACCTTCTGCATGTAATGAGCTGAGACACAGCTTGGGGATCACATTAAAGAACTCTGCCATGTGTCCGACTGCATCCTCATCCCAGTTTCTGAGAGGGGTAACATCAGGGCTCATTTCGTAGCAGGAGCTCCTCTGCATATTAGGCCACACACCCCTGATGTAGCCAGTCCTCCAAGAGATTACAGTACACCCTGTAAGAAGAGCTCTGTAAGCTCTTGGAGGATTGGCTACATTAGGGGATGTGTGGCCTAATATGCAAAGGAACTCCTGCTATGAAATGAGTCCTGGGTAACATTGAACTATGCTATGGACTCCTCAACAATGAGCCAGAGCTGTTGACATTACCTTTGTAGCATAGAAAGGAGGAGCAGCTCCCAGGCTATGGAGTCAATTCACACACTACAGAGAAGGTCCCATGTTCCCCAGCTGTGTCCTGTGTAATGGTCACATGTAAGCTGTGGGTTCTCACTTGTGGAGTATTTGACTGGGATTTTGATTGTGGCACTTGTGGACAAGGGGCTTCATCTACAAACTCACACCATTTTCCTGAGAGAGAAGGTGCTGTTTGTTTCTTGGAGAAACCCACAAGCATATATATGGGCTCCTGGGACAATTGCAGGTTGGGAAAATTGCACAGCGAAGAAGGCTGAAGCCACTTCTCCACATATGCCATAGTTGCAAGCCAAGCTGGGAACCACACATGTGAAAACTGCCAAGAACTCACAACTCACATTCAAGAATCACATAATGTGGCAACCTCAGGACCCAAACTGCACATTCCATGACGTATAAATTGAAGTTACATCTTTTAAAAAAAACCTATATATTTTTAACCTGTGCAGTTTATCTTCTCAATGGACTGTTATGTTTTTATGTCTTGCAACTTTTTTGTCACTTTGTTGGCTGCCTTGATTCTAAGAAGATCAGGAAGATAAATATATTTTAAATAAACCAAACAGATACATAAATCAGAAGGGGTCCTCTAAAGACTCAGCAAAATCTTCCTGAGGAGGAAGTATTGGACAAACAGTCATGAAAGAATTTTCCAGTTATCTGATGCTGCATGGCAACAGACTATGGTGAAGGGAAAAAAGCAGACAGACGTCAAGCAATACATGGGCTTGTATAATTCAGTGGTATCCCAAACCAAGTTCCAAACCAAGCATCCTTCTTTGATAAAGTTAGCTGTTTCTGAATGGGCATTTCCTGCAGATAACATAAGAACATAAGAGAAGCCAGTGTTGGATCAGGCCAGTGGCCCAGCCAGTCGAACACTCTGTCACACAGTGGTCAAAAACATCAGAAGCAAAGGATTTTCTGGAGCACCTCTTGCATTATGACAACAGAGGAAAGTTGGGCTGATCAGCACGTTGTTTGGGGGACCTGATATTGTTTGATTTCAAAAGGAAAGGGTAGGCTTGCTCACTGTGGGACCACACAGAAAGGCCAGAGTAACTAGTTGGCCACTGTGTGAGACAGGATGCTGGACTAGACACTGGTCTGATCCAGAACAACTCTTATCAGTTCTTATCGGTTCTAGCCCAGAGGCATAAGAAAATCTGCATTCATGGCCAAGGTGTGTGCATGACTGTGACTAACCTGCCTGGTATCAGCTCAGCATTCTGCCACTCAGCTGGCAGAGAATGACTCAAAACTCCCTGCTCCCCCCCATTTCTTTCATTTGTTATTCCAAAGACTCAAGAATCAGGACTCCAGGAGCACAATGGCAGGTGCCACACATTGCCCCTGGGCACCACACTGAGGATTACTGGTTTAAACAGTCATGCTGTGATAATGAGGTCACCATGATCGGAAATGTTTCACTTAATCGATTTAAAATCATACCACATTGAGTCATTCCTCATGTCCAACAAGACTATGCAACAGATTTAGGGGAGCTCTAGGCAAAAGACATCGTCAAGATTCTCTGTTCTGAACACTATACTGCTGCTGTACATATAACCTGTCTCCACAGCACAGTGAGAAGTTTCAAGTTCAGCCATTAATCTCTCCTTGAATAGGTCTACTACTACGTACAATAGGTAAGTAGGGGAAAATAGTACACTGGAGAAGGTGACAAGTGGCATGATCATTACCCAGATCAATTTTATTCCTCAAAGCAAGTTTTCCAACACTGAAGTACTTCATGGATTTTACACACACACACACAGACACACACACACTTTTTCTCATTCGCACAAATATGCTGCATGCTTTTAAAACTATTGTTCCCACACTAGTCCCCTAGGGAAAAAACACTGAGATTGCAATGTTCCGAAGTTCAAAATCTGACTGTCTGCCCAGAATGTGTGATGTGAAATATTCTTTTATTTGTAGCGGCTGTTACAAATCAAAAGGCAATTATGTTGTCCAGATAGACGCAGTGTGACTTTTTATCCTAGAGGGAATTAACAAAAATAGTTCTGTTAAAAAACAATTTTTTTACCAAAAATCCAGAAAAACTGGATTGCCTAGAACAGTATTCCTATTAAGAAACTTTGCACTATATAATGAAAAAGGAATGGAGTTTAGATGACACATTTTATACAGTTGTACTGTTACCTTGAACCCTGTCCTTTAAGCTCTACATAAGAGAAGTCCATATGCTGCTGAAGTTCGGCTACCTGGGAACCAATATATTGAATACTCAACATGGCCCCATCAGTGGATATTTAAATCTAGAGAGGTGGGGAAGGGGATACAGGGGGAAAGAAAGTGACCCCACAAGTCCTGGGTTTCTCACTTGTACAACCCTGAACAGCAGCAGTGGATAAAAGGGATGAGAACATAAAGGGGGGGGGGGGGGGTGTCAGCAGCAGACCAGCCAGGCCCTGTTAACAAGGGGGAGGGGCCCACAAGAGCAGGAGATGCATTTAACAGAGGCAAGAGAACAGCTTGGGGCTGGGTTGATGGGGATGAGAGCTGAACTTTGGGAGAAGAAAGAGAGTAAGGGCCAAGAGGAGGGAGGAGAAAACCAGCCTTGGAAGGAGAGATGCCAGCAGAGTTCAGAGAGGGACAGAGACTGCAAACAGCTAATGACAGAGTTGCTGGGGAAGTGACTCTCTCCAGCATCAGAGGACAGACTGCTAAGCAGCCAGGACAGGTATGGCACACCAAGGAAAGCTGACGGGGATGTCGAGTCAACGGTAGTGTAAGAACTCCAGAAGAGCCTCCCTGCAGGCTTCCCGTGACTCAGGTCGAACTTGAGGGAGGAAAGGCTCACCAAGGCTGCAGGATTCACTCTGGGGAAAAGAGACAGGACTGGTCACTGTAAAGAGGTTGGGTGGGGGAGCACTGAAGCTAATAAATGAAACAAGAGCCACCTGGCTTGTGATGACCCTTGTAGCTGAATGCTGTAGTGAATTCTTGCAGCTCCTCCAGGACTGAAGCCACTACTCTCTTACAGGTAGGAAATATTGTTTTTCTAAATATATTGCATAAGATCATCTATAGAAACATAGAGTTGGAAGGGACCTACAGGGTCATCTAGTCCAACCCCCAGCACAATACAGGAAATTTACAAATACCTCCCCTTCCCTCTTCATCTGCCCTATCAAGACCCCACAAGGCCATGCTACTCAAAACTTCAAACAGGCACATACCAACTTAGGGATCCTCAGTCTGGACAGAGATCCCTGAATTTATCTGATTTAATAACAGAGTATGTTCAAGCTGCTTATCTTAAAGAAACAAAGGGACAGTCCTCTTTTACATTTCTGCTCATCATTAGAGAACCAGAAAAGGAATATATCACATCAGGTTTGGTTTACAGTCAGTATCGAGTTTAGGTACACATTTCTATAATGAAAGAGTTTATTTGCTAAAGTTATCACACTATATTTGATAACCAGTGTGATGGTACAGAACTGTAAATAATCTGTAAAGAAGAAAAGTAACAAGTAAATCACGGCAAACATTTGAATACACCATATGGCATAGGTTGCCCTTTCCAACCGTCAGAGATATGTTTTCCTGACAATACTTTTAAATAGCAACCACCAGTGAAATGTACAAAGATGATGTACCAGGTTGTCTAATATCAGTACCAGGATAATAACTGAAATTTTCTATTAAAATAAAATATCTTAACAGTACAAAAAAGAATGGGGGAGGGAACATTTGCTATTGTCATGCACTGAAAACATTGAAAATAATTATAGTGTAAGTAGTGCAAGTAATTACAGTGTAACAGATTGTGAAAACACAGTACCTAGAAACATTCAGAGATACAGACAAACCATGGTTTGTTGTTAAATGAACAAGCCTCTAATTGCATGCAGCCCAGTACTTAAAAGACTTCATCTTATCACAAACCATGGTTTGGAATTACATATGAACCACAAATTACAGTTTGCATAACCCCATATAAACTGGCATTCTAAACCATGGTTTAACCTTGCCTTAGAAGCCTTGTTGGGAGGAAGCAAACCATAATCTGATTGAATTTAACAACAAAACTGTGGTTTGCAACAAAAACAGAACTGTCCAAATTACATGCAACACCAAGAGAAAACTCCAAAGAAACAGCGTACTAGTTCTCATGGTACGTATGCCAAAATCATATACAATGTGATCTTACCCCAAGAGCTAGTGTGCTGTATCTTAGGAATTTGCATCTTCTACATGGATCTTTGAACACTAGACTAAGGCTGGTTTTACATCTGCCTTTCCTGCTGGAATCATTCTACTTCCAAAAAAACTCGCCCACATCTCTTTCAAGTGTGAATCTGCATTCCTTCTCAACTGTCCATATCTGCTAATTGCCCTCTAGCTCTTAAACTGGCTTCACACCTCTGTAAACAAATCCTGTTCTTAACAGCACTTCAAAAGAATTACCCCTTTCACTCCAGTTCAATCAGATGTGGGCATTCCCCTACAACAGCTTTGACACCAATGTGTTACCGGTACAGGGAGCGCTGGAATGAAGCTGTTACAAAAATGCACATGTAAAATCAGCCTAAGTCTGAGAGCTGAACCATACAATACATTTAGTGAGTTGGATCAAAGTTCCCTCAACCCTTTCCCTGCAATCAAATGGCAGATTACTCAGGACCAAACCACAATACTTTAATAAGTCAGGGTTCCCCCCAGGGCCATTTTGGCTTGGGAAAATGGCATATGGAAAATTCACAGATCCCTCCTTCCCCCATGCTATGGGGAAATAAGCTCCCCACAGCTTCCACCTGGCTGCAGGAAAAGCAAGTCTAGCTGTGGGAAACCCATCCCATCTCATAAAAATACATAGTTTGTAGTTCAGGCATGAGTGGCTAAACAAAGAGACTGTTTTCTATCACACACTATAAAAACATACAACTACATATTCTATATAATTCAGGGTTACTAATATTTAATTAGGGAAGATATTTTTTTTATATCAGACTAGCCTGATACCGGTGCTTTGCTACGGTATTTAAGTTCCATAAATCCAGTTATAATACTGATGATGTGAAGTTTGAAAGGTAAGATTTGTTGTAGGAATTCTAATGGAGAAGTTTGTAGTGTAAAAAATGAAGTAAGACTTTTTTTTCTTCCACTGAAGGACCTCTCTGTAGACCACATTGGTGGTTCTGCCCTCAGGTTCTAGGATCACCAGGCTGCTTGGTGAGCTCACTCTGGAGCAGGCAACACAGAACTGTCCATTTAAGAAGCAGTCGTCTGTTAAGTCAGCTCCTGCCACCTTCCACAAAAGTGATGGCCTCTCTGCTTGTGTTCCTGGATGGTTTGGCTGTAAGCATCCCACCTCCTCTCCTACACCTGACAGGCAGCTGCCCGTCCAATGTAGGAGGGGGAGGGGGAAGGAGTATTAGAAACCACTGTGGAGGCGGGGCTGGCAGGATCACTAATGTGTTACTGCTGGGGTGGGCTCCCTCATGGCTTAAAGGCATCCGGGAGGCTGGGCCAGCAGCAGGGCTAAGGCAATCCTGATTTCCTCAACTGCCATTAGCTCTCTGCAGTCTCCTGCTTTTTTTTACCTCAGAATGCTGAGCTCTGCAGCTGACCAATCAGAGAGTGGGGGGTGCAAGTAGGCAGCAGCCTGGCAGCCTCATAGAAATCAATGGGGGAACACATTTTTCCCCTTTTGACCCACTTAGGGGCCAAATTTCTAAAAATCCCTTCTTAGTGAACACCTATAGCATGGTAGGAGCACTCTCCCCAAACTTGGTGTTTCTAGGCCCAGTGGTTTGGCCTGGACATTGATTTTACAGTGAGGGGACTTTCCTTTATATATATAGATTAAGGTATTAAGTAAAAAAATCAGTTTTTTATAATAATTTTCACCAACCAGCTCCTGAATACAGAACACATGTCAACTGCCCTCTAATGTTACTTCTTGCACTTAGTGCCCTAACAGAACATCCATGCTCACTGAGGTAACACTTTTAATTTACTTGCCTTGACTTTCAAGGTTTTGTTTTTGTTTATAGACCAGAACAAAAGTACAACATTTCCCACTGCATAAAGTGAAGAATTGATTCATATATATCACCTATTGCACATAAAGGAAAATTCACAGGATACTTAAACAACTGAGATCCTGATAATAAATTCTTTTTCCTGTTGATTACCTCAACTGTGTGAAGGATGCTTTTATCTCACAGTGCTACAGTAATATTTGAAAGCCTGATAATACACAGCAGACTTAATTGTCTTCCCAACCAATTGTTATCCATCTCAAAATATCTGCTCCTTAAGACTTCTGGAAGAGATGCGCCTAATGGCGGATGCCTCTCTCCACTCGAGCGGGAGAGGCGGTCCATGCCCGGTGGGGAGAAGGGGCTCTGGACTGGTGCCAAACCCCCAGAGACCTCAGTGAAGGGGCTCTGCCTGGGGTGACAGGAGAAGGGATCTCTCCCGACGGTGGCGACCGCGGGATCGAGGTCCCCCTCATCACCCCCGTAGGATCCCCCACCGAGGAAGCCTTTTATGGCTGCAAGCGCAAACCGAAAAATAGCAGAGAATGCGAGGCGATGAAACTACAACCCTCCCGATACGCAGGGTGAAAACGTGAGTCTCAAAGAAAGACTGTAAAATAAGCAGGGAAGGGGGTGGACGGAGTAAAAACCCCCCCCCCCTCCACTACCGAAGCATACTTACGGGACTTTCCCACGGCGTTACTGAATGTGCAAAAGTGTTTGCAAGTTGCTGGAGGGCAGGATCGCATGCTTGAAGATAAAAGCTTTAAAACGATATAAGTGCCGTTAAGAAAATCACTTCTTCTATCCACCTTATCTAACTGTAAACAAGAGCGAAGAAGCAACAATGGCGGGGAAACCGAAACCTTCCCCAAAACTAGGAAGCGCTCCTCCAAGTTCAAAGGCCGATACCACAGAGATGAGCACAATGCTTTCCGCGTTATAGCGACCCCTGGTGGACCAAATGACGACTCTCAATGCAAAAATGGATACAATGCAAAAGGAGCTAAAAGAGTCAAACAAGAAAACAGAAAAACTGCAACAGGACCTTTTGGAGGTGAAAGCATCTACAAATAAGCAGGACTTAAGACTGCAAAAAATAGAGAAGGATAAGGCTATTCAACATGATACCCTGCTGAAACTACAGATGAAACGTTCAAATTTTTTCCTACGACTTCAGAATGTTCCTGAAAAAAAAGGAGAAGATCTTAAAAAACTGTTAAGTGAAGCGCTAGGGCCTCTAACAGGTTTGAAAGCAGAAGAAATAATAAGCGACATGGATTTGGTCTATAGGACCTACCCAGTATATATTAAAAAGACTAAACTGCCTGGCGAAATAATGATAAGATTCTCCAAAAAATCTACAAGAGATGTGGTGTTAAAAGCCACCAACAGAACAACACTGAAGATCCAGGAAGAGGAAATTAAAGTTTTGAAGGACATACCATTTGAAATAAGAAAAAGAAGAAAAGCCTACAAAAAATTAACAATATGGCTTCAGTTTGAGTCAATTGTATATCGTTGGAATACTCCAGAGGGACTAAGTTTCAGTTTCAAAGGCAAAGATTATAAAATTGACTCTGTTGAACAAGCAAATAAATTCCTCGAAAAAGGTAAAGAAAAGAAAGCAGAGAGAGACTCAGATGACTCACAAGTATCGCAAGAAAGTATCTACGGCTTTGACAGCTCTAAAAGTGAAGAAGAAATATCAGACTCGGAAAAGGGAGCTGCTGCTCCCAAATCAAAGACTGAGACTAAAAAGACAAGAAGAGGACAGAAGAAGAAATGAGTGTTAAAATGTTTTAATAAGCTTGTGAATTATATAAGAATTTAAAATTTTTGTTAAGCTTTTCTTCAATAGCATGTGTACTAGCCAAACAGCTTTTGATTTACTGAAGTAACAAAGTATTTGAATAACTGAACCAAGGTTTATTTTGAGATGTTTCAGAATTTTTGTAACCTGATATAATTAAGCAATTTACACAGTATTCTCTGTATAAGATAATGTAGCTTAGTATGTAGCGTGATAGATGTAGAAATAGATAAAAATCAATAAAAAAATTATTAAAAAAAAATCTGCTCCTTAAGGCTAGCTAAACAGAAGATTTCACAACCCTTCCAAAAGTTTAAACAAACCTGGGCTCAAGTCCTATGCTTACTTACTTGGGAGTAAGTTACACTGGAGTCAGTGAGATTTACTTTAAAGTAAACATGCGCAAGCTACATGGGTTGATCTAGAAATATAATCCTGTGCCTGCAATGCCAGCACAGTTTGTATTCAAGCATCGCTAATAAACCCGAGTGTTTTTTTTTCTTTTTTCCCCTGTCATGGATTTGATATAATGTCTGGATTCAGGCACCCCAACAAAGTGAAGTTTCTATCTTACCAAGAAATCAGGATTCTAAACTAGTTTATAAGCAAATAACAAACTTGAGTTTCCTGGACAGTCCAAATACAGCTATCTTTAATCTCAGGTCTATACCCAAGTCCGACAATGAAACAGAAATCAATCAATTCAAGTTTGTGACACCTGAACACAGACCCAGAGAAAGTTACACATGCTCAGATTTCACTTCCCAAGGCAAGAAAACCACAGAGCATGGCTTCACTATTCTGAAGGGCAAGCAGCATCAGGAAATTGGGCCTGACTATAATTCTGAACGCCTTCTCTTCCTTTTTAACTACACCAAGATTTCAATTAAATATTAATATTCATCTCAAAAAGAACTGGTACTTGGAGCCAACCTATTTTGCCCAGAAGAGTAAGGTAAATTTGTCTAAGCTCAAATATTTCAGTGAGACAGCCTTCTTCAGACAAAGCACTCACCAAGGAAGAAGTAAATTATACATGTAGCTGGGATTAAAAAAAGACAATCAAAAGAGGAGGAGGAGTGTTAATAAATCTGCCCTCTGATGAGGATATTCTATTAGAAGATCATTTGTAAGTATATTAACCTGTAAAAACAAATTGCTGATGGGTTCATGGGTTGAATGAAAATATTATAGAGGCCATTAAATACAAAAGAGAATGGACAGAGCACACGCTATAAGACAAGTCAAAACTAAAAAAAATAAAAACCTACCTCAGCCAGCAATAACAACAGGAACATATATGGACATTAGAAGATTTTGCAAACCATTTCAGAGTTTCACTGTAAAGGGTAAAAAGGACTTTATTTACTCTTCCAACAAAAATTTGAAGTTATACAAAAAATCCTTTCCCTTGTTATAATTAAAGTGCACATCCCACTTAGCTTTCATGCTCAACACTTGGAGAAAAATGTATGTATTCATACAGAATGAAAGCCTCAGGTAGATCCCAGGCGCCAAGTACAGAAGGAGAACCTGGAACAGAGCACTTCTCCTTCTCTCTTCCAGCTCCAGACACCCTCCCTGTAACAGATGGGCAAAGATCCTGCCCCTGTGTGCAGAGCAGGGAACAGCTAACCAGAACCCATGGAATGCTGGCACAGTCAGACAGGAAGGTGGTATGAGATGAAAAGTGGCAAAACCATCAGTTTGAGCCAGATAAGAGTTTGTACCTCCACAGAGATAAACTGGAGGAATCCTTTCCCAGGAGACTGTGTTCTCAGATTCTGGTTTCAGGAGATAGCAGGTTAGTATAAAAGGGAGACGGTAACGGTCTCAGAGCCTAGTTTCAGGGCACAGCTAGCTAAAGAACTGGATTTTTCAGAAGGCACTCACACTTACACTGTGAGATTTATAGGGTTGTGGAAAAGCCAGAGATTCACCTCAAGAGTTTTAAAAGCTTGGCTGATAACTGTTCTCTGCACCCAGGAATTGACAACTGAAACATTATACATGCTGTGGGTAATACATGTAAATAGTTTCAACAGTTTTACCATCTGAAAAATACTGGGTTCGAGATGTGTATAGTGATCAGCTCATATTTGATTAGTGATTTCAGCTTAACTGTAAGACAACCCCGGAAGGGCTGAAGCCCTGCTTATATGCATGCAAAATACCACACCACACACACATCCACTCCCTGTGATAGGCTATTTACAAAACATTACCACTTGATTGGTTTATTCCAGAGTCCTGGCCAGCTATTGTTCTTGTTCTCCAAGCTCAACCAGTCTCTAGGGTGATTCAATCAGGGTGATTCAATCAGCCAGTCCCCTAGGGTGATTCAATCAGAGATGATTCAATCTCAATACATAACACCATCCTTTTTCTCCTATCCAAGGAAGTCAATAATATTTTTTCCTGTTTCTCCAGTGTCTCATTTGAAATAACTAGATTTAGAGGTCATTTGAGGTCAGTGTCAGCTGGAGGTTGGGATAGAGACTGCACTGGTCAAACTTCACATCGTGCTACCTGTATTCAAATGTCATTTAGAACACTGACTTCCATACTCCCTGCCCTGAGTCAGATGCAGAGTAGAGGACAGCGGCCAGAAGGGACAGTCAGCAGAAATCACTACCTTCTTCTGCTCTGTGGAAAAGAAGGAACAAGGGTGAGATTTTCCACCAGTTTCCTCTGAGACCTCTTTACCTGTGCTGCATATCACTCAGGTTCTGAGGGCCCCTCAACCCTCAGGTGCAGTTGTTTCTGGAGAGACACAAAAGATTCCAGAGGGAAAAGACAAAGAAAGGAGATCTGTTTCATGAACTGCTTCTATTTACATTACTTATGAGCAAAAAACATACTGCACACTCAAACATATTTTGGCAAATTTAAATACTTCAGCTTCAAACCAATTGTAAACATCTACTGTACAAGAGAAATGCAACTCTGAACAAGTTTCTGCTAGCAAAGCACAAGACAGTTGTTACATGCTGAATTCATATTTCCTGTGCTGCCAGCACAGCTTATGTGCAAAATATTTCTTCAGCTAAAATATGTTCCATGTTCTTCCTTCTGAAGTACAATTGATGCAGGTGCTGCTGTGGTTCTGACCTGCACTGGTGCCAACCAGCTGAAAGATACAGGAAGGTAAAGGGGAGAAGCACTGGCAAAGGACCAGAACTATTTCTGTGGCATACAAGGCATGGCACCTCAGTGCACCCTTAGAAAGTTACATCTTGGTGTGCATGATATCAGGCACCCTGAGGATTGAGTACAGAAAAATGTCTAAAGTGCCATGAGGCAGGAATGGAAAGAGATTCTCTGCCTGCTGATCATCTACCATCAGTGTCACAACAGCAGTAAGCATAGTAATATAGGCCTCTTACGACTGGGTGTTTTCTCTCAGTTTCATCATGTATGTCCGTCAGGTCTTCTTTGTAGTTCTGCATTGATTTTCCTCCCTTCAGTGCCCAGTTTGCTTTCTGGCTGCTGTTTCCCCAAGTTTTCTGGAATGCTTTTGTGCCAATATTCCCCTTGTTTTGCTTGCAAGCCAAAGGTAATTCAAGAGTGTACAGATTCCCTTGATTCTCCCCCATCCCTTGCCACCTCTTGAAGGTCACTCCCCCGCCCACATCGTCATTCCACCCACTCTGCACCTTCCTCCCCCCCTTCAGCAGTGTACAAGCTCCATTTTCCCCTTGTTTTATTTTTTTATTTTTTTTCACAAGTGACATGAGTCTAGCAATACAAGACTCTCACTAGTCTCAGATCGCTGAATACATTTTTTTAAAATGACACAGGGAACGTTTAAAAGGAGCTGTGCAAGGTTTAGTACTCTGCTGGTACTGACTTGAAAGGGGGATCAGAGAGAAGGCAAGCTGCAGCATCCCCAGTGCAAAAAAAAAAGAAAAGATGTCAGTGCTACGTGTGAACAAAATAAAGGGGGGGGATAATCAGCATGGAATGAAACTGATATGAGATGTAAAGAGAGAGAGACACACTGGGATGGGGAGCCTAAAGCTTTGAAAATATTTTTCCCTTTAATGCTTTAGTGAATGAAGTGTGTGTGTGTGGGGGTATTTTGGCAGTCTCTGGAAGCCCACCATTAAAATGATGGCTGCACCAGGTGGAACTTCTGCAAACCACCAAACTTAAGAATTGCTTGGGATTGATTCATTTGGAGGACAGAGTGCAATCATCAGAGGACAAGCTTCTAAAAACTGACAAGATCATGACCAGTGTGCAGGATCAAATTAGAGAACCACAAAGAGAAAACCACACAAATTTGTAAAGAAGGGCAGCAAATTAGCATTACTATGCAGCTGCACTAAAGCACTGGTGAAAATACTCCCCCCGCCCCAAATTTGTTTTTCATTTTAGTGGCACAGGACTAAAAATGTTCTCCAGAGCCTTTACCCTAGGAATCCTCTCCTCCCCCATATAAATTGCAGCCCTGTGTAAAGCATGGTGAAGTTACAGCTGACTTTGCACAGGCGTGCATGTACGCACACACATGTTGCTAACAATTACAGCTTGCAATGCCAGTGTCAGTGGGTTCTACCATACATTCTGTACACTCAATATGTTTCCCCATATTATGAGATTGTGTGACTCTTTCCCATTTTTCACAGTGGCAGATATCACAGCAGAGAATCCCCTACTGCTCAGCAATACAGAAAACAGAGCTTCACAGCTGCTGTCAGTTTAAAAAAAAAAAGTCTTGTCAATTTCAGTGCTGGATTTTCCCCCTTTGCCTGCATTCCTTTCTGTTTCCTTTCATTCAATATTGCTAGACACTACTGCACAGCTGCGATAGGACAATTGCATAAATTTTTTTAAAAACTTTGGACACCACCTCCCACACACTGCAAGTTATGTTCCACCCTGATTTAGAAAAGTGGGTTTTTTTTAAATTGTAGCTGCAGAATAAATACACCAGAGGAAAAAGAATGGTATGTAAGGCAAGCACAGAATCCAAAGTCAATATTAAAGGCTTACTGCTCTGAAAATCTGCAGGAAGATGTGTGTGTATAATGGACCATAGTTTAGGAAAGGGATGGAGTTATTTAGAGTTCAGATTAGGGTTTGGTAAGGGATATATACCAATTTGTTGCAAATAAGTAAGCTTCTGAAGCCTGATTCCAAAAGAGATTAGGGAAGTTGTCACATCTCTGTCAACTAATATATGTTGGGCACTTTTCTTCCATTAATACCTTATTTGTCATTGCAGGTGAGGGCCCCTACTTACAAAAAGGAATAAGCAAAACTAGGATTTTCATGGCATATTTTTTACCTTTGGTGTGCTTGGTCAGCATTTAATAGCCCATTTCAAGAGATGCTACTTATACACACCAACCCAACTACTATAGCGGGAACATAAGCATTAAGGCACCCAATGGGCATGGTAAAACCTACACTTCAACAACAGGGAAATCTTCATGCATTTCCTCCTACTATCAAGGAAGTGAAGGGAACAACTCATGCAAAACCCTGTATACAGTAGCAAAGCCCTGAAGAGTCCAATTCTTATTCTACTCCCCCCCCCCAATTTCCAAACTGAAAAAACAACCATACTCACTCATCTAAGATTGCAATCCTAAACAGAGTTATACTAGAAGAACATAACTCTGTTTAGGACTGCACTGTTAGCTTACAGCATGTTTATCTCTAATAAAGAGCAACTTTGTAATTAATGGCTTGGCTCCTGAAATGCACAAGTGGAAACATAAATGGACTTACTACAGTTGTACTTGCACAAGATTTTGTGTGATACCTAGCACTTTCCTCCCTGTATATTGCAGTCCTCAAAAGTAGGTTGCAAAGTTCTTGTACAAGCAGAAATGCAAGTGGGGATACAATAAGTCTGACTTAGCACAAGCAGCAACTATTGTCTTTCACGAGTCTCCACTTTAAAAAAAAAATATTTTAGAAAAAGTAATAGTATAGAGGGGATACAAAAAGGAAAAGAGGGACTATATAACATAATTGTATATATCAATGATAATTATATATTACAGAGTATATAAAATAGAAAATATTACTCCCCAACATCCCCTTCATTATAATTCTTAAAACATCTATATTCTAATTCCGAGAGGGGTTTTTTTTCTGTGTGGATGCTTATATCTGCCAAAAGAGAGCTCACTCTCCCCCAACAGCTTTTCCTACATAGTTGGGCCCCTTCCTCGGTCTGCAGAAAAATCTGAAAACTTCAGGTCCCAAAAATTATATGAACAAGAATAGTAGTTCCACAGTAAGCAGGTCTACTCAGAAACCTATTAAGTTTGACTCCCAGGAAAGTGTTCTTAGAATTGCACTGAAGGTGTCACTGCTCCAAAAAAGCTTGGAATCTAGCACTATTCTTGCACCTTGGTAGGTGAATCTGTAGATGAAGGGTTGCCAGGTTCTCCCAGCTCCAGGTTGGGAAACTCCTGGAAATTTTGGGATGGAGCCTGGGAAGGACAGGGACTTCAGTGGGGTATGATCCCATAGAGTCCACCCTCCAAAGCATCCATTTTCTCCAAAGGAACTGATCTCTGTAGTCTGAAAGTAAACTGTAATTTCAGGGGATCCTCAGGTCCCAGCTGGAGGCTGGCAATCCTATGTAAATGGTATGCTAAACATGCTATGTGGGATCCCACATTTAATGTTTTAAACTGTTTTAATTGTATTTTAATCTGGCGTTGTGCCATCTTGTAAGCCGCCCTGAACCCGCCTGCGGGGAGGGCGGGGAAAATAAATAAATTAATCCTGCATAGGAACATCCTCAGACAAAAGAGTGACCATAATAGTAATGATAAATGTAAAAACGTTCTATTCCTGTGCATGTGCCCATATATTGTAGAACAATGATCACGGTCATCGAATGCCGTGACAGAGACCGATAGCTGCTGTAGTCTGATTCCACACACAGGACCAGATTGATAAGAATTATAATAAGCAAAGCCCATGGTGTAAATCATGACTCTGCACCCATGATTTTTTTTCTTTGAAAATGAGTAATTATTTTACTTTCTGATAAATCTACTTTAAGTGTTTAGGAAAAAAATATTTAAGTGTTTTTAAAAGAGAGACAGAAGGTTTCATAGACAAACTTTCACTATTTCAAAATACACATGCTAAAATGTAACAAAACCACAAATGCTTTGGTCAAGAATCATCACTCCTTTTCAACTAACTGCTAGTTTCTCAGGTTCTCGGAATATTTTTATCAACTGGCATGCAGCTCTGCACCATATGGCATGATGCATGAGCACATAAAGAGAGAACTGGATCAGAATATAGAGAGATATTAAAATGCTTGTTATACCTATATGGGTGCAGGCAAAGATACAGAGTCACAGATTCTGTAACTCTTCACACAAAATGCATACTTGGATTATTCCAATCCTAAAATATGGTATTAAGTATCTTCACTAAATGTAACAGTCAACTTGTAACTAAAGATTCTTTCTCCAAGTACTATTGTTATGCATTGAAGTCATATGTTCCTTTACTCAAAATGGAAAGTAATGGATCTTTGGACACAATTTCTGAAATTCAGACAAATCAGATTTACACTCACTCAGTTGTCATCATACACTATTGTTATTCATAAGGGAAGATGAACTAGAGATCACCTTCTGTTCACTCTTCAGCAAATAACCAGTTTGGTATGGCTGTCTGGCAATCAAATTATGAACCAGAATGTTTTCTATAGGGCCTGTGGAAGACAGTGTTTCTGGCCACCTACTAATTGACTAGGCTACAAAGCCCTGGAAGCAACTGAAGTTCAAACCACTTGCAAAGCGGGTATGAGAAATGAAAAAATGGTAGGAGAGATTTAATCAAATAGCAAGTTTGGTACTTCAGTCCTCCCAGTAGATGAAGATAATATCTGACCCTCTTTATTATTTGGACTCCTTAAGATCTTTAATGAAAGGTTTGAGTCAGAAAGTTCCCATAGGAATTGATCCAAGCCACAACTCTTAAATCACACCAAGAATACAGCACCAAACCCCAGTCTAATGAAAAGCAGTTTCTGATCTCTTCTACACCCTTATGAAATACTTTGTGCGAAACCAAGGATGAGACAGTCCATTCAGCATATACTAATAGGTCTGCCAACCTAAACAAGGTATCTCTCCTCTCCGAAAATCCCACAGCTCTCATCCACACATATCTCACCACAGAGGACAATATGGCAGGAACTCCATCAACTTAACTACTGCTAGACTTGTGCAGCAGCAATTTGCAGAGGTGTCACCATGTTTCAAGATACCTGCACTGACAAGAAACATGGTCACCAATATAATGTTGAAATATTTAAAAAGGTGACACCTGTGACATCTCGTAAACCTTTCCTGTTAGATCCAGGGATATGATAAATAAATAGAGGTCAAGGAAAAATCCCATGCACTAAGCTACTTGCAGCCCCATGCACTAAACTACTTGCAACCACAATGCTAGCACTTCGAATATATTTGTAGTCCATCCTTCCTCCAAGGAGTGGTATAGATCTTTCCCCCATCCACATAGGAAGAAAATATTATTCCATTCCTAGGTTTCCACAAACAGTGCTTTCCTGTGTAGCTGTCCTAAGTGGCCAGCATCATGTTTACCATGTGTGCTGGCCCATATGTGAAGAGCGTTAGCACTCAGGCGACCAATTGCTGATATCCAATATAGGTCAACACAGAGAGAAAGTGTCTTTTAAATGTGATACCAATCACATGGAAACTCTGCATGGATAACTGGTTTTTGCATGACACTGTTATGTCTAAAGCACACCACAGCTCTGCAGAAATGACAAGACTGGGTTTCAGCCCAAACTCAAATCCCTAAGAATCAAGCCTTTCACCAACTTATAATGTTACCAAATCTCATTCATCTATCAAATGGAGTAGTTAACAAAAACATAGTGGAGTCAAACTCTGAAACCCTCATTAAAGTAAATAAAGGAGTGGGGGGAAACTGTGTAATTCAACTGTCATGCAGGTACATATTAGTGCCTCCAATAAAGAAAATTCTTCTTCTCAGTTCTGGTTTATGCTGACATGAAAAGCAGAGCATGTAAAATAGGCTAGCTAAATAAACCCGTTCAGGTAGTTTAAATACTACCTAATTTTTATAGTTACATTCTGCTATTAAATTCAGAATGATAAAGGCATTTGTTTTGTGCCATAAATTTGTACACTTTGAAGATGTGCATCTTATCCGTACATCTCAAAGAAGTGCAAGTACTCATCTGTTGCCAACTGATGTTTTTTGCATGACTCTTTGCCATTAAAATCTTTCAGATCCACTCCAACTGAGATGCTGATTTAATCAGTACACAGTAGAAGTGTCTGTATCACTGTCTAGTCACAGCTGCTTGGATCAGCTCACTTTGGTTTACCAAACCAACACTGACAAGATGCTGGGGAGTGTAAGGCCGCTACTTGTAGATCCTTGTCTTCCTTGGCTTGTAAAATCCTGCAGGGGAGTACTGGGTCTTTTCTTCCAAATTCTCTGAAAGAGGCACTTATTAAACTAGGACTCAAGAAGGTATTTTTAGATAAGCAGGCCTTGGCTAATTAGAAACCCATTCCAAACCTTTCCTTACTGGAAAAGCTTACTGAAAGTGATGACACAGTAATTCCAGAAACACTTTGTCTACCAGTGCCACTAAAGCCTTCTCAGTCCCGGTCAGGTTCAAAAGGGCAATGCCCATCTTCAGATAGAATCACTTCTTGTATTGTTATACTTCTGTAGCACCTAGGAAGTGAAGTGGGTTTGGGTTCTGTGGTGCTGAGGTGGCCGTTGTTCTTATCAGACAATCAGTGGGAGATTCTGGGAAGTGTTAAAGAGGGGGGCAAAAGGTTCTCCCCTGTTGTTTAATATATATGTGACCTCCCCCCCCCATGCCCTGACCTGGACAGCCCAGGCTAGCCTGATCTCATCAGATCTCAGAAGCTAAGCAGAGTCTGCCCTGGTCAGTATTTGGATGGAAAACTACCAAAGAATACCAGGGTCACTATGCAGAGGCAGACAATGGCAAACCACCTCTGAATGCAGTTTGCCTTGAAAACCCTACTGGGTCACCATAAGTTGGCTGTGATTTGACAGCAAAAACAAAACACCCTAATGAGGTATCATCAATACACTGATGGCACTCAGCTGCATATCACTTTGAATGAGCCCTTGGCTGTGGCTGTCTCTGCCCTGGCCCAGGGTCTGAGTGCAGGAGTTGAATGGCTGAGAGAGAATCAATTGAAGATGAATCCAGATAAGATTGAGATGAAGCTGGTTGTAAGGACAGATGCTTTAAACTGAATTTTTTCTCCCTACCACTAATAGAGATCAACTATCACTTTGTTAAGATCTTTGGGGTCTTATTGGTCTGCAGCTAAAGAAACAAGAGACTATGACACCAAAAAAATGCTTTTTCCCAGCTTCACTTAATTAAGGTGCTGGCTCTTTACATGCAAGAGTCTAATCTGGTTACACTGATCCATGCTTCAGTAGCCTCAAGACTAGGTTACAATATAATGCTTTACATTGGATTTCACTTGAAGATGATCTGGAAACTTCAGCTGGTAAAAAATGCAGTATTCTGTTTGATATCAGGAGCTACACGATGGGGCTGTATTACTCTTCTTCTCAGGCCCCTTTCCTGGCTGCCTATTTATTTCCAGGACTAATTCTAGGTGCTGGGGCTTACCTTTAAAGCCTGCATGACCTGGGGCACACATACATGATTAGGGTTGCCAGCCTCCAGGTGGGGCCTGGGGATCTCCTGCTTTTACAACTGATCTCCAGCTGACAGAGATCAGCTCCCCTGGAGAAATGGCTGCTTTGAAGGGTAGACTCTATGGCATTGCACCATGCTGAGGCCCCTCCCTTCCCCAAACCCCACCTTCTCCTGGCTCCACCCCCAAAGTCCCCAGGTATTTTCCAACTCAGACCTGGCAACCCTATACATGATGGATTACCTCCCCTCATACATGCACCACCTTTTAACAATTAATGGGTTTTGACTGTTTTAAGAATTAATTATATTATTGGTTTTAATTGTTTATCCACTTTGTTGTTCATTGTTCATGCACTTTATTGTTACCCACCCTCAGCCCATTTTGGGAAGGGCGGGATATAAATTTAATAAATAAATAAGACAGCTTCATTCCTCTACTGTCTGTGCCATTTTTGTCTAAGGTGTGTTCTAAAACGGCCCAGGGCTGGACTTTTTCAGAAGCTGTCCCATATTCATGGAACAGCTTCCTGTAAGAGGTCAAAGGGGTTTCTACTCACCTGACATTCTGGCCAGATACACAGAGCTTTTAGTGCAACCTGAGTCTGGGCAAAAAAATGTTTTCCTGTCTATAAAGATTGTTTTGTAAAGAGAGAAGGTAAAACTCTTCAGTGTAAACTTTTTAATTGCAACATTAAGTTTGTACATTACAGGATAATTTTGGTACAAATCTTTCAGTGGGTCCCGCAATAACAAAAAGAATACTCTATTGAGGCTTAGTTTATAAAACCATAGTCAATAGATTAGAGAATAAAAAATTAAAACTGGCATAACTTCATAGATATAAATCACCTACTTTGTAGTTGTCAGTAGAGATTAAACCAAGGTGAATTAAAATATTTCTTAAATAAGAACTTCAATTATGTAAGTGATAAGAGTTGAGAAGGGAATCTAGAGCTTTGTGAAAGCCATCTGAAAAAGCTTAACTAAAAAAATTCTCCTTGCCCAATAAATGGGAAGTTTGAGATTTTGTTCAGTATACATAAACAGTGTTCAGCATATACATAAACATAGATTTTGTTCAGCATATACATAAACAGTGATAATTATTCCTCTGGTACCTGGAAAACTAGCAAACATACTGCTGCATAAACTTTTGTAAGTAGGCAATAACCTACTTCATTAGACCTGTAAACAGTCAGGGTACTTCACGCAGGAAGCATTTTACTGTATCTCAAGAATTTAACAAGAACTTGGGATTCTTTAGCTATTATGATGTGAAACAGATTAGCAAAACATGGAAGACTGCATTACCCCTAATTACTGATGTTGTGTCTTTGTCCTTTCCTTGACTACATATGAATTTTACATCTTCCTGCATTTCATGGACCTTTGACCACATTTACAACATTTTTCTTCATAACCTTGTATATTAGTGTGTCTGCCTAGCAGGACATGAAGCTAATGATGAAGTGTAACCTAATGCCACAAAGTTTATACTAGATAAAAACTTGTTCACCTTTAAGATGTTGCAAGATTTTTTTTATTCTCAGAAAGGAAGTTAGTCAAGAGATTTCAGTGAATCTCCTCAGAAAGTCCATCCTGAGAGCAGAGTTACTACTTTTTCTCCCAACTCTTCTGAAGCTGTCCGCTGAATCCTACTAGAAGGTCCTTCCACAGCTTCATTGTACCTTACCCATTCTACCCATACTGTTAATAACAATCATTATTTATTGTGCTAACAATGAAATAAAGCACTCTCTCAGCTAAGAATAACTCTCAAAAAGAGATCAGGAACAGCTTTCAGCTTAAACTAGATTCAGTGGTCAAACAACTCAACCCTAAAACAGGTCAACTATATAGATCATCATAAGTCACAACACATTTTAAAACTTCAAATTCCCTTGTATATTACAGAACAGAAACTTGTGCATATAAATTTGCAAATAGCCTTGTATAAAAGGGCACAAAAGTCACCAAGTGTTCAAAAGTTACTCATCCATATGCCCACACATACTTATGTCACTCATCTGTGGCATCAAAAGAAAAGAGAACTAAAATTCTGACCAACTGACAAATATTCTTACTACAGATGACAAGACAAATAGCTATTTATAAGGCTCATTATTTCCTGGGAAAGCTGTTAAAATCATAGATGCAGACATATGGACCTTATTGTTCTGCTTTAGAACAAGTCTCCTGAAGTCTCATTGTGCAGCATGTCTTAACACCACAATTAATGATACAGCATTATCTTGATAAATTTGATGCTTTCAGAAAAAATAAGGCATGAAATTTGAGCTTAAAATCTACTGGGCAAACATTTCCATTCCACTGAGCACTATGAATGAAAGGGCATCCTAGAACTTTACTACATGAATTCCATTGTGATAGGTGAGAGTATTAAGTGCGGTTCTACAGAAGACAGAATTATAATTATACGCTCCTGTGCTGTGTTTTGCCTCATGAGTTGATTGTTGCTATCCGGGGTGTAAGCCAGCATGATGCTTTCTGAACTTTTATAGGGATCTATAAGAGTAAATGAGTGAACTATTTTGCTGACTGTGTGGGATGGACTCTTGGACAGGGTAACCAGAGGGAAAATGACTCCAAACGCTTCCAGCAGAGGTTTAAAGTACCATTTTCTGAGGTTGCCACCTCCAGGCCAGGAGGTTTCTCCCAACACAAAGAGACTTACACAGGAAATAGCCATTGGCATTTTAACTAGTGACTTGTCTTCACAAGACACCATCACAATGTGTGCTCTCTACACGTAGCAGGCCAACCCCCCCCCCCCCCCCCAACATCCTCCCGTTTGGTACAGCAAAGGATTTCCTTACAGAGATGCGAACACAGCAGGACATTTCCTGGAAGAACCAGTTTTGGCCGCCAAAGGTCCTACCTTCATCTAAAAGACAATGCTCCTAGCCAATGATGTCAGCTTCCAGCCCTGGGTATCTCTTTGACCAGCAGGTAGAATCCAATGCTGACCATTCCTCCTAGCCTCTCTTCCACTGGACAAGAGCTAGTGGGTGGACTCTGTAAGGGGTGGTCTCAAGACAGGCATCTGGCTAAGCCTGCCTCCCCCACAGAGACTACCTCCCACCCCCAAATAAAGAAAAGTTCTGAGCACCATATCTCTCTCTTACATCGCCTGCTCTCTTTTTGCATCTCTCTCGCTTTCTCTCTCTCTCACCACCCTCTGACATGGCTCCTAATCCACAACCCCCCCCCCCCAATTCCCTATAAACTCATCTTGTTTCTCCAGCAGGAACACACCAACTCTCTCTGCACAGGTAAATATAAAATGCCAATGATTTCGTAATAATGCAACCGTTCCTTTAATTCTATCTGACTTCCTAGAACTGTATGAATGTGTGAACGTTTCTGTAACACTTGAATAAGCTACCTTTTATTCTTTAAGTAAAAGAAAGCCAGTCTGGTGTAGTGGTTAAGTGTGTGGACTCTAATCTGGGAGAACCGGGTTTGATTCCCCACTCCTCCACTTGCACCTGGCTGGATGACCTTGGGCAAGCCATAGCTCTGTACCAGCTGTTCCCTCAAGGACAGCTTGGGAAAGAGTTCTCTCAGCCCCACCTACCTCACAGGGTGTCTGTTGTGGGGAGGGGAAGGGAAAGGAGTTTGTAAGCCACTCTGAGACTCTTAAGTGAGTGAAGGGCGGGATATAAATCCAATCTCTTCTTCTTCTTCTTCTTCTTTATACTGATAACAGTCTCCTTGTCAGTTCCTTGGTTTGTCTGGAGGAGGCAGCAATCTCTGTATAAACAGGTGCAGATCCTTAACGCCTACTGCTGATTATTAAGAGCTAATATTCCCCAAATATTAATAACATAAAAGAGCAGTCAGGCTAACAGGGGCCCAACCTTGCTTCTGTTTGGGGTCTCACATTCCTCCCACTCCTGAATTCTGCTTTCATTCCCTCCTCTTGGCTCTGGCTCCTTTTCCAAGTTGGCCTCGAGATTCGTGCTCCAGATGTTCTGAGGCTGGAAAGGCCAGGGCTTTCCATTTATATCCAAGAACACACATGATGCTGTTCTCACCTGGCTATTCTCACTCACTTCGGGGGCAATGGCGGTAATGGCTGCTGGAACCAGATCTGAGCTGGGTTTGTCTTCTTCCACCCACCACCAGACTACTGACCAAGTATTATGTTAACTTTTATTCTAACTGGATTGTGGCATTTATTTTTCATTTTGCTCTAGTCTCATTTTCATGGAAGGCTGTGTTGATTAATCTTTCTGTGTCATTAATTCCAGCCAGCTTCTGATTCTTGTAAGATAAAAGTCCATCAATAAACACTTACTTGAGAAACGGAATTATAGGCATGACACATCATGATTGGAGAAATGAAAGAATCTATTAGAAAATCAAAGCTCCTGTTAGCATGGTATCAGTGTCATTGCCTGGACAATGGACAGACTGGAACCACAACCACAGACTCATAACTCTAATTAAACTGAGGAACCAGAATATCTTCTTTGGTGAGGCTTGCACATCACCACAGAACTTACTCTATGCTTAGCTGTAGGGTTTCCAAAGCATTCAATAGACAGCTTTTTAAATTCCTTCCTCTAAAGAAGTAGAGGCCTTTGCAGGAATATCTGAAAAAGATGGATGAATTCTAAGGCCTCCACTCCCTGTGCATGTCTAGCCCTTCCTCCATCAATTTCTTTCAGGCTTTGTCAGTAATCTTTGGAAATTTGTCAGAAATGTTTGAATGGGATTTCAGAATCTGTCAAATCACACCGGCTGATATTTGAATAAGAAGGTAATTTCACACAGCGATAAGACAAATATCAAGAAACACAATCGCAGAAAAGAAATCAAAAAGTAAACTTCTACCAAGCAAGCCCTACAGTCTTAACTAGCTATTAAGCAGTCATACATATCCATGTGGATGAGAATTTCAGTAACTGACTTCATAGACCAAAGTCTGCTTTCAAACAGACCTTAGGAAGGAGTGGACTAGTCCTTGAAGCACTGGTCCAATGAGCTTCCAGCTGGTGAAGCAATTTAGAATGGTCAGGGGTCATTTTGCAGAAGAGGTGCCGGAGCTCATTAGCATACCTATTAGCATGACTAATAAGCATATGCCACGCCCCCAATGGAGGGAATGGGGGCAACCTGTTTGGGGGTCCGTAGAATTGGACCCTCTGGTCCAATCTTTTTGAAATTTGGTGGGTATTAGGGGGAAACACCCTCAAACCCCCTCCCCTCCATCTGCTTTTAAAGCTGCTGCCAAATTTCGGTGGCAATTCAGCGGCGGGCCAAATCAGATCTGACTTGGACCGTGGCTGCCCTAGTGGCCACTCCTGGGCTGCTGGAGCACCACTCTGCCTCACTCTGGCCCCAAATGACCCCTGAGAATGGTAATGTTAGGTCCGAACACTGTACAAAAGCTTCCATGGTCAACTGACTTAGGGGTTCTTCTGTTGAAACCTTTGCTAATAATATGCTGGAAAGTGTTTGCAATAGTGGCTACTTTTTTTTTGATTTAAAGGTTATTTTATTAAATATTTTCAGTTCAAGGTTTCATTATAACAAAGCTATGAAGGTTCTACCAACATTCAGGGGGAAAAAAGCCTTAACAGCAATGGTGGCTATTTTAAGATTACAGTCTATACACAGAGCTTAATGCTGCCAAGGAATTGACAATTATTTGGTGCAAGAGAGGATCATTTCCATATGGCAAACACCTTAAATATGATTTCTGTACCAAAGGATTACTGGGTAAATTATTTGGAAATTCCTAGGGTTTGTAGCACTGCTTATCAGTCTGTCTTTATGGATATACTTTGGTTCTGTAAAAGGCTTAGGATATCAACAAAATAAAGAGTCAGCTCAAGGAATAATTTTTCCATCAAAAATGGAACATCTCGTGCAAAATGGTGAAAACAGATTTCACAATATTCACTAGTTGCCCTGGGTAAGTAACCACATCTAAGTTTTAGTTCTTCCACATAAAAAATGAAAATAACGTACACACACACACTGAGAGGATTGCTGTGACAACAAAAGCAATAAAGAAGGGTATAACTGAAAATACTCTTCATCTCTGGCCAATTTTTCCTGAAAGGTAGAACTTTTTTGAAAATTTTTCCTAGTATCTGAAGATGCAAATCTAAACTGTAGCCATAAGTGAAACTTTAGTCAAGGCCTCCAAGTATAAACTGCCAACTATTAAAATCTAATATCTGGATTAGAAGCAGTCCAGCATGAAAAGAAAAATACTTCTGTATGTAAATGATCATGAAAAGGCACTAAGCAGTGTACATTATAGTGATATGGCAACAGAACCTAGCGTTTTCTATGCAACACTTTCTCTTTTTGCTGTTAACATTTAATAATCTAGTAAAACCTTCTTGCTATTTTCATTTCAATTAGAGACATCCAACATCCTTTTAGATATAAAATTAGTCATTTGCTATTTATATCCTTCCTATGAATGGTCCATTTGAGGCTCTGAAGATGTTATGAAACAATTTAAAGGTAAAACAGCAGAAGCATTCTTGGCTCAGAAGTAATGCAAATAACCCAGATGGTCTCCAAAGAATGCGAAAACATATAAACAGGATTTCCAAATGTGCACACTAAACCAGAATGAGGCAATGGTTTATCTAACTCATGCTAATATATCCTGAAATGATTATATATTCATGGATTGTATTTTAAAGATCACTGGCACATGCCGAACGAAAATAGACAGAGAACATGAAGATAATAGGTAACCACAATTTCATCCCTTTTTATTGGAACTAATCAAACTTTTTAGAAGGTACCACGGGAGTCAAACTGAACCTTGTACCAGGCAGGCCCCAGCACCTCAGAGCTTGTTCCACAGCACTAGCTGCAGAAGAAGAAGGACGAGGAGGAGGAGGAGAAGAAGAAGATGATGATATTGGATTTATACCCTACCCTTCACTCAGAGTCTCAGAGCAGCTTACAAACTCCTTTCCCTTCCCCTACCCAAAACAGACACCCTGTGGGGTAAGGTGGGGCTGAGAGACCTCTTTCGAGACCTGCTCTTTCAAGAACAGCTCTGACAGAACTATGGCTTGCCCAAGGTCATCCAGCAGCTCAAGTGGAGGAGTGGGGAATCAAACCTGGTTCTCCCTGATTAAAGTCTGCGCACTTAACCACTACACCAAACTGGCTCTCACACCAAACTGGCTCTCCAGACCACAAAGGATCTGGAATGTGTACATCCCAACAGCACTTGCTGAGCTGCAATATCCACTGTAGCTTCAATCATATGACAGTCGAGGCCAATCAGGACATCTTGAGCTTATAAAAACCTGGTTTGCAGACTTCAGTGTGGACAGCTTGTCGCCCAAAAGTAGATAGAGCTTAAATTTACTGCTCCCCGGTTGCTGGACCATGCCTGCAGCCTCAGATCCTTATGCCTCCTTGGGAAACCATACCCTCAGCCTGCTTTTGACCTCACTTTTTGCATCTGGGCCCTTGGCACTTCATCTGACTTCTTGAAAAGCTAGCGTGCAGCCTATTTTGACCTTGCCTCTGGCTTTTTGCAACCCCAGACTAATCCCTGCTACTTGACAATATCACAAAACAGTCTACAAGCTTTAGAGGAGCGGGTTGCTAAAAGCATCAAGACAAACAAACATATTTAAATATTTCTAGAGTAGGAAATGAGCCAGAGACAGTTGGACCTTTTGCTGATCAAGGAAAAAAGGGGATTGCCAAAGGAAAATGGGGAGATGGCAGAGAAGATCAATGATTTTTTTGCTTCTGTGTTCATTGTGGAAAAGTTTGGGGCATGTACTCATGCTACGGCCACTATTTTCAGGAAGGGAGTCTATAGAACTGAGCCAAATTGAGGTGATCAGAGCTAAAGTTCTAGACCTATTGGGGAAATAAAAAATGATAAGTCTCCAGGTCCTGAGAGTATACACCTGAGAGTTCTTAGAGAACTCAAATGTGAGACAGTTTACATATTAACACATATATGTAACCTAAATTCAGCCACTGTACCAGAAGACTGGAGAGTAGCAAATATTACACCAGTTTTTTAAAAAGGGATCCAGAGGGGAACAAGAAATTACAGGCCAGTCAGCCTAATGTCTGTCCCAGGCAGATTAGTAGAAGGTAGAATTATCAAAGATAGAATTATTAGGCACACAGAGGGACAAAGCCTGCTGAGGGGAAATTAGCATGGCTTCTGCAAAGGGAAGTCCTGCTTCACCACCCTTTTTGAGTTCTTTGAGAAACTGACCAAGCATGTAGACAACAGTGACCCAGTAGACATTATATACTTGAATTTTCAAAAGGCTTTTGACAAGGTACCTCACCAAAGCCTCCTGAGTAGGGATGGGCACAAACCAGGAAAATGGAGATTCATGGTTCGTGAGGTCCCACATACCATGGCAAACCTCCCCCAGTTCACAAACTGGTTCAGTTTGTGAGGCTTGTGGATCTTCCCTCCCTCCTTTCTGCTGGCAGCTCCCTGAGGCCAGCCAAATGGAAGGGGGGGGGGGTGAGAACTTGCAAAAGCCATTCTAGGTCAAATCTACATCTGACTTTCCCGCTGGAATCATTCTACTTTCAAAAAAAACCCATCTATACCTGTTTCTAGTTTCAAACCATACTTGTTCTAGTTTTAAAATCACTGTCTACATTTGTTAATTGCCCTTTTGTGGTCAAGCTAGTATTACACTGCTTTAAACAGATCCTGTTGCTTACTGCTCTTCAGGCCCAGGGAAAAAAACCAAAATGAAATTTGAAACCAATGTGAAATGAGTGTAGGAAAACAACAGCAGTCAAACTACTTCAGAGGGGAGGTGCAGATTTGGCCTAAAGGGAACATTACCTTTAAATGGCTTTTGCACACAGGTGCTGTGGGCAAGTTAAGTCCAAGCGGTCAGTTCACTACTTCTGGGTGAACTCGCCACTTGAACTTCACTTGGCCACGGTGTCTGCTTGCAAATGCCATTTAAAGTCTCTTTAAGTGCCTTCTCCAAGCCCCGCCACTGGCACCAGAGTGTCTGTCAACATGAACCACATGAACCCACCTGGAAAGTTCATGGGAGGTTCGTGTGGCTCCTGAGGGCAGGATGGCGTGAACCAAGGTTCGCGAACCACATACCAATTCATTATGAATTTCAGTTCATAATTCGATTTATGCCCATCCCTACACCTGAGTAAACTTAGCAGTCATGGAATAAGAGAACAAGTTATCTTATGGATTAAAAACTGCTTAAATGACAGAAAGCAATGGGTAGGAATAAATGTACAGTTCTCACAATGGAGGGAAGTAAGCCGTGGAGTCCCACAAAGATCGATATTGGGGCCAGTACTACTTAATTTACTCATAAATGATCCTGAACTAGGGGTGTGTAGTGTAGTAGTCAAATTTACAAGTGACACAAAATTATTTAGGATGGTAAAAACCAAACCTGACTGTGAAGAGCTCCAAGAGGATCTCCACAAACTGGATGAGTGGGCAACAATGTGGCAAATGTTCAATGTTGGAAAGTGTAAAGTAATGCACACTGGGACAAAAAAAATCCCAACTTCAAGTGTAGGCTAATAGGGTCTGACCTTGCTGAGACTGAGAGTGGGAAAGATCTAGGGTCGTTGTGGATAGCTCAATGAAAATGTCAACCCAGTGTGCTGCAGTGGTGAAAAAAGCAAACACTGTGTTAGGGATTATTAGGAAAGGGATTGAAAATAAAACGACCAATATTGTAATGCCCCTGTATAAATCTATAGTGCGGCCTCATTTGGAATATTGTGTATAGTTCTGGTCATCATATCTCAAAAAAAGACATCACAGAGCTGGGAAAAGTACAGAGTAGGGTGACCAAGATGATCACGGGGTTGGAGCACCTTCCCTATGAGGAAAGGTTGAAGAGTCTGGGACTTTCAGTTTCCAAAAGAGACAACAAAGGGAGGAGATGATAGAGGTTTATAAAACTATGCATGAGGTGGAGAGAGCTGACAAAGAGAACTTTGTCTCCTTCTCCCAAAATACTAGAGCTTGAAAGCATCCAACGAAGCTGATGGGTAGTAGATTCAGGATGGACAAAAGGAAATACTTCTTTACACTGAGAGTGAGTAAAATGTGGGATTCACTGCCAGAGGATGTTGCAATGGCCATAGGAATAAACAGTTTTAAAAGGGGATTAGCTAGATACAGGAGGATAGGTCTATCAGTATCTATTAGCCAGTGGCTACTAGCACCTCTGTATACCAGAGCCAGGAGGCAACATCAGGGGAAGGTGTCGGCTTCTATCCCGTTGTTGGCCCTCCAGAGGAACTGGTTGGCCACTGTGTGAGACAGAATTCTGGACTAGATGGACCATTGGTCTGATCCAGCAGGGCTCTTCTTATGTTTTTATTTAGAACTCCCCCAAACCCGTCATCAGGCTGTTTTCAGTAAAATAAAAAAAGGGGAGGGAGAAATGTTTCTAGGCCTCAGTCTACAGCTTGAAACCATCTTGAAATGGAATACAGCTGTCTTGTTGCAAACTTAATTGGCTTACACAGAGTTGGATGTAGAACAAGTTTTGGAATACACCAAAGGTTACTGGAACAGAGAAGCAAAACAATGGCCATACACTTTCAGAAAGCAAGCAACTGATCAACAGTTAATTAGTGCTAATGCTGTGGAGAAACATCTCATTAACTGCTGGCTTATATATTCTACAATGCAACTTCTTCCCATATGAATGCTGCTTCAGTTTCCAGAGGAATGACAGTGCCCAAAGATGTAACACTGCAGCAGCTCACCATTCCACCTTGGCAACATCAGAATGATCTCTGTGATATCACTACATTCGCTATATTAGCAGGCATGGTTTCAACAATGATAAGAAAATGAAGGGCTGCACCAATTGGAACAAACAGACAAAGAAAAAACAATGGTGTTGAAAACATTTCTGAACCAGTTTCAAAGCCGGTTTACTGGAAGCATTGCTGCTTTTATATTCCACAGATCCCCCGAGGAAGCTTAATGTGAAACACACAGGGGTTATTCATATTTTGGAATATTTTTTTTCTTCCCACTGCACCATTGTTTTTCTCCCTCTTTAGGCTTTCAGCAATGCATGAAGCCTATAACAACAGTCTAGAGCACCCCCCTTCAAGAAACATAATGTGACATTGTCTCCACTCAACAATTCATCTGCAGGCAGGCAACCGTATCCTAATCACTGCAAACTGACAATGATAGCAATTTCATATACATCAAACCTAGAACAAGGTTTGTGTTTAGGTAGGAGACCAACCACTGAAGAGGTTTCTGCCAATGGAGGTGTTCCTGGGATTATGCCTATCTATTGCAAAGTTTAAGGGTATCAAATTCACTTTCCTAAAGGAATAAAACTTCTAATACATGGTGAGAGCAAGACTTCAATAATCCACATGCCACTAGCATTGCCAGGGGCCTCATGCTTATGTTTGGCGGAAATCCCCTCTGTATTTTTAAATTATAAGATTTCGCAATATCCATTCTGATAAATGAGAACTAAAGTAAGGAAAAACTATTCAGTATAAGTCACTGAGTGACAGCATTCTGCAAAAGGGGAAGAGCTAGCAATTACATGGGCAGCACCAAGCTGGTGGAGGTGGGCATGCATATATTGTTGTTCCATTAGTAGATCCAGCACACGTCTTGCTCTTGCCTATGAAAAGTATACAGATGAAATAGCTATTACCTGCAGAGGCCAGTTCTGTTCACAAGTGAGTTAGTTTTTTTGTAGGGACTAGAGAGGGTGTTAAACATTTTTATACTTATATTTTGTGCAATAGTCTGGGAGAAAGGACATCAAGAATCCATTCCCATCTACTAACATAGAGAATACCTACAAAATGAGAATGAGGAAGTAAGACTGTTAAGGGAGGACCAACCTCCTCAGACATGGATACTTTTCTACCAATTTGGGGGACCTCCTAGGTTTGCAGAAAAATTTAAAATGTTAAAAAATACATTGGGGGATTTAAAATCCTCCCACATTAAATAAAGCACTTAACGTTAAGGGGCCCAGCAAGTCTGGAGGGGTGCTGAGTGAGCTGCTGACAGTGGCCATGTTGGGGGGTGGGGAGCCTCAGCAGGCCTGCCCAGAGCTGCACTGAGCAAGCCACTGAGAGCAGTGTTGTGGGGGAGCCTTAGTGGGCCTGCCCGGAGCTCTGCCAGTCTGATCTGCAAGCCATTGAGCGTGTGATAAGGTAGTGAAAGAAGCCACAATGAGCCCTTCAGTAGCAGCTATGGGGGGTTACTGGGGTGGGGAGCAGAGAGAGTGATGGGGTAGGGAGAGAAAGAGAAAAAGACAGTGATGGTATTGGGGAGGCACAAAGAGAAAAAGAGAATGATGGGATGAGCAGACATAGAAAGAGAGTGATGGGGTGGAGCAGAAGAGACAAAGAGAGATTGAAATGGTAGGGGGCACAAAGAAAAAGAGTGATGGCGTAGGGGGCAGAAAGAGACAGAATGAGAGAGTGATGAGGTGGGGAGGAAAAATGAAAGAAAAAGAGAGTGATGGTATAGGGGCAAAAAGCGAGAGTGATAAATTAGGGGGCAGAAAGAGTGACAGGCATGAGGTACAGAGTAAGAGAACAGGTGGCGGGATGAAGAAAGAGTGAAAGGGAGAGAAGTAGGGAGAGAGAGGAGGAAACAAAGGGGGGAATTCTTCCTTCCTGCAAGTTTCTTATGAGTCCTCACTAGTCTTTATGATATTCTGGTTGTAATAATAATTATCATTAATGCTAACAGTAAAAAAAATGGGTTTCCTATGTCTCAACTCTTCAGGTCTGTTGCAAATTCTTGAGTGAATTACACACATCCTTCTTTCTTCTCTCCCCCCTTTAAAATTTCCCCCAAAAAACATAAGTAACCAAAATGATTAAGGAAGTGAAACACTTTCAATACTAGGAAAGGCTCAAAAGTCTGGGACTTTTTAGTTGAGAAAAAGATGACTAAGGAGAAACTTGATAGCAGTTTGTAATATTATGCACAGGGTTCAGAAAATTTAGCACTTCTCTTATACTACTACATCTCTCTAAGTCACCTATGAACTTGATAGATAGAAGATTCAGGACAGGTGAAAATGAACTACTAGATGTTCTTGAGGAACCTTAGGTAGTTTTTAAAAAATGATCTGACAAAGTCATCAACAGCCCTCACCCATGATGGTCAGATGAAACCTCCACGATCAGAGGTACCCCTGAACAACAATCAGGAGGAGGCAAAGGCATTGGTACAATGTTAGTATGATCAGTTTGTGAGGTTTCCACTGGGGTAAACAGAATATCAGACAAGCCAGACATTTGGTTTGATCAAGCAGAAATGTCTTGAGCTTTAACTATATTGAAGAGCAATGGTAATTTCTACAAAATGCCCACAAGAACAGGATAGTAACCACCACCACCTATCTATTTAGTGATATTTTGGATCCATATATACTTAATAAAAAGTTTTAGGTTCTTTTAATATTTTACAAGTTGATTGCCATGTTGATTTTAAAACAAAACACTCAAGGCACAGAGATAAAGATGCCAAAAACAGTATGACCTAAACATTTATTTGATAAATTGACAAAACAATATTTGGCATATTTATTACTGAAAGGTGAGCTCTGCTACCAGCATCTCATGTACCAGATCTGAAACACAGCACAGGACTCAGGGTTTTCAATTAAAAATTGAGAACTGGGATTTCAGATGTTTGAAATTTTGGATTTTCTGTTCAAAAACTGGAATACAGACAGTTAGGCCTAATCTTAATAGCTGAACAAATAATCTTAGGACTGGTTTACACACAACTCCAGAACAAATGTTCAACATGCGATAACAAATGGGAGCAAATCTTAAGGTGATGTGTGAATTGATTCAATTATAGTTAATATGTAACTATAATAATAGATTTTGCATATAACACATCTTAGTATCTGTTAATAATCCATCACTAACAGGGCACCTTCCCTCAGCCCCTCAAAGAGGCAGGCATCTGTCCGCTACTTTAAAAAAAACATCCCTACAGAAAAATGATGGGGCCAATTATCGCTCGGTATCTAACCTGCCTTTCTTGGCAAAGTGATCAAGAGTGCAGTAGCAGATTAATTCCAGGTCGTCTTGGATAATTCTGGACTCTTTTCAGCCTGGCTTCAAGCTGAGAAATGGAAAAGAGATGACTCTGCTAGCTTTAGTTGACAATCTTCGTCTGAATATAGTCAAAGGCCATGCCTCCTTGTTGCTTTTGTTGGACTTATCTGCAGCCTTTGATACAGTAGATCAGGGGTGGGCAAATGGCGGCCCGCGGGCCACATGCGGCCCGCCACAGATTTTGCGGCCCGCCAAGACAGTTGGCCACATGGTGTGATAGGGTACATTTGTCTCATTAAAGTGATTCTAAAATTAAATGTGCTTGCAGCTATAGATGATATGAAATTAGCACAATAAATAAATTGAATAAAACTACCACTATTTTTTTAATTTATATTTATTGATTTTTATGATACAATTTATACCTTTTCTGAAATGCAAAGTTAACTAATGAATGCAATCATTTTAAAAGGTGCGGCCCTCCGCTAACCTCCACTCCCACAAAGTGGCCCCCGAGCCAAAACAATTGCCCACCCCTGCAGTAGATCATACCATCTTGTTGAGGCACTTGGAGGCAGAAGAAGGTATCAGGGAATGCACACTGAACTGGTTAAAATAGTTCCCCACAGATTAGACTGAAAGGATTGCTGTGGGAGACGAGTTGTCATCAGTGTGGGACCTGTCCCGTGGAAGTTTCACAGGGTGCAGTTCTATCCCCCATTCTTTTTGATCTCTATGTAAAGCTCTTAGGATAAATAATTTACAGCTTTGAGGTCGGATGTCATCAATATGTGGAAGATACTCAGCTCTATATATCCTTACCAAAAACCTCAAATGATGTGACAGAGGTCCTGAATAACTGCCTGGCTGCTGTGGTAAATTGAAACTAAACCCTGTAAAGATGGAGGTAATACTGAAGTTCTTAAAGAACACTGTGCTCCCCACTTTTGATGGAGTTCAGCTGACCCTTGCAGACTCAGTTAAGAGCCTTATGATTATACTGGACCTGAAATTATTACTGGAAAAGCAAGTTAAAGCAGTTGCAAAAAAGGCTTTCTTCCAACTCAGCCTGTCCCAAAAGATAGCCCCTTACCTTGACACAGATGATCTGGTCACCTGGATCCATGCCACAGTAACATCAAGACTAGACTACTGCAATGCAGTATACATTGGTCTCCCCTCAAAATCAATTTGGAAACTCCAGCTGATGCAATATGCCACAGCTTGGCTATTAGCAGGAGCCAGACGGAGCACACATATTACAACCTGCAGGCACTTCACTGGCTGCCCATCAGTTACTGGGCTCAGTTTAAGATATTAGCTATCACATACAAAGCCCTTCATGGCCTTGGACCCTCATATCTGCAAGACCACCTATCCCATTATGCTCCACCACGACAGTTTCACTCATCAGAGCAGGGTCTTCTGTAGGGGCAAAAGTGTAAATGGGCAAAATTAACAACTGCCGGTACATGTGCCTTCTCCACTGGGGCTCCCACTTTATAGAATGGCCTGCCTGAGGAGGTTAGGAAGGCTCCCACTCTCCTGGCTTTCTGCTAACCAAGCAAAACTGAATTATTCAATAGGGCAAGAGACTTTCGCTGTACTAAATAAAGTAACTTAGAAAAAGTATTAGGGACTGTAGTCTACACTACTGCATAGTAAGTGTCTTAACCTCTGAGCCACTACTGCATATAGCCTGCAAAACTAGGATCCTACTATGAAGTTTTGCATCATTCTAATATGTCATGTTATTTACACTTTGCTTCAATTCTGTTTTTGACTTCTGGTTGGTTCTACAACCCTAAACCTATTGCATGGTTTATTGAATGTCCCATCCATCAATTGTATATACTTACTCGGTGTAATCCACCTTGGGTCCTACTGATAAAGCTGAACTATATAAATAATGTAAATAAATAAATTACTGCTACTTGAGGGGGTCTTTTGGAAGTACATTTCTTTCTTAGTTCTACTGATGTTATTGCACATGCTTTATAACCGTAAGCATCTTATAGCCAAATGGTATCAACTTCTGGAGCCTGGCGACCCATGCCGATTGTGTAGAGCAGCTTCTACAGAATAGTAATCTTGACAATGCTGAAACTAGACATTCCTTCCCTGGATATTTATTCCTTCACTAGATATTTAAAAGGGCACACTCTCTTCTTGAAAAGTTTGTATCCTAACAGTAAATTTGTTTTAAGAAAGCAAAATTGTTATCTGTCACAAAGAAGGAATTAATGCTCTATAGCAAAGGTGTCAAACTCATTTGTTACGAGGGCCAGATCTGACATAAATGTCCCTTTGTTGGGCCATGTGTGCCATAAAACATAATGCCAGGTACTGGAGATAGAGACTGTATTAAGGACAGCAGCTGGTAAGCTTCAAGTTGGTGTATCCTCACTGCAAGGCCTCATGGGCTGGGAGGGGGGTGCAGAGGAAAACCCACATAGGTGGACTGGAGAGGCAGCAATGCAGTACTGGGCAGATGCTCCCACAATGCTTGACTGCTACAGATGAGGCTGTTCTGCCGTGCTGAAGCTACAATGAAGTGGCTCCGCCCACTCCTCCCAGTACTCTCTCCCTTGTATCAGTTGCTTGCAGACCGCATAAGAGCCCTAGCCAGGCTGGTTCCAGCCCCCCGGCCTTATATCTGACACCCCTGCTACAGCATATTCAAAACTATATTCTAGTTCACAGAAATAGCCTTTTAGGAATAATGTTAATTTTTATAAAGCAATTTCACTTCTATTGTTTGAATATAAATTGACATAACCCTGACCCGATTGGCCAGGCTAGCCTGATATCATCAGATCCTCATCAGATCCTGGAAGCAAAACATAGTCAGCCCTGGTTAGTATTTGGATGGGAGACTCACCAAGGAAGTCCAGGGTTGCTACACAGAAGCAGGCAATGGCAAGGCACCTGAATCTTTCTTGCCTTGGAAACCCTACAGGGTCACCATAAGTCAGCTGCAACTTGACGGCACATTCCATCACCACCAACAAAAGTCAAATAAACATTTATGCATTAATTTGTTGGTTGGATATCACTGATGTGTACTAAACACACTTATACTACACAGCCAAAAATATTCCGTGATGACCAGAGATGCTGAACTTGAACGGATATGAATGCACATTGTCCTGCATATTGCTAATATCAAACAGGGATAACAATAATTCCAGAAGGCGAAAATTGTCTCTGTGGGCCAGTACATACATAGGCTCTATAAAATACATGACTCCTTCTTATCCTCACACAGAGCTTTTGAAAAGTTAACTTTCCACATGCCATTACAGACTGTGCCACAGGGCTCTCTAAGTGGTGGTGTCAGTACTTTGGAATGTCCAACCTCATAAGATCCAACACGCCTGCTCAACTGTTGCTTTTAAGCAGTTATGGGAAACTTCTCTTTCCCAGTGGTCCTTTTCAAGTTGAACTGGTTTTAGTTAAGCTGCTGCCTTTATTTTTGTAAGTTTTAAACTTGCAGTAATCAATGGCTTTATCGCCTTTATTAACACTGCATTCTAAGTTTGTATTTTCATGCTTTATTATAAATCAATTCAAGGTCTTCTACAACATTCTGGGATAAAGGGGTTGAGTGAAAGTTTCAAGCTAAATAAATAATTACCTTCACATGCTCATAAGGTTAGAGTTTATAATAGTCGACAGGATAATGACCTGCACGTGTTTAACTTTCTGAAATGTCTAAACCTGGTCACTGCTGAACTGGTATTAAGGTGGCCAATGTCCTCTTTTTCAGAGGACAGTACTATTTTTTTTAAACCGGCCCTCTGAGATGTTCCAGTTCCATACATTTGGCTAAAGTGCTGTTTTATTCTTTGGCTAATGATTTTTTTTCTTCTTCTTAATAAACATTTGATTAAGTCAAGGAGCTGTACTAGCACATACAAATTGGTCCTACTTTTCTCCTAGAAGTATCACTACCAGTACAATCCTACAGAGTTACACCCAGGCCCACAGCCTTCAATGGACTTAGAAGGGTGTAACTCTGTTTAGGACTGCACTGTGACTTAGACAGCACATTAGTCCCACATAGCTTTACTGTTTGGACAGACTTAATTCTAGAGTTCGGCCTAATAACAGATCAGGTGGAGGGGCTGGATTGCCCACCCAGGGCAAGGAGCAGCAACCTGAGATTTGGGGGGGGGGGGGGGGGAAGGGCCTTCCAGGTCCCTGAGCATAGCTTAGGGTCTTCTAAAGATATCCCTCTCCTAATGTTGAAACCCATCCCTCACCTTACTATTAAAACGCAATTTCCCAGGAACGCACTGAACAGACATTACTGAGAACTCGGTTTCCTCCTGGAATAGGTGAGGAGAGAGCGGCTCCAACCACTAGGAATCCGGGTTGCGGCTGGCTTCCCAAGACGCAGTTAAAGGGACAGGCCTATTGGCAACCACAGCTTCCTCGGTGGGGGAAGCCAAACCGAAGAAAGGGCTGAAAGTTTGCTTTCATTGCTGCTGGCGCCGCTGCCACTGGCTGGGGGGTCTCGCCCATCACCCCCTACCCTCGCGGTCAGCCCCCTTACCTTCTCCTCCTGCCAAGGAAACAGAGTGCCCAGAGCGCCAGAGCTGTAGCCAGCGTCAGGCCGAGGGCATCGAGGAGGTCCATCGCTGGGGGAGCTCTCGCTGCCGCCCCTGAGGCCGCGGCGCCGCGCCTACTGCCGTCCCTTGCCAGGGAAAGTTTGCCCGTCGCTTTCGCCCTCCCGCGGCGTTCCAGGAAGTTTGGAGCGGGCCGCGCTGAGAGAGAGAAGAGAGTCCCAGCCGCTTCCCGCCTTCCAAGCCCGGGAGAAGCTGTGGGCGGATCCAGTAGGAACGCCCCGTTCCCTCTTCAGCCCCAAACATCGTGGAAACCGCAGGTCAGCAACCGGAGTCCGCCGTCCACTGCTCTCCCCCCCCCCCCCCCCCCCCCCCCGGCTTTCCCCTGAAGGAACTGGACGCCTGCCTGAGGTTTCCAAGCGGGGAAGCGGGGAGGAAGTGGGGAAAGTTGCACGAGCAAAATAAAGAAGGAAATTTGTGCGGGCCACGAGTTGCAGAAAGAAAGAGAAAGAGCAACACTGTAAGAAATTTCTGGAGTAAAGGGGAGTCAATCGGTTTTCATGCAAACGTAGACAGTAAAAGCCACTGGGACATCCCGCCTCTGGGGGGGGGGGGGGCAGTTGATGTCCCTGACGCCTGCCCCCGAGATAGGGCGCGCTGCATCGTCGACAGAGGCTTGTCTAGCCTTTGTCTTGAAATTTTTCACGGTTTGGCAACTTTCCTTATTTTAGGCTGAGTTGAGTATTTTTGTAGCAGATACTTGGGGGGGGGGGGTATGGATGTTCCTTATTCGAGCAGTTACAGCTCTCCCCAAGCTAGAAAACAGGCAGCAACCACCACCTCTCTATGCAATCGGTGAAACTATCTGGAGGAAACTTGATATACCAGCAGTAAAACTATTCAGCAGCTCTCTACCCGAACCACTCGCAGTTCGTTAATGTGGCCTCTGTGGTCATTCGATGGCGGGAGGAATGCTCTGTAGAAATACACGCGGCTATGTTACATATTGTTTACCTTTCATGTGCGTGACTGAACTGTAGCTCTGAAAATAGGTACAGGATAATTGCAAGGCTATTCTGCATGTAAGTCTCGTGGACTTTGTACTTTATAATTGGCCTGAGAAGATAAGAAATCAGCATCATGCTGAATGTGCCCAAACAGCAGTTTGTGTTTCCGTCACTGCGGTATCTTTTTATTTAAAGGCATGTTTATTTAGGTTTTTTATAGTTAGCATGCCTATTCAGTTTTGCTCTGTGTGTGTGTGAGAGAGAGAGAAATGCAGTCAAGTTGCTTCTAACTTATAGCAACCCTATGAATTAATGGCCTCCATTGATCAATCAACGACAAACAATGGTGGTTTGTCATTGCCTGCCTCAGCATTGCAAGCCTGGACTGCCTCGGAAGTACTAACCGGGTATTAACTGGGGCCAATATTGCTTAACTTTCAAGATCTGGCAAGATCAGTCAAAGATTAGCAAACCAGGCAGTAGTTGAAACTATAGTCTTATGATCCATGTGTGTTAACTGCCATTAAGCTACTTATGGCGACCCTATGAATTAATGATTTCTAAAACATCCTATTGTTAACAGCCGTGCTCAGGTCTTGCAAACTGAAGGCCCACAGCTTCCTTGATTGAGTCAATCCATCCAACCTTGAGTCCTCCTCTTTTCCTGCTGTCTTTGACTTTTCCTACCTAACCATTATTGTCTTTTCCAGTGAGTCTTGCCATTTCACAATGTGACCAAAATGTGATAGCCTCGGTTCCGTCATTTTAGCTTCTAGGGAGAGTTTGGGCTTGATTTGGTCTAGAATCCTCTTACTTGTCTTTTTGGCAGTCCATGGTATCTATAAAACTCTCCCCCAACCCCGCATTTCAAACAAGTCGATTTTGGGGCCATACTGGAGAGCAAGTTGGGGTTTAAATGAAGTAAAATAAATAGAGGTGGTCAAGGTTCTCCCGTATGTCTTCACAACAACCCGGTAAAGTAGTTTAGGCTGACAGCACAATGATTGAGAGTCATCCAGTTGCCTTCATAGCTGAGTGGAGAGTTGAACCCACTTCATCACCAGTGCACTGGCCATCCGTCTCAGCAGTCTCTCTCTGTGTATGATGTTTTATCTTGCTTCAGCTGCAGGCTTTCTAATGTTGAAGTGTCTATTATGAGGAGTTTTGCAGCTTTAACATAAATAAGACTGTACAGCCTGAAGGAGGATCTCCTAAAGGTTGAATTCTAATAGTGTTAAGATTTTTTCCTCCCTACTTATCTATACTCATTTGGGATCTTGTGCAGGACATACTAGAGCACCCACAGTAAAAGCCACTGTTTGGCTGCAGTTAGAAGAGCAAGCCAAGTATTGGAGTATTTTTAAATCATAAAATGGGTACAGTGCCAGCAATCCAGGCTTCTAGTCCTCAGGGAGGGCTGGAGGGCACATAATAAAGCAATCTTGTTGAAGCTGAGAAAGCCTGAATCTAGTCAGTATCTGAATGGGAAACCTCCTGTAACCTCTGTGTATGTCCACTTGAGTTCCATGGCGGAGAAGGAGGAAGATACAAGCGTAATAATAAATGGAGGTTGCAGTTTTTCTTGATGTTCTCTACCATGTTGAATTGCTCTGGCTTCTGTCATGCTGGAAGTTCTGTTTCCACCCTCCCTGTGCACATCATTCTCTGTCAAATACCGTGTGTGTGGGCAAATTCTTGTGCTTGTTCCTAGAGTCTTCCCCACAGCATCAGAATAATAATTCCAAATGATCTATTATTTTATTTATTTAGACAATTCATAGTCCGCCTCTCCAGAGACATACTGCTATCACAGCCTGCTGCCCATTGTCTTCAGGTTTCTCAAAATATGGACCCTTCAGTTCACAGTCCATTTACAATAACCCTCCGTATTCATTTGTCCTTTCCACTGCCTGGTACAAATAACACACGACTGAACTATTTTCTTTAATAAGATGTGGGTCACTGGTACCAACTCATTTCTGGTTTCAGATGTTTTTGCAATGTACAACTCAGTTCTTTAAGAAATTTTAAAAAAGTGTTATATTTCATTTAAATCCCATTATATGCTTTATTTTTTACCCTGTCATTAGCTTATTGTAGTGTTTTAAAGCAGAAAGTGAGGGGAATTTTGGAGTTCTGTTTACAGACTACTACTTGGCACAGAAAAAAGCCCTAAATAGCTGGACTGCAAGAACAATGGTTCTGTTTTTCTTTCTCAGGAAAAACCAAGTTCAGCTACCTCTCATCTTCTCCACTTCTTGTTAAAGATATTTTGGCAGCTACATACTGAAGATGAAGCTGCTGCTGCTGCAATATGTTGGAGAGGATGGACTCGCAGCTCTTTAAAATGTTTGTGGTTCATTGAATATTTTAACAGGCTGCCAAAATTCCCCCGAGGAAGAGAAAAGAGAGAAGGGAAATGGAAGTTAACACCTTAACACTTAACACAAACCTGAATGAAATGTTGCATGGAGAAATAACTTTGTGTCAAATATGTAAAGGTCAGCTGCAAACAAACAACTGAGCAAGAGCTTCAAGTATTATTCTTCAAGAAAAGCATTTTGTGATCTAAATGTCGCTTTTTTAGCTCCTACCCCATTCAGCTCTTTTTCAATTCTACCCCATTCCCATCCAAAACAACGATTATATTTGTTTGTTTTACTGACTTCATGTATCCCCTCCCCTTCTTATTAAGACTCAGAGCAGATTACAGAGCTCTAAAAGCAATGCAGTGAGAACCAGTATTATATGCAACTGGATCACACAATAAAAGCAGCACAATCCATCCAATGAACTGGATTTCATGATTAGGAGGACTATGAAATATAAGACAGTATAATATATTCAGTAAACTATGCAGTATAAAGGGAGATGACCAGAGGTCCGTTGGAGCGGGAGCGCACAGGAGCGCAGCTCCGGGAGTGAGGAGCTCAGGGGGCGGGCACATGACCAAGCCCCGCCCCCTCCTCGGCTTCCCCAAACAGTGCAGAGGCGCAGCACCCCGGGGAAAGCCCTGCTAGGGTCTTTATTGTTTTTAATGTTTTGTTTTAATATTGATAATTTTATCATTTTCCTTTTATGACTGTGTGCTGCTTTTCCAGAGACTTGCTCAAGGTGGCATATAAATTTTCTAAGTATACCAATTTTGATCTGGGCACATGGCACATAAGTACTGGAGAAATTTCACCAGCCTTTCAGCAGCTTCCACCCCATCAGTTTGGTGTAGTGGTCAGGAGTTGTACCCTAATCTGGGAGAACCGGGTTTGATTCCCCACTCCTCCACATGCAGCTGCTGGTGTGACCTTGGGCCAGTCACAAGTTCTCTCAGAGCTGTTCTCTCATGAGCAGTTCTCAAAAGACCTCTCTCAGCCCCACCTACCTCACAGGGTGTCTTGTTGTGGGGAGGGGAAGGGAAAGGGATGGGTGGTGCACATGTCCTGGGTATCTCAAGTCTACTTGAAACCTGGTGGTTTCAAGGGAGCAGGAAGAGAATGAGGGTGTGTTCTTTATGCTTATTTTTATTGCACAAAGTATTGGATGGGGAAGGGAATGGAGGAAGAGCTGGTCAGTTTCACTCACCTGTGGAGTGGAGCCTGAGGGGTGGGTGTTGCCTTCTGACACACTTCAGGGGTGTGTTAGGGGGCGTGGCATATTTATTATTTATTTGTTTGTTTGTTTCATTTATATCCCGCCTTGCCAGTAATTCAACCGGCTCAAGGCGGCTAACAACAACATATAAAACATATAACAAGTTAACAGTATAAACATTTAAAACATTTAAAACAAAACTACATTAGTTCCACAAGATGGCGACTTCCTAGCGCTCCGGTGGGTAAAGGTAGCAGGGTGCGATCAACAGGGCCAGGGAGATGGTATAGTCAGCTTTCTCCCCGATGGCGGCTCCTATTTGAAAGCCTGGCGGAAGAGCTCCGTCTTACAGGCCCTGCAGAACTGCAACAAATCCCGCAGGGCCCTGATGTTATCCAGGAGCTCATTCCACCAGTAAGGCGCCGCCACCGAGAAAGCCCTGGCCCTGGTACAAGACAACCGGGCCTCTTTTGGACCGGGGCAAATGAGTTATGCAAATGAGTTATGCTAATGAGCTCCTGCACCTCTTTTTCTACCAAATGACCCCTGGAGATGACTAAGTCAATTTTGCCACGACAGTCTATGACCAACAATTTCAATGGTTTGCATTCTTCTTGATCAACTATATTGTTCAAGATACTCACCAAATCTGGATCAAGTGCAAACACCATAATATTTTGGATAAAATGTAATGGGAAAGGCTATCTCCTCTTGCATTTTCTAGCTTGTTACTAAGATCTCCCTTTCAAGCCCCTTTTCAAGTCCATGATCCTGCCTGCAGAGGTGAATAGGGCAGTGATTAGAGACAGGGCATTTTCAGTAGTGGCACGTTTCCTTTGGAATGCCCTCCCTCTTGAGGCTTGGCTGGCACCTACCTTACTGTCTTTTACAGGCCAGACTTTTAACAAAGGAATTTTATCTTTTAAAAAACTGTTTTGTGATCTGTTTTTAGCCACAGGGCTGAATATTTTTTAGGCTGCTCAATATTTTTTATTTTGTTTTTATATCCAAGGCTTATTTTTAACATCTTATCTTTAATATTGATCATTCAGGTTGGTATTTTTTATGATTTTATTGTATTGTTTGTATTTGTGCAGCACCTCAGACAGGTGGCAAATAAGTTCCCTAAATATATAAAATAAATAAGTTCTTTTTGAGCCAAATCCATGGGGCTGCCAGGCTTTTGTAAAATTCCTGTCCAGTTAAGTTGGGCTTGCAGACAAGACCTTCCTGTAGGACTTTTTCCAGATCAGCTCTGGGAGGGTGAAGATGCAGACACCGGCACTGTGATTTCACAGTGCCAGGGGTGGGCGGGGCTGACCTCTTAGGTCCAGGCCCTGCCCATCTCCTCAGTCTAGCCCTCGGCCAACCCTTCCACCCTATGGCAGTGTAGGCTTTGAATCCAGTCATCCTTCGGCGGGCCAGGTAGGAATTTTTCTCCCCCTCTCAGATTGGAAAGGGAAAGGGGGTGTTTTCGCCTACCTTGCACTGCTGTCGATGGCTTTTGGTTAAGGTTAGGTGCTCTAAGACAGACCAGTTGCAGAAGGGAGTGGTGGTGACTTTGGGTTCATATTCTGCTGCCCAGTTACTGCACTTCATTCTTATTTGGCTCAGAGAGGTAGTTTGGAAGGTTTTTTATTTATACATAGGGACAGTTCCCCACTTACGAAGTTTCAATTCTAGGCAGTTACCAAATGGGCTTTGGAAGCGTTGGGTCTGGGCAGTTTTCAGTTCAGTACCCATTCCTTTAGAATTGGGGCGGCATCTGCTGCTGCGGCTATGAGGTATCCCGTAGCCGACATTCAGAAGCTGGGCAGGTGGAGGTCATCTTGTTACAAGACTTCCGTTAGAATCTGCAAAGTTTGAGCTAGCCCTTGTTCATGTGTTGACCGTTTGCTTGTTGTTGGTATAGTTAATGGTATTTTTGTTCCAAATGCAGCTGCTGGCCATGGGAGGAGCCATGTGCTCATACGTGGCCCCAGCATGGTATTCTGGGCCACTCACCGGGCCAAGAGGACACACATCAGCTCCCAACTTGGCCTCAGTGAGCTGGCTGATGTGGAGTGGCAAGGCTGGAGAGGCATGCGGTAGCCTGGTCTTATGTCTCTCTTTATTATCTTTATTTTATTTATCTTTATTTTGTTCGAAAAGAGGTGGGGCCTCCTCCTCAGGTGTTAGTCATAGACTTGGGCAGCAATGAACTGGGGCTGGTTAAGGGCAAGGCTCTTGATGTGCAAGCCAGAGCTGATCTGGTGGACATTGCAGACTGTTGGCCTGGGGTGCAGCTCGTCTTTTTGGCAATGTTACCATGCCAGATGTGGCATAGCCTAGGGGATCCTAGGTGTTTGGACTGGATGAGAAAGAATGCCAATCACCAACTGAGAAATACCATGGAAGGTGGCTTCAGCCACTTCCTGTTGCACCTTGATATACGGGTTGAGTTAGCAGACCTGTATAGGGGGGACAGGGTGCACCTTTCTGACAAGGGCAATGACATTTTCTAATTGATTTGCAGTGAGGGGTACGGGCAGCAGTAAACCGCTTGCAGGGGGGCAAAACCCTAAGCAGAGGTTTGACCTTTGCTATGGCGGGGGTAGTGCGGTTAGAAAGGGAATATGGTGAGCACCGGGGCATTTATACTGTAGTATCAAGGGGTACTTCGGGCCTTTGCAGCTCAGGGCTGGGAATGGGGGTATTTACTGGGAGCATTCGGGCTTGGCTGATCCTAGCAGGCCTGGCGGCTTTTGGAGTGGCCAGCCAGGAGCTCTTATAAAATGCCAAACTGCTGTTTGAAAGCCATGAGGATGGCCTGAGATCAGGGCAGGTGCCTCACCCAAGAAGATGTGCAGGAGAGTTGACATCTGTCACAGTCTTTCGCATCAGTTAGCATTCCCTCACTGGAATTGTTCATTAATAGTTAATAAAGTGGCCCTTGTTAATCCATATTGTTGTCTGTGTCTTCATTACGACTATGTGGACAAAGGAATAAACTGAGCTGTGTGGGCCTTGCCGTGGCAACCAGGGGTGGGGGGAGATTGGTGGGCCTGGGGCTCGCCATCATTGCCCGGGGGAGGGGAGGAAGCCTTACCTTTGGCTGCTGCTCCACGTGGAGTTCCTTCTCCCCCCACATCCCCGCAGGTCCTGCCTCTTGTACAGAAACTAAAGCAGTTTTCCCTGGGGAAGGGAGGCTTTATAACTTTAATTTAAAAAAAAACATGTATAAGCCTGGCTTTCTTCCAGACAAGCAGGACCCAAGGTGGATAACAGACTAAAAGTCCTATAAAACATCAAACTGCCATCAAGATATAGCAATGGTTCTGATAAAAAGTTCTGTCTTGCAGCCATGTCAAAATTTCCCAAGAAATGGGGCCTTCCTAATTTATTTTCCACATAGCTGAAATGAGTACAGTGAAAGATGCAACAGAATGCACCTTTACAGGGTCACAAATAATCTACAGGTGCTGCTGTGAGGAATGAAGTTGCCTCATGGGCTTATCTTTGAAGAGACAGCCTTCAGGTATCCCAGGCTGTGAAGAGTTTTAAGGGTAAGCTGAAGCTCCTTCAGCTGAAATTGGAAGCTAATAGGCAGCCTGTGCAAAGACCATAAGATAGAAGTGATACGAGCCCCGTGGCCTGCCCCTGATCGTAGGGATCCTACGTTTTGCACTAGTTCCAAATTGTCTTCCGAGGCAGCCCTATAAAAAATATGTAACAACAGTCTATAGTTAACAATATTATGCATTTCCATGAGCCATAAGTTGCTGCATCTCTTCATTTTATCCTCAACATTTGCTGAAGTTTCATCTTTGTTTTTAATTAGAACACGTACATTGTTTGTGACTTTGAATTACACCCTTCTAAAAACTGCCTTTTTGGCTGCACTCCTGGAGCCCCTTGTGCTTCAGGAACCTCGTAAGTGTCAGTGGGATTTTGCCAATCAAAGTGCTTCTAGGCTAGCAGCCTTAGAGTTCAGAACTTAAATTGTGCCTAGCAAAAATGATCAGCGTTGTTTTGAAATATTCAAATGAAAGTATTCATGGCAGAAATCACCAAGGAATAGGATTCTGCACCCCCTCAGGGCTGCACACATGCGGTCTCTCCCAGAATGCTGTTTTGAAAGTGTACCACAACAGCAGCAAAAAAAAGTGATTTGTGTTTTGGGATGCTCATTCATTTTTAGGAACCTTTTTTTGTCGCAACTGATAGGAATGGGCTGAAGCCAGTTTGTGTCTGAAATGGAACCAAAAGCCTCAAGAGCAGATGGCCTAGCATGTTCAGCAAAAGTGCTGTCTGGAAATGTGAGACATTCTTCCCTAATGAAGAACCTCAAGGACTAGCCTCTCTGCCTATCATCAACCTCTGAGACTACCCCATTCCTTTATTCTCCCAGGCACTATTGCAAATGAGGAAAAGCAAGCAACCAAAGTGATTTGAAAGTCATATCGTATTTACATTGTTGCCCTATACAGTCAGAGTACAGTTGAAAACTGCCAGCAGTTTGAACTCTTAATATAATGAACCATTATATGTTCTAAAAGGTACATGAATATTTGTAGGAATAGTTTCTGTGTCTATGTTGTTTTTCAGTAGGAAATTAGAAATAGAGGCTCCATCCAGAGATTTTAATTCACTATATTATTTAGAAAATGTATATGCTATGTATATAGAATATTGTTTGCTAAGTATTAGAGAACAGAAACACCACCCAGAAGTGAAATCATTAAAAAAAATACTGGAAATAGCAGAAATTGATAAACTGTCATTATTTTTGAAAAACCAAACGGAGGATTTATTTGAGAAGACATGGTCAAAATTCTATACTTGGATTGAAAATTATGATAACTTAAAAATCATAGCTAATTAGAATTGGAGGAAATACATGTGCAAAATCTTATAAACCTGTAAAAAAGAGATGTTACCGGAACGGTTCAATAGCCTGTAATGAGGAACAGTAATAAGGCAAAATATTTGTTAAGACAAGGAAAAAAAACCCCACCGTTCTTTGTTGTTGTTTTTTGTTTATGTTTGTAAGTCTCATATCTGTAATAAAGAAATATTAATAAGGGAAAAAAAGAAAAAGAAAATGTATATGCTGTATCTAGAGACCTGCTCAAGGTGGTTGACATAAGAGCAGGCTGTGTATATAATACCGCAGATAAGATCTCTTCTTAATGCTCTTGCCAAACAGTTGGTAAAGTTAAGTCTGACCTGTTTTGGGAAGGTAGGGTGTAGAAAATCAACAGAGAGTCAGCCCTTCCCAACAGATAATTAGCAGGATAAGATATGACTGTGCTTTCTGTCGGGATGTTCCTATGGATAGGTCCAACAAGGATTACCACTTGTAATTTATTTGTTTACCGTTCATGTGAACAGATCCTGCAAAGAGCACCACAGGTGCAGAACGGGGTGCTGGATACAGGTATTTTCCACATGTTGTTTTCCACATGTTGATTATGCCCAGAAAAGTTGTCTGTGCACAAAATACTACTTCTGCATGTAAATTGTCTTGCTGGATTAGGGTGAAAGTAATTGACATTTTTTTCAGTGTCTTTAGTAATGTAACTGTTTTTTTTTAAATGCTTGTTTCCCTTAAAGTGTTTCCCTTAAGGTCACCTCCAAGTGGCTATAATTGGGGAGATGGGTCTGTTTCCCTTAAAGTGTTCCCAGTCCAGTAGGCCTTGTGCCAAGGAAGTCCAGCACAGTCATATTTATTATAGAAAAAGGGATTTTCAAAAAGTGAAGAGTTATTTCAATTTAATTTGAAATTAAAAGAGAACACCCCTGAAGGAAGCTTAGAGGCTATTTAAAAACACTTCAGCAGGGACTCAGATAAAACGTACAGCATACATTGGGAAGGATACAAATAAATCTGAGAGGATATAAATGGCAGAGTCAAGGAAGCCATCAAATGTTTCCTTTAAAAAAAATGTTTCCTCTTTCTTAAATGAAGAAAATTTAAAAAGAATACAAACTGTAAGATAAAAATAGAAAGTTGATGATAAAAAATTATTGAAATGTGAATTGCAATATACTGTCACTTTTCATAAAACAGAGAATAACCAGTGCACCCACCTCTAGTCTTTACTGGGACTGGTGCCATTTATTCATAACTAATCTGGAGTCAGGGGTAAGTAGTTTGTAGCCAAGTTTACAGATGATACAAAAGTATTCAGACAGTGGAGATACAAGCAGACTGTGAAGAGCTCCAAAAATATTAGGAGATGAAATTGATTGTTAGTAGCAGGGGTATTTTTGGGCAGGAACACACAGGAACGGAGTTCCGGCTGGCTTCCGAGTAGGCCATGCCTACAGCCTCCCCCCCCCTCAGGTTCCCCAGGTGCCTCGCAAGCTGCGGGGTGCCTGGGGAAGCCAAGACGATCCAGGGAGGGAAGGCAGTTTAAACTGCCTCCCTTCCTCAGGTGCCTCGCAAGCTGCAGGGCACCTGGGGAAGCCGATCCAGAAACTGCCTTCCTTCCCTTAGGTTCCCCATGCACCCTGCAAGCCACGGGCACCTGAGGAAACTGATCCTGGAAGGGAGCTGTGCTGTCAGGGGTGTGGCCTAATATGCTAATGAGTTTCTGCTGTTTGGTGTGGCCTGTTATGCTAATGAGCTCCTGCTGGGGGTTTTCTACAAAAAAAAGCCCTGGTTAGTAATATAGAAAAAAAATAAATACTATTTCCCACAACACATGGCATTCATCAACACAATATGTGATGATGTTTAGATAGGATTTCAAATCAGACAAATTAATAGATGAATGAATTAATGAATATTAACCATGATAACCAAGTTGGAACCTCCATATCCAGAGGCAGTATGCTTCTGAATACCAAATGCTAAAGACAAAGGGGAGAACAGCTATACAGATGACCAGTGTAATCTTACCAGAGGCATCTGGTTGGCCATTGTAAAAAAATAAGATTCTGGAGTATATGGACTCTTCCTCTAATCCAACAGGTCTCATTTTAAACATTTATTTAATACATATTTACCCCACCCTTTCTCCAATGAGTTCAGGGTGGCATACATGGATTTGTCCCCTCCTGTTGGGCCAGTGGTGCAATGGATAATGTGTCTAATTGTGGATCATTCATTACTGACGCATTCAAGAGAACTTCAGAAGAAAATCAATTTGTATTTCAGAAATTACAGCAAAGCTTTTGATTGTGTCAATCATGAAAAGTTACAGTTGGTTCTAAAAGTAACGGGTATGCAACAACATATGATAGTTTTGATGCACTATCTGTACTCTGGACCAAAAGGTATTGTTAGGACAGAATATGGAGAAACAGAATGGTTTCCCATTGGCAAAGATGTCAGACAAGGATGTATTTTTATCTCCTTCAATCTATATGCAAAACATATCATACAGAAAGCTGGATTAGATTTAGATGGTGGAGTGAAAATTGATGGAAGGAATTTGAACAGTGTATTTTAACAGTGTGAGACCTACAGATGATACCACATTACTAGTCGAAAACAGTGAAGACTTGAAATGACTACTGATGAAAGTTAAAGCAGAAAGTGCCAAAGCAGGATTACAGTTGAACATCAAGAAGGCAAATGTAATGACTACTGAAAACTTACACAACTTTAAGGCTGCCGATGAAGAAATTGAAATTGTTAAAAGATTTTCCATTCCTTGGCTCCATCATCAACCAAAAGGGAGGCTGCAACCAAGAAGTCAGAAGGAGACTGAGGCTGAGAAGGGTAGCCCGGAAGGAGCTAGAAAAGATCCTTAAGTGTAAGGCTATGTTGCTGGTGACCATGGTCAAGATAATTCATGCCATAGTATTCCACATTATTATGTATGGGTGTGAAAGTTGAGCAATGAAGAAGCTGACACAAAGAAAATTGATTTGTGTGAAGTGTCCCCTCCCACATCTATAAATAGGTCCAAGAGGCTATATGACCCTACTATAAACAACAACCACTTGGAAGTGCTGTATAAATATGGAAGGAGCTTTGGTTTACTGGTAGAGTATGTGCTTAGCAAATTAAAGGTTTAATCCCTTTGCAAACAATGTTCCCAACATCTTTCTATAATCTTCATTTTAAAGGATCTCAGGTAATAGGTGTTGGGAACAACATTATTCAGCTTGAGATTCTGGATAGCCATTGCTAGGTAAAGTAGAGAATGCTGAGCTAGACAGATCTAGTGGTCTGACTTCATATAATACAACTTCATGTGTTCATATGTTAGAGGCAAACTACATGATACATTTTGTCACTTTTTTGTACGTGCTTGCCTGTGTTCCTCATAGCCACACAGCAGCTGTAGGGAACTGCTTCTTAAAGAAAACAAAAATCCAAACAGGCTGGGAATGTCACCATGGGGGGAGGAAAGGCTCCTGCCTCCCCCCCACCAGTTTTCTTGTATGAAAGCCAAACTTGGGGAAGGAAAGTTATTTTGCCAATTTTGCTGCTCCATGAGTACAGGTACTCTGAATGGAGTGGCAAAATCGGCAAAACAGCTCCCTCCCTCCAGCATGGTTTTCATGTGAGAAAACTGCTGGGGAGAGAGGAGGAGCCCTTCCTCTCTCTACGGCACCATTCTGAACCTGTTTGAGCTGTCCTTTTTTCCCTTTTTTAAAAGAAGCAGTTCCCTGCAGTTGTGTGTCTGCAGGGAACATGTGCAAAGTAGTGTAAACAAGTGAAGGAATTTCTCCAGTGGTCAGGCAGTGGAACAGTCCTCTACAGTGGGATAAGCTCCTCCTTCCTCCGCAGGGCCGGCCTAAGCTTTAGGACCAGTGGGAGGGGCTTATCCTCACGAGGCTCCAGTTCTTGCCAGCCCTGCTCAGCAGTTAGACATGCCTGAGCAGCTCCAGAATAGAAGAGGACCTTTTTAAAAGAAGAAGAAGAAGAGGCAGCAGAGCACCCCGCCGGATTCACCCGCTCTGAAGCGGAGAGCCTGCTCCACATCAAGAGGGAGCGCGGGAGAGAAGCAGCGAGTCAGAGGGACGGAGCCCAACGTGAGGGCATTCCACCCACTGCCGGAGACCGGGGGAAGTCACCGGGAAGCGGGAAGCGGCGTCACGAGCCCTCCTAGGGAGGGTAGTGCGGCGCCCAGCCTCCCCCCCGCCAACCCCCCCCCGCAACCTATCTTTTCCAAGGGGAAACAAGGGAATGTCTGCCCGCGCACAGGAAAGCAGCGGCAACTAAGGCCTCTCCCCTTAAGGCGCAATTGCTTCCCCCCCCCCACGCAGCCCGGACTGACGGGTCAGCTCTCGGGAGGGACGGATAGCAGAACGGCCAGGGGACCTCCCCGGGGCTCGGCGGGCGATCGAGATGGGGACAGGAAGGCGTGCCGGGAGAGGGGGGGCCGTAAGACAACCAGGAGCGGGGGGAAAGGCCGGGAACAGAGGCGTCGCGGCAGACGCGTAGCCTACAACCGCCCCAGAGGCCACTTGGAAGGGGGGGCCGTAAGGGGGCGGCCATCTTGGGGGGACTCGCATGGCGGTGGCCATGTTGGTGGCCCACATGGTAGCAGACATCTTGAGTGTCCATGCAGTGGCAGCCATGTTAAAGGGGCACATGGTGGTGGCCATTTTGGATAGGCCCATGGGGGCAGCCATTTTGGATAGACACATGGTGGCGGCCATTTTAAATGACGTACAACGGGCGACTCCAAGGCGGACCACCAGGGGCGACTATACCAAGACCAAGCCACCCCCCCCACGTTTCGTTTTCCCCGCTCGCCACCTCACAAGAAAATTTGAATTTGTTTGAGGCATAAGTTATGGTATAGGCTATCCTCTCCCATCCTTTCTCATATGCAGATGTCGAGCCAGTCTACAGATAGTACCGACGGCATGCTTAAGGGCCTGGAGGGCCCTAGGCTATCAGCCTCCCTGTCCTCAAGTGAGGTCAGAACTTCCCCAGAAAGAAGGGAAACAGACAAGGCCGAACTAATGACGTGGTTCAGGGGAGAGATGAGGAACGAGATCAGAATGATGGTAAAGGAGACGATGAAGGAGTCATCATCATCAAGCGGGGCTAAGGACAGGGGCAGACCCAAGAAGAGGCCCAGGAGTAAGCAGAGGGAAGCCTCTAGCTCCTCCAGATCCCCAGGACCAAAGGGTAGCAAGCAACCTAGAGAGCGAAGTCCATTGATGGGCGATGGGGCTCCAGGCTCTGAGGACTCCGACTCTCCCTCAGAAAGGGAGGAGGGGGAGCTTTCGGGGGAGGACGAGGAGGAACTGGATGTGACAATCGCACAATCCAGGCTCTTTCCACAAGAGCTCTTCTCACGCCTCCTGCCGAAAGTCATGCGAACGCTGAACCTGTCAGCTAAGCCCAAGGAGGAGGATGAGAAAGAATCAGAGTTCCAGAAAGGAGCTGGTAATCTAATGCCGAAAGTATCAACTCCACAACTGGGAATACCTCTCCCAGCATCATTCTTTGACATTATGAAGGCCGAGTGGGACCACCCGGCAAAGTCCAAGACTACTCATCACTTAATATCTAAATTCTATGCGGTGGCACCAGAAGCTGCCAAGAGACTGAAACTCCCAGTGGTGGATGAGCCTGTAACTAGTCTGTACTCCTCGTCAGAGCTGCCAATGGGCGCAGATGGTATGCCAAAGGACCATACAGACAGAAGGATCGAGCAAGCGCTACGTAAAGACTTCGAGGCAGCCTCGGCTTCACTAAGGGCATCCACAGAGAGTTCTCTCTTCGCAAGGGCAGCCTATGACTGGGCACAGAACCTTGCATCAGCAGAGAGCGACGCACCAAAGGAGTTCAAGGATGAACTTAAGAAAATAGCCTTGGCATTGGCCTTCTCGGCAGATGCCTCTTTAGATGCATTCCAGCTCTCCGCGAGAGCAATGGCGTGCAGTGTCACAGCCAGAAGGAACACCTGGCTGCATCACTGGGAGGTGGACTCCTCAGCGCAGTCCAAGGTGGCGGCGGTACCCTTCACTGGAGGGGCGCTGTTCAGGGATGAATTAGAGAAATATTTAGTAGAAAACAGGGACAAAAAGAAGGTCCTCCCTTCGAGGCAGAGGGAGTTCAAGCCTAGAAAACGTTTCCAGCCCTTTTGGGAACAGAAGAGGGACCAGAAGCCCTCTTTCACCAGACAGGGCCGGGGACAATGGCATCCTAGGCCAAGGGGGAACAAGACTTTCGCACATGGTAGAGGAGAAGCCTCTGCCAAGGCTCCCAAGAAAGGGGGGTCAGCATTACTATCCACACACAAACAACGTGCTGAGGATAGGGGGACGACTACAGGAGTTCAGTGGGCCCTGGGAGCAATCGGTAAGCGACCGGTGGGTCATAGAAAGAATATCTCAGGGCTATCGACTGGAGTTCTCCCACTTTCCTCGGCAGCGTTTCATACAGGTGCCAAAGCACTCAAACAAGATCAAACTCTCACAAACCAAAAAGGCAGTGGAGCACCTTCTGGAGATGGGGCCATAGAAACAGTGCCTCGCTCCCAGAGGGGGCAGGGCGTCTACTCGGTATTCTTTACCGTGCCCAAAAAGAACGGGTCCACGAGGGCCATCCTGGACCTCAAATGGTTAAACAAACATATCAGGGACAGGAGATTCAGGATGGAGACTCTAAAATCCATCCTCTCTGCCCTGCAGACAGGGGATTTCATGACCTCCATGGATCTGACGAAGGCATACCTGCACATACCCATACACCCGGCACACAGGAAATTCCTACGTTTTGCATACGCGGGAAAACACTATCAGTACAGATCCCTGCCTTTTGGCCTAAAATCGTCGCCCTGGGTCTTCACGAAGGTCCTTGTGGCACTAGTGGCACACCTGCGGACAAGGGGCGTGTACCTCTTCCCGTACCTGGACGACTTCTTAATAAAAGCACCATCGCACCAGGAGACCAAGAGGGCACTGACCATAACTATGAACACATTTCAGAGGCACGGGCTAATAGTGAACCTGGAGAACAGTCAGTTAAAACCGTCCCAGAGACTTATACACCTTGGGGTAGTGATAGACACAGTCAGGGACCGAGTCTTCTTGTCATAGGACAGGGTTCTCAAAATACAAACAGTCATGAGGAAAATCATAGAGGAACCACGGACCTCCCTGATGACCTTGGCCAAGGTCATGGGCATGCTGGTGTCATGCCAGGAAATAGAGCAGTGGTCATGGTTCCACGCACGGCCACTACAGCGTTTCCTGCTGCCACACCAAAAAGACATAGCGCGCAAGAGACACAAGCTCCTTCGCCTACCAGAACAGGTGCGACAACAGATGGAGTGGTGGCTGCACCCATCCAGATTCAAAAAAGGGAACCCCCTACGGGAGCCACAACTAATAGTAGTGACGACGGACGCAAGTCTCACGGGATGGGGAGCCCATTCAGGGAATGAGATGATCCAGGGCCAATGGACGCCAGAGGAGTCCCGAGAGAGTATCAACCTGCTGGAACTTCGGGCGATCAAGCTAAGCCTGTCTGGCTTTCACAGGTTACTTCAGGGAAAACACATTCTGGTCCAAACGGACAACTTGACAGCCAAGGCCTACGTGAACCGACAGGGGGGATCGAGAGTCAGGAAACTACATGCAGAGGCAGCAGAGTTATTAGCATGGGTGGAATCCCATATTCTATCGCTGAGAGCGACCCATGTCGCAGGAAAAGAAAACAAGCTGGTGGATTGGCTAAGCAGACAAAGAGTCAACCAGACGGAATGGATGCTACACAGGGAGGTTTTTCTCCAGGTACAAGCAAAGTTCGGAAAGATGACCATGGACTTGTTCATGACACACAACAACAACCAACTGCCAAGGTTCTTGTCAAAGGAAAGAAGCGAGCACGCAGAGGGCACGGACGCGCTAAACAGCAGCTGGCCCAAAGGACTACTTTATGCCTTCCCCCCGATCCAACTGATGCACAGGGTTCTTCAGGTCATACACCTTCAACGCGCAGAAGTAGTGCTGATCGTGCCACACTGGCCAAGGAGAGTGTGGTTCTCGGACCTCATGGCCTTGTCAACAGAAAGACCTTGGCACCTGCCAATCAGGGAGGACCTGCTAACGCAGGGGCACATCGCGCACCCACGTCCCGAAATGCTCAGTCTCACAGCATGGAGGTTGAGCGGGAGCTGTTAGAGAGGGCGGGGTACCCAAGCAAGGTAGTGGAAACCATGCTAGCCTCACGGAGGGCGTCCACAATTCGGGTGTATAACGCCACCTGGCAAGTATTCCAGAGGTGGTGTGGAGAAGGGGAGGTAGATCCCCTGAGAGCACCAGTTAAGGAGGTGCTTAGGTTTCTACAAGATGGCTTGGAGAAAGGACGTAGCACTAGCACCCTTAGAAGGCAGGCATCGGCCATCTCAGCAGTGCAGGGGGCCAAGCATGGCAGATCCCTACTACTCCACGCACATGTTAAAAGGTTTCTGAAAGGGACGGCCCTAGTGAACCCACCGAAAATTCATAGATTTCCATCATGGAACCTAAATACGGTGCTAAAGGCCCTATGCAGGGAACCCTTTGAACCAATGGGATCATGTCCATTAAAAGAACTGACATTCAAAACTCTGTTCCTGGTGGGAATTATATCAGCAAGGAGAGTTTCAGAGATAAGGGCTCTGTCCATTAATAAGGACCTCTGCACATTCCATAACGACAAAGTAGTGCTTAGACTAGATCCAGCATTCATTCCCAAGGTAAATTCAGTTTTCCATAGGACAGCGGAGGTGATATTGCCATCCTTCTGTCCCAACCCGAAACACGAAAAAGAGAAGGAGTGGCATTGCCTAGATGTCAGACGGGCTCTGGCCTACTACATAGAGAGGACTAGGGAATGGAGAAAGACTGAGTCTCTCTTCGTAGCATTTACTAACTCATCCAAGGGATCCCAAGTGTCCTCCTCCACCCTGAGTAGGTGGATTAAAGGGTGCATCATCCTGGCCTACAAGGCCAATGGCTCGCAGCCACCGGAAGGCATAGTGGCACACTCGTTAAGGGGGGCCGCTACCTCGGCGGCATATAGAGCCTTCCCAACCCTTGAGACCATTTGTAAGGCAGCCACCTGGAAGTCGGTCCACACCTTCACTAAACATTATAGGGTGGATGTGACGGCCTCGGCCGAAGCGGCTTTCGGTTGTAGAGTCCTTCAACAGGCCCTGTAGCTGAAGCCACTCTTCCCTCCCTGGGGACATGGCTTTTATAAGTCCCACTGTAGAGGACTGTTCCACTGCCTGACCACTGGAGAACGGAAGTTTTCTATCACTTACCGTGAAGCTTCCTTTCTCAGGGGTCAGGAGTGGAACAGTCCTGCCCACCCATTGTCGTGGGCACCTTCAGCTATGGGGAAGGTTGAAAGGAAACCCATTCAAATGCAGTAACCAAGGAACATGGGGTCACCCCCTGGGGAGGGGGAACATGACCTTTTTTCACAGTACAATTATAGGTGACGGAGGGGCTGGTCGACGACTGGAGCCTTGTGAGGATAAGCCCCTCCCACCGGTCCTAAAGCTCAGGCCGGCCCTGCAGAGGAAGGAGGAGCTTATCCCACTGTAGAGGACTGTTCCACTCCTGACCCCTGAGAAAGGAAGCTTCACGGTAAGTGATAGAAAACTTCCGATCTTGTGTAGGTTGCTTCTTGCATTTCCTGTTCATACAGGGATAGCTGTGTGCCCAAGAGGCATCTTTATCTGGTTGGCTTTTGTGTGGAGCCTTGTTGCAGCATCTCCTCTCCACCTAGCCCCACCTCAAGTTTTCCCACAATCCTATACTTGCAGTACTGGTGGCTACTGCTGATGCTCTCCATCAGTAGTGGACGCTTCCTTGGTGTTTCTGACCCTGGTTTCCTGACAACAGAGCTTTTTCTCAATAACCTCTGAGACATCTCCCATTTGGGCTTTTCTCACAGCCTTCTCACTCTTCTGCTTAGTCCCTTTCACCCTTATTGTCTTGTTTAAAAGAGGGAAATAAAGTCTACTAGCTTTCCTTGAATATCTTCCCCTTTTGCTGCTGATGTCAACGTTAAGACATGTCCTCTCAGTACTTCATATCACTGCCTCTTATATCTTTCAGCACATCTGGAGCAAAGCCAAACAATATGGGTTATTTGTTCTCATACCTAATCAAATCCACACACTTTTGTTTTTCCCTTTGGCAAAAAGATTCATTTATGCCTGGGTGAACTCCACCTTGTGTTCCTCTTCACAATATATTAGAAAAGGGAACCTGCCCTTTCATGCCATATACATCTTTTCCTCATACTCACCATGTTGTTGTCCTCTTTTACATGCACTGGCATGCCCCACCCCCTCTCCCATTGTTCTTTCTTCATGCCCAAGGAGAGTGACTCAGGACTAATCAGATTATTATTGTTGGACATGATGAAATCAGCATGAGGTGACTTTTTTAAAGTAGATCTGAATAAGCATACACCTCAATTGAAACTCTCTACATTATATGCCCTGACTTGGACAGCCCAGGCTAGCCTGATCTCTTCAGATCTTGGAAGCTAAGCAGAGTCAGCCCTGGTTAGTAGTACTTGCATGGGAGATCACCTAGGAAGTCTGGGGTTGTTATGCAGAGGTATAAAATGACAAAACCACCTCTCAATGTCTCTTGCCTTGAAAACTCTATGCGGTTGCCATAAGTTGGCTGCAATTTATGGCAAAACCCCCCACACACATTTATTGTGGTTTCATCTATTTTGTTTTAAGATGAGGTTACATAGTCATATTTCAGTAAGTAGAAAAGGGTCAATTACTGTTTAAAACTGGAGTTAAGCAGGAACAATAAAACCTCAGGCCTGTAGGAGATTTTTCTTCCATGGCCCATTGTGACTCTCTTGTAGATCAGTAGCTGTAACCAGGCCCGTAGCCAGGATTTTGTGGCTTGTGCAGCAATTTTTTTCTGGTATGGCAGCCATTATTTTTCTGTGTGTGTGAAATAGGTAGGGGGTCTATTCGCTATCATCCCATCTTGGATCCGGTTGGAGGAAGGGGCAAGGGGAATGACACATCCCCCCACAACACCCCCCAGGAAAGAATTCAACCAGAGGAAGGAACATAGGGGAGGAAGAATGAAGGAATGTCCCCCCCCCGCACTTTGATTTCCATGCACCCCCCAACACCATCCATTCCTCTTGTTTTGGAAATGCTGAGAAACAGAGAGAGAGAAGTGTCATGAAGTCATTTTCAACTTACGACAACCCTATGAATTAATGACCTCCAAAAGTCCTATTGTTATCAGCCTCACTCACAATCCTCCCCCAGCTTTCCACCTCCCTAAATCAACGCATCCAGGGCTTTTTTTTGTAGAAAAAGCCCAGCAGGAACTCGTTAGCATAATAGGCCACACCCAACAGCAGAACTCATTAGCATATTAGGCCACACCACTGACAGCACAGCTTATTAGCATATTAAACCACACCCCCATGTTACCAGAAGAGTGGTCATCCAACCATACTCAGCTTTTGCTTCTTATTCTGTTTACCTTGTTTGTTGTCAAAACCCAGGGCTTTTTTGTAGCAGGAATTAATTTGCATGTTAGGCCACATACCCCTAATGTAGCCAGTCCTAATGAGTTTCTGCTGTTGGGTGTGCCCTATTATGCTAATGAGTTCCTGCTGGGTGTGGCCAACTCAGGAGCCAGCCGGAACTCCGTTCCTGTGCGTTCCTGCCCCAAAATAGTCCTGAACGCATCCAATGAAACTTACAGCTTGAGCAAGTGTGGGAAAGGAGATCGGGAGATTGGGAACTTCCAAATGGGAATGGGAAGAAGTAATATGCTGCCGGGTGTGTGTGTCGCTCTCAGGTCACCTTGTGAGTCACAGTCAAGCAGCGCTGCCCGCAAATCTTTTTTAAAAGTCTGTTTTTAAAAAGGTTGGGCATGGGAATTGAAAAGCTGGGGAGGGTCGGGGGAGGGCAGAGGGTGGTTCTGGAGGGCATGCATCTTTAAAGAAAAGTTTTAAAATGACTAAAAAAGGTTTTTCAGGAGAAAAACTTGTGGGGCTGTCCCTTTAAGAAAAGGGGAGGAGCCCCAAATAGGCTGTAACTGCCAGGCTGTAACTGCTGCTGTTGCTACTGGTTCCTGTTCCAATCAACCCCACAGAGCAGGGCAGGGCATCTCCCTCACTTGTCTCCTTTGATGCTCTACATGAGCATGGATATATGTCATTGTATTGCCACATCTGCTTGGAGCTTATGATGGTGGAAAGTGCCATCAAGTCACAGCCAATTTATGGTGAACCCTGTGGGGTTTTCAAGGCAAAAGACAAACATAGGTGATTTGCCATTGCTGCTTCTGCATAGCCACCCTGGACTTCCTTGGTGGTCTCCTGTCCAAATACTAATTACAGCTGACTCTGCTTTGCTTCCAAGATCTAACAAACCAGCCTAGCCTGGGCTATCCAGGGAGATCACAGCTAGATTATATGTAAACTCCACCTAATCATGGAAGCGTGCCAGAACATCTACAGCTCTTCTCAGTTGTTATGTTTCAGACCGTTCCTATCATGCATACCAAGAGAATGCACTATGTGTGACCATTCCAGTACCAGTGATAACCTGAATTGGGCAGTGCATGTATATTCTGGCTTCAGTGTCTGTAAACATATAATCTGAAAAATCTGGGTTTCTGATCATGCATACCAAATCCGGAATTTACACGCATTGGCCTGTTCCAGTCACATGGTGATCTTGTGTACTGAGACAGTCGTGCATTGTGTACTTTCCTGGTACACATAATAGGAACTCTGGAAATATAATGACTGAAAAGGATTTACATGAATGAGCAATTGTGTTGCAACATTTTCCACTCATAGGCCACCAAAGGAATCATTCCAAAAGCATTCCTGTGGAAGAAACCATTTTGTTGAAGGAGTCTCTGGGACCCCTACACTGCATAAAGTTGATCAGGTTTTAATTTGTATAGATAAAACTGAACTAAAATAGTACTTGGGAGCTCATCTTGTTGGTAAGGCCACTCACTTTGACCCAAAGCTTATGCAGGTATGCAAAAACTGTCACATAGGATGTGCTCTTAATGAAACAGACACAAATATCTGACTTCAAGCAGACTTTTAAAAAACATCTCCCTTATGAAACCTTTTGAGAACAACAGGTGTTTTTTTTTTCATTTTCTCAGGCCATAGATAGTTGAGCAAGTTAAATTACCTTGACACAAATCTTTGGAGCAGCACTTCTTTGAGGAGGAGGATGAACAAAATGTTCTGTGACGCTGGATTGTTTCATTATCTGTTTGAACACAGAGAATATCCTTGAAAAGTACAACTGAGGTTAGGGAAGTTAGGGAGACAGCTTTCTAAAATGTATATGTCTCTGAAAGGCAAAACAGTCAGCTTGGTTTTAAGAACATATGGGTTGCGATCACAAACCCCTTAAGCAGGCATATTTTAAAAGATGTGCAGTTGGAATGTTACTAATCATGATTTGACTCAACATTCATATGTAAATGCTCCAAATCCATACGGAATTATCTCCGACATTTGGAAGTGATAAGAGGCAATCCAATCTGATCATTATTCTAGTGCCTCATTGTCTGGGTCAGCTTCATTGCAGTAGGCAGCAACAGGAGAGAGTGATTCAGCAGATATCTGCCTGACAGGGATGCCACCCATCCAAAACAGTCTGTGTTACAATTCAAACAGGATCATCCCATTTGGGTTTCTATGCATAGTTTTCATATTCTGCTAATTATTACAATGACAGATTTGCTTCGGGAAGTACAATTCCTGCTTGTTTTCTGGGGCTCTACCCTTCACCTGCTAGGGAGGGACAAAGATTTTGCAGGCCCAGTACGTTGGGAAATAAAGGCAAAAGCTCAGCTATACACATACACACCCTTGATTTCAAGGCAAAGAGGCAAAGACTTTGCATGCTCATGCTCCTGGGGGCGGGATGCAGGTATACAAAGACAAATAGAGGCAAAGGCCCCTTAATCCAACAATTTTCTCTTAAAGTTCACTGTTTTGGCCTACCTTACAGAACTGTTGTAGGAAAGCAATGTTCATATCTCAAGGCTAGTAAGATGCTAGGAACAAATCAGCAGGCCGAAAATTCACAATCCAATGGAGATGTAAATGAACTCTGCTCTGCCAGTGTAAATTAATGGCGAGAAAAATCACACCTCTACCAGGGAGAGGAAGCAAAAGGATAGCTAGTTCACCTTCCATGTCTATAAAAGCTATGAGACTTAGGATCAGACCCTCCACTGCCACAGTGGGAGACACAGCTTCCAAGGGCCCCATACCTGCAGAGAGAGAGAGCCCAGAGGCCTCACAGGCAACTACACAGGGCCCTCTCCTGGCACCATGATCTGAGGACTAGGACGAAGAACCAGCTGGGCCCTATAATTGGAGTAGCCCAGAAGGGCCTGAACAATGGCATGCCAGATGCCTAAGAGGTTTGCACAAGGACAAGTGAGCCCAACAGCAGCCCCGGCCCAGAGACTGGACTTCAGAAGACAAGCAGGGGTTGAGGGCCACAGCCTTCCCCAGCCAAACCCCTGGCATAACCAATAGGGCAAGAGGGAGCACAGCTTGGGGGAGGAGCCACCCAGCAACCCAGTAGGAGGGACAGGAGAAGAGCAAATCATTGTCCTCCCTCAGAGAGAGGCCAGGTATGCCCAGGGAAGGGTGGGGTTATTTGGACCTTTAAAGGCAGGTTCCTGGGAAAGGCCATGGAGGAGAACATACAGCTCTGATGCAGCAAGAGCTGTGGTCTTGGGAACAGAAGAATGAAAAAAAATGGTGCAACTCCCTTCTCTTCCACATTCTTAGGCCTAGAGACATTCAGCAAGATAGCTGAAGACAAGCCACTGAAGCTGGGAAGGGGGGAACCTTGGATGTCAAACAGGAAAAGAGACACAGTCATCCTAACTGGGGAAAGCACAGGTTATAAATTCTCTGGAAACAAATAGGAAGGTCTTTCTTCCCAGACTCTTTTGCTGTGTTCTCACCTCTGGACTCATACCAGGTAGCATGAAGGACACCCTTGGACTCTGTTCTGATCATACGTAGCCATACAACAAGAAGAAACACAGACCTTGAACTCTGGTTAATGGAACCTCCCTGAGGGCTTGAACCTCCATGGATCAAGTGTCTGTTCCTTTAAGTATATCTTATTAGGGATGCGTCTAGTGAGGGTAAAACAGATTATCCATCGTTTGCTCATGACCAAAAATAATGTGCATGATTCTTTTATTAAATCTTTCTAAACTGAAAGCTAGAAATAAGATTTCTTTATTCCACCAATACCATGTCCTACTCCCAACCACGTTACATCACACAGTACAGAACATGGTGAAACACAGTATACCCACTCCTATGAATATTATTTCTGTCTATTTTCACGGGATTCTCAGGCTGAGTCTCAAAAGCCTCTACAAGAAATTCATTTAAGATGGGTGTCAGCCTCCTGGGGGTTAGAGTCCAGGGCAGGTGTGCCCTCCAGAATCCCTTTTTTGTCAGTGGTCCCAAAGAAGTCTCAGATAAGAGGAGGAGGTGAGTTTCTCAGCATCCTCAGCCTTCTTTCTTCCATCACTTGGTCCACCTACTGGCTAGCTAGGTGTAACCTGGCCCATCCTCCTTGGTTGTACAAGGACCCACTTAATGAAGGGTTCCTGGGGGTGGGACTACCCTGGGCTCCTCCAATCCCATCTCGGGATAGTGCCCTGCCTCCTTGGGGCTGTGGATACAATGTTCTCCCTTGAGACTTCCATCTCTTGGCTGCCTTAACTGGCTGAAGGTCTTAAAAGGCCCCTCTGTTGGTCAGTGCTGCTCTCAGCAGATTGGTGTCTGGAAAGTACTGGAGTTGGGAGACTGGTGATAGTGATTTCAGCACTGCAAGCTCTTTATTGATGATCAGATTGATGGTCAGATGCCAAAAGGGTTCCAGGGCCCGCTTTTTATACTGGCCGGAGCCACACCTCCGGCCACACCCAAACGACCCAATAGGGTCTTATATTTACATTGCTGGTCATAGGTTCCCCGAAGAGAACCTAGGTTTCTTATTGGTAGCCACTTAGGATCTGTACATCTATTGTTTACCCTGGCCGAAACTCAGGTCGCTGCCTGGCCATGTACTCTGGCCATGTGGCGGTCGCCATTGTACGCATTCTGCGTGGTACATTACACCGTCACTGTCCCCCACATGCTCTTCCCCCCGGTCATTTGCCCAGCTCCTGCCTCCCTCCCTCCTTCTGGCTGACCAGTCCTCTTGCCAGACTTCCCCACTGGTGCAGCCCATCCCAGGCTCCTTCTGCCACCTCTACCTGTGGGCTTGTCAGTCTCGCATTGCCCCTGCTGCCTCTTCCAAGCATTCCTCCTGTCCATCTGTGAGGCTCAACAGCCAGATGCCTCCCTCGCCCTGCACCAGCCCTTCACAGAACCTGGAGGAGCTGGAGAGCATCTCCTCGCTCCCAATGCTGCTGTGGCCCAGCATTGTACAGTGGGTAGGGAGAAAGCTGCAGGCTCAACTGTCACCTCAGTTCCACCACAAAGCCACAAGAGTGTGGATAAGTGTGGGGAGGATGCCACCAGCCTTTGACACTGGTGCATATAATTACCAAATGTTCTTATATCTATTAAATAGAAGTGGGATATTAAAAGGTACATTTGAAAACATATTGTGAAAAGATCTTGATTCTGACCCTATGGCCCACTCTGAATCAGCCAGTGCTAATCTCTTTAGCCATAGTTCAATAGAGAATTAAGCATTTTTAAAGAAAGTTAGGTCAATGGGTTAAAGCTTACATAAACTGTCCTGATTTGTGTTTGATATTGATGTTAATGACTTAAGTGTTGTATAGAATGTCCTGATGGTAAAATTCTTCCACTAAACCTTTATTGTGGCACAAACTGAGCTATTTTTAGTGCCATCTTAAACAGAGTGGCACCCTTCTAGCCCACTGTCTTTAAAATTTAAGAAAGAATCCCCAAAGAACCCTACCAGATTCTTTTCCTTCTAATCCTATACAATTCAGAAAATGAACCATAATAATTAGTCCCTTCTTTGACACTGTGATTATGAAGCATGTTTAACCAGACTATGTATGAAACTTAGAATCTATTAATTGAACTCCAGTTGAACATCTCAAGTAATTTCCTTGACACCTTTGCAATCTTATGTCTGAATTAAAACAATACCCAGATGACCAGATGGTCAAGAGAAATAAATCTGTATTGTAACAAGGGAAACAAAGACTTTTTATCCTGGAGTCCTGGTTTCTCATTAAATAATAAGTTGCTTTTGACAGATGTGCTGTTGTTGTATTCATTTTTAATCTCAGCCATATGGTGGCACAGTCTAATGATATTTCAGACATCATTCCTGCTCATTATTAAAGATTGGAAAATGCAACATCCAAGAAAGCTGATAAGAATAGAAAAAAGAGGCATCATTATCTAAAACTTAGGTCGGAAAAAAGCAAACAAAATTAGTCCTGATCTAAAATGGTTGAACAAGATGGCTTCTAAATTACTGTAAAGCAAATTAATGTTTCATTTATTGTGACACATAGCTTGGGTTTTTCACATTTGTGAGTGGGCAAGCAAGCCTCTCCTTTGGCCTCAGCCAGAAGGAAGGGGATTATTCACTCCCTGTTCCTTCTTCTCCAAGATTCCTGTTTCCCTTTCACTGACCAGTGACCCCTACAAAGCTCCTTTATCCTCAGCCTCCCCCTTTTCCTACCACTTAATGTATGCTTTACAGTCACAATCCCTACTTTATCTGCTTTAGTTTCCCTTTGAGGTGGAAAGGGGGATATAAATAAATAAATGCATTAATGCAAAATGCTACCTCTCTAGCCTTGCTTATCGGTAGACTCTTATTCATGAGCCAGCCTTTATGCAAAAGTAGGCTTTTGTTCATGGGGCTACCAATGATTGGATCCCTTAATTTGTGGATCACAGATCTTTTCAGCATTCCCCTTCCCCCAGCAGTCCTTCCCAACCGTGGGAAACTTTATTGTCAGGCACAGGCATAGACTACGGGGGGGCTCGAGGGCTTGAGCCTCCCCCGAAATTTCCCGGGAGGGACTGAGCCACCCCGGGAAAATGTAGCGCCTGCCGCCATGCCTCCCGGGGCCCTTCTGAGGCTGGCAGCTGCTGCCGCCGGTGCCTCCCCCCCCCCCCGCCTGGCCACTCTTCCATCCTTCCCTCTCCCTCCCTCTTTTCCCGGCAAAGGGAGAGGGAAGGAGTGGGGGGGGGAGAGAGGCCCCGGCAGCAGCGGCTGGTGGGCCTCAGAAGGGCCCCGGGAGGCGCGGAGGTTTCCTGGTGGGGGGGGGACATCGCCCCTGTGAGCACGTGCGCTAAAGAGGGCCCCCCCCCCGAATTTGCAAAAGTCTACGCCCCTGTTGCCAGGGTCATGAGATCCACCCGGCCTAATAGCCACACAGATCAGGCAGGGCTGTATCTCTCCTTATATATAACTAGGAGTAAGGCCCATTGTGGGAAGAAATAGCATTATACCCTGCCACCTCTGGGTTGGGAAATACCTGTAGATTTGAGGGGTAGAGCCTGGGGAGGGCCGGGTTTGGGGTGCAGAGGGACTTCAGTAGGGTATAATGCCAGAGAATCCACTGTCCAAAGCAGCCATTGTCTCCAGGAGAACTGATCTTGGTCATCTGGAGATCAGTTGTAATAGCTGGGAAATTTTCGGTATGGAAAATGATGTGCTGTGGCTGGGGAACACAATGATTTTAGGGAGATCTCCAGGCCCTGCAGGGAGACTGGCAACTCCAGTCAGGCCCATAGCTAACATGGGGCCCACAGGGCCCAGCTCCCTAGCATTTCTTCTGGGCCCCTCCCTCCCAGGCTAGTACCAAAGTACCTCAACTTGCTGCTTGTGCCATGCTGCCTCCGACCTGGCTGCCAGACAACTGAGCAACTTAGATGCTTCCCCACCGGCCTCACTCCCCTCCCAGCCAGTGACATCCAAAACAGCAGCGGCAGAGGTGGTGACAGTTCCAGCAGCAGGAGGTGCCTGGCTTGCTCAGTGGTGTGGTGGGTGGGCAGGTGGGCGTGCTGGGCTAGCCTGAGTGAGTAGGCTGGGGAGAGTGTCCTGCTGCCTCTTCCCACTCCCACCAATCAGATCTCTTTCTCTCCCCTTCCCTCCCAATCCCCCTCCTGGATTGTTGTGTATGTTTAGAATATGAAGCAGTAATAGCTTGAAAAGGGCTCTGGTATCCTAAAGCTCCAATTCCTATTGGCTAATTAATAAAGACTCTCATTGGTCCTGAAGCCAATCTAGATACCCAATCACTGAGCCCTGCTTGGGTCTAATAGTATTGCTTGTATATAGTTACATTGTTGAAAGTTATGTGTTGGAACAGTATAAATGAAAGTGCTGCTCTCATAAAGTTGTCTTTTGAGCTGAACAATGTCACTGAATAAAAGCCTGTTTGTTTGAGTTCATCACCTCCTGCTCAATACTTAAAATGGATGCTGCTGCTGCTGCCCACTGCCTGCTTCTCCCTGCCTAGCTTCACAACTTGAGCAGGTATGCAGTGCTCCGGGGGAAAGAGGAAGCTGCAGCTGCTGGGCATTACCCCCCTCACTTGCCCTGGAGTCTGGCGGAGGTGCAGGGCTGCCTTAGAAGAAGGCTGGCTTCTAAGGAGTTTCACCAATTAACTTTGATTTAATTAGCTGGTGGCCCCTCCCAAAAATATCCCTAGCTACAGAGCTGACTCCAGTGACCATTTAAGGGAAGATTGGGAGATGTATTTTACCTCAGGACTCATTCAATGACTCCCAACAGCAACCTGTTTAGAATTCATTTTGTTTGCTGTTCGGGGCGGGGGGGGGGGAGAAGAAGGAGTATGGAAAGTCCAGGTGGGGGCAGTGATTCAGCTGTGTGCATGTGCACATGCGCAAGGCTTTAAAAAAAAATCCTCACACTATCTAGATGGTGCTCAGAGCCTCGTCACGCAATGCTTGCAGTTCAGGGAGGGATATGTGATCATCCCAACCTGGAAAAAAATATTCCTGATCAAATCTATATTGGAAACATATCACAAAAACCTTGCTGTGTGACCACAGCCTAACATTCTAAACAGTTTGCTTTTGCTGTTGCTGTTGGGAGTCTTGAATGTGTCTGGAGGTAAAATACATATCCCAGTCTTCCCTTAAACAGTCACTGGAGTTCCCAGTCTCCCTGTGGGGCCTGGAGATCCCCCAGAAATCACCATGTTCCTCAGCCACAGCACATCATTTCCTCTAAAGAAAATTTCCCAGCTATTACAACTGATCTCCAGATGACCAAGATCAGTTACCCTGGAGATAACAGCTGCTTTGGGAAGTGGATTCTCTGGCATTATTCCCTGCTGAAGTCCCTCCGCACCCCAAATCCTGCCCTCCTCAGGCTCTGCCCCTCAAAACTGCAGGTATTTCCCAACCCAGAGTTGGCAACCCTGTAACTGGCTATGGAACCGCTTTCCAGACCCTTGGAACTCAGAAGATATGGCATAGGAGGAGGTGGTTTTCTACCTTAGCTGCCACTGCATAGCCCCAAATCAACATAAGTCAGGGGTGGAGAGAACCATACCTGTTACCATGAGGCTGTCCTCCCATACTACCCACTTGGGGCAGCAAAAGGACTTGAGACAGCCCTGCCTTATAGCTAACCAGAAGGAAATAAACATGGCTTGCCTCCCTCTGTTTTCTCCTTCCTTCTGCCGCCCCACCAACCGCAGCCAGGACACTCATCTGGAGCTTCCCTCTAGAGCCCATTGTATTTCTTCCCACAATGGTTCTTACTCCTAGTTATCCACAGGCTCTTTTTGTAGAAAAAGCCCAGCAGGAACTCATTAGCATATTAGGCCCTGACAGCACAGCTCATTAACATATTAGACCACACCCAATGTTACCAGAAGTGTGGTCATCCAGCCACATCCACCTTTTGCTTCTTATTCTGTTTACCTTGTTGTCAAAACAGTTTTGACAAAACCAATAAAAACATTATTTTCTGTCCCATCTATACAAAATCTTGCCTGAACCAATATCTTATGTCCAACAATTATCCCCACACTGGATTGGAATCAATTCCTAAAGGTTAGGTTCCCATGGAAATCAGCTTGCCTTCCTGCAGAACTAGTATGCTGAATATGATTTTTTAGGGTTGCCAACCTACAAGTGGGGTCTGAAGAGCTCCTGGAATTACAACTGAGCTCCAAATTACAGAGATCAGGTCAATGGCTGCTTTGGAAAGTGGAGTCCATGCCATTATGCCTTGCTTAGGTCCCTTCTTCCCCTAAACTCCACCCTCCACTCCCAAATCTCCAGGGATTTCCTCAACCTGGAGTTGGCAACCCTAGTTCACTGGCAGAACAACACTAGGAGCCAGTTTGGTGTAGTGGTTAAGTGTGCGGACTCTAATCTGGGAGAACCGGGTTTGATTCCTCACTCCCCCCCTTGCACCTGCTGGATGACCTTGGGCAAGCCACAGCTCTGTACCAGCTGTTGTCTCAGAGCTCTCTCAGCCCCACCTACCTCACAGGGTGTCTGTTGTGGGGAGGGGAAGGGAAAGGAGTTTGTAAGACGCTCTGAGACTCCCTTGGGTAGTGAAGGGTGGGGTATAAATCCAATCTCTTCTTCTTCTAGGTTTGTGGATGCACTTGACAGGAGTAGTTTATGGACTATTTTATTCAAGGTACAAAATTTTATTCAAGGTATAAGATTTCATGTGCCACCCACACTTCTTCAGATTGAAGAGGTGTGCATGCACACAAAAGCTTATACCTTGGATGAAACTTTGGTCTCCAACTTTGTTCTGCTGCTTCAGACCAACATGGCTACCCACCTGAATTACACTATAATACTTTTTAGAAGCAATTATGTACCAGTGGAGTGGTTACCATGCAGAGTCTGTCCCACAGGTAAAACTATCCTGTGAACAGGTGGTCTTTACCACATAAAAGTATCACTACCATCACAAGATCACCAATCGTTGGAAGTCGACTCCTCAGAAGCAGAAATCTCTCTTATTAGGAGGTTTAAGAACATCAACTTTGCTGGCCCATTAAAGGCAGATGTCAGCCCAGTGGCAGGAGAAGCGGGACAATCATCTTCATCAGAAACTCTGCCCACTTTTTAAATTTCACAAAACAGGCATTCTCCAAAGGGCTGCTGACCATGCTCATGTTTAGTTACATCTCTGTTTCTCTGCAGATGTTCCCAAAGTCCCCCACGCAACAGTCAAGTGTTCTGCCAACACACACAACGATGAAGCTACTTTTTCAGAAGTTTTCTCTTGCATGGCAGTAAGCACCAAACCACTTTAATACAGACTTTAGACACACATATATTTGCAAGCCATTCCCAACAAGACACAACAATGAACTCAGGCTTCAAACTTACTTTTCTGAAGTAGAAGATGCCATGAGAAAATGAAAGAGATGCTCAAAAATTAAAGATATTGTCAAAAGCAGCATTTTCTGGGCTCTCTGCTTTTTTACATCCCCCCCCCTTTTCACACAAAACACAAATAACAAAATGAAACAGAAAGAAAGAGAGAGAGAGGTGGGGGAGAGAGAGAAAGAAAGAAAGAAATGAAGGGGAGAGAGAGAAAAAGAAGGAAGGAAGGAAAGATAGATAGATAGATAGATAGATAGATAGATAGATAAGAGGAAGGAAGGAAGGTGGAAGAGAGAGAGAGAAAGGAAAGGGGAGGGAGGGAGAGAGAGAGAGAAAGAGGAAGAAAGAAAGGTGGGGACAGAGGGAGAGAGAGAAAGAAGAAGAAAGAAAGGTGGGGACAGAGAGAGAGAGAGAAAGACGGACAGAAAGAAAGGCAGAAAGAAAGGAGGGGGGGAGAGAGATAGACGGAAAAGAGATGGGGGAGGCACTTACCGGAGCAGGGAGAGCGATGCAACGTTGGCAAGCCAAATGCAGAGCCAGGCTTTGCAATGCAAAGAGCCTAGGCCCATGCTTAATCTCTGGGCAGGGCTTTCTCCTGCTGGCTCTCTGTACTTAAAGCGAAAGCACCAGGTGGGGCTTTTTCATGCCGGCTGTCTGCAGGAACTTTTCCTTTAAGTGTAAACAGCTCAGGCCCGGCAGGGAGGGGGCAGGGCAGGCTCGGACACCAGCCGGAATGGTGTTCTGGTGCGTTTCTGCTGAAAAAGAGCCCTGAAGGCTGACTAGGCTGAAGCCTAGGAGCTCCACAGGGACTAGGGGCACATCAATTTATTTATTTATTTTGCTGAGGCTCTATTATTTTATCTTCACAGACAGCCTGTAAAGTCGCCAGAGGGGCCCTGAAATACCTGAAAGCCTAGGGGCCCAGCCATGGGTTAATATGACCCAGGGATCAGGAGGCAGGAAGGGGAAGGGAATGAAATAGTGCTCTTCACTCTCTTCCATTAGTAAAGTTGCAAAGATGGAAGTAATAGTAAAAGCATTTTTGTTTGCTTTCCCTTCTCTTTCCCTTCTCTCTTGAACCACATGGCTATTAGACCAAACACGTTTCACAACACCTGCAGTCAGAAGGTACTATTGATAGAGGGAAATGTGGGGAAGAGCTTATTGGGGTAAATGTAAAAAAAAAATGACTTGGAAGCACAGAAGCTTTATGCAGTATCCCTGATCCACCACATTTACCAGTTAAGGGGAAATGCTGTTCAAACAAATTCTTCTTCTTCTCCTTCTCCTCCTCCTCCTCCTCCTCCTGAGTTCTCCAACCAGAGACTGCTTCTCTCTCAGGCAGTATTGCTGAGCCACAGCCAACCTTTGGATGGTGGTGGTGAGAAAGTTCTTTGAGACTGGCTGTTTATTATTTTAAGGAAAAAACAGCTTCTTATGGGAAGCACAGCAGAACTAAATAGCTCTGTCCTGCTTTACAGACATAACTTTGGCCCTCTTGCGCAGTAATATGAATGCATCAATTTAGCTTAAGCATAACAATAGGATTGTTTCATAGATACACAAATTTTCATGTAGGTTTGCAAGAGACACTAGAAACCGCATAGTCTCACTTAGAAGCCACTTAACTGTAGAATTAGTGAGTTACATACAGTACTTGCCAAAAACAAAAGTGGAATGCTAAGAATGATGCTTTTAGGACACAAAGGGACTGAGGGGGGCATGTATGTGCTCCCATGCCTCATCACAGCACGCACAGTAGTGCAAGCGCATGGGTCCCAACAATTTTAAATCAAAAATTTTCCTGTTTGTTTACTACATCCAAGAGAGCAGTTTTCTCAGTTGTTTGTTAAACGAAACAGCTGTCTACCAAACAGCTGTTTCCTCCCCCCCCACACACCAAATTAGCAGATTGTGCAATAAAGGATCAGGAAAGCTATTTACATGCAGAAGGAGTTAGAGAACTGAATTTATCAAAGGGGAGAAAGTGTCAGACTTTATTTTTCTGTGCCTACTCAAAAATATTACCCTTGAGATGATTTCAGGTGAAATGCTTTAATGATTTAGAGATCTGTAAAAACATGAGTGCCAATGAAACACTGTAAGGACTTCCATATAGTATGGTGGTCCTTTTCTCTCCAAGCTCTTTCTTCATTTGTAAAACCAAAATTAACTTATTCGCAGTGGTTGTCTTGTAGACTCCTAGTTTCTCAACCATTTCAAAGAGAACTAAGATCCTTAACGGCAAACAATACATGCAAGGATAAACATGAACATGATTTTAAATCATAATTTTAAAAGTTATTGAACATGGAAAAAATCCATAAACATATAGTACAAAAAGGACTGGAAACTTTACTGAACCAAACCAGGGTCTTTCCTGGGTGCTACCTGGACATTACTAACAATGCAGAATTAGACCATTCTAAATTCATTAAAATCCAGAGGTTTCGACTGGAGTAACTCTGCATAGAATTACAGCACAACAACTGCAAAATAATAAAAATGGGAAGTGAAACCAAATTTTAAAAAATCACTTTGCCCCTACAGGACAATGTGAAAATAACTGTACAGTTCATCAAAGGAATACTGGCACATTCCCAATTGTAACAGAATCAGGGAAGCCATTTACCCAGTAGTGGCAGGAAGGCTCCCACTGGTTGGGCGGAAATGACATTTCACTCTGTGTGATATCATATCCAGGCAAAACCCCAGATGGTATGTCAGTGTGTCATAGAGCTGCCAACCTCCAGGTGGGGCTTGGAGAATTCTGAGAATTACAACTGTTCTCCAGACTACAATAATCAGTTCACCTGAAGGAAATGGCTTCTTAGGATGGTGGTCTTCATGTATTATACCCTGCTGAGATCTCTCTCTTTCCCAAACCCCACCCTCCCCAGGCATCACACCCAAATCTCCAAGTATTTTCCAACCCATAGTTCGGATCCAACCAATAGCTAGGATACAACCCTGGGGGTGCTCATGGAATTAGAATTCCCAAAATTTTGGTGGGAAAGCCATTATTAGAGTTGCCAGCCCTAATCAGCATTGATGTCATTCCCTCCTCATTTCCTTCTGCCACTTCATTCAGCAAGGGTAGGGGACAGGAATCATCTATGGGAGATTGCCTGCCAGAACATGGTAAGTGCCAACCCTAGTCATAATCAGTGTTCCCTCCAAGCTGAGTCAGTGTGAGCTAGCTCACAGTTTTTTAGCCTCCGGCTCGCACATCTTTGTCTCAGCTCAGGGAGGAGGGCTCCAGAGCCAACTGATTTACACAGCAGCCAAATCGCTCGCTCACTGCTTTAATGCCAGTAGTTCACAAAGTAGAATTTTTGCCCACAAGACTCCGCAGCTTAGAGGGAGCATTGGTCATAACATCTAAAATTATTATATAAAGAAACTATAAATTTGTAGTACAGCTGTAGATCCACTGAACTATGGTTGCCAGCTGTGGAAATTCCTGGAGATTGGGGGTGGAGAGGCAGAGAGGACAGAGTTTAGGTAGTGGAGGAAGCTTAGCAGGGATGTGATGTCATAGAGTCTGACCACTGGAACTGATTTCTGTACTCTGGAGATCAGCTGTAATTCTGGGAAACTCTAGGCCCCACCTTGAGGTTGGTAATCTCACATGGAACAACTCAAATCACAGCAGTGGCCACAGGATTGGAAAAGGTCAGTTTACATTCCAGTCCCAAAGAAGAGCAATGCCAAGGAATGTTCAAGCCATTGCACAATTGCACTCATTTCACATGCTGGTAAGGTTATGCTCAAGATCCTACAAGCTAGGCTTCAGCAGTACATGGATAGAGAACTGCCAGAAGTACAAGCTGGGTTTCAAAGAGGTAGAGGAACTAGAGATCAAATTGCCAACATTTGCTGGATTATGGAGAAAGCAAGAGAGTATCAGAAAAACATTACTTCTGCTTCACTGACTGTGCTAAAGCCCTTGATTGTGTGGCTCACAACAAACTGTGGCAAGTCCTTATAGAGATGGGAGTACCAGACCACCTCACATGTCTCCTGAGAAACCAGTATAAGGGTCAAGAAGTGACAGAACCGGATATGGAACAACTGATTGGCTTAGAATAGGAAAAGGAGTATGACAAGGATGTATATTGTCACCCTGCTTATTTAATTTATATGCAGAGTACATCATGCAAAATGCCGGCCTGGATGAATCACAAGCCAGAATTAAGATTGCTGGGGAAAACATCAACAACCTCAGATATGCAGACAATACCACCCTAATGGCAGAAAGTGAAGAGGACCTAAAGAGCCTCTTGCTAAATGTGAAAGAGGAGAGTGCAAAAGTTGTCTTAAAATTCAACATCAAAAAACCTAAGATCATGGCATCTGGCCCCATCACTCCTTGGCAAATAGAGGGGGAAATCATGGAAGCAGTGACAGACTTCATGTTCCTGGGATCCACTAAACAATACTAGGCCATGCAGGAATCCATGATTCAAATAAAAGGGAGGGAGGAGCCTTATCACCCTTCCACAGTAAGAACTATTTAATAGTATCATGCTGGGCTAGGTTGGTTGACTGGGTCCAGAAGGTGATCAATGCCTCTTTGCGGGAGAGTGTAGTTCTGATCACTTTAAAAGAGGCAGTTGTGAGAGACTTCCCCCATGAAGAAGGCAACCCTAGACCCAAATGATCTAAACAATTACTGCCCAGTGGCTAATACTGATAACAGCCCTGGACTTTCTTAGTGTTCTCCCATCCAAAATCTGACCAGGGTTGACTCTGTTTATCTTCCAAGATCTGATGAGCTCAGGCTAGCTTGGTCCATAAAGGTCTACAAACTTCTTAATGGTCTGCTTCCATTTTTATGCTCTTTATGTCCAATGGCTCCTTATGTCCAATGGCTTGTTTCTCATTACTTGTTTTTAATATTGTGACATGGTTTTAATTGCAAGCCATTTCAAGCAGGACTCCAAACGAGGGATGCCAAGCCTGCTATAATGAGAAGCCTCCCAGCATTCTGTCCCATTGCTCACTGGTGCCTGTGGACAGAAATGTCAGGGAGGAACAGGCACCATCATTGCACTAGCACACTTGTGTCACTTTTAGTGAAAACTGGAAGCGACATGGTAGACACTGTAGTGGGTCCTACCCACATTTCCTCCTAGGTGTAGCCAGCTGCAGCCTGGCAACCCAACTTCTGAATAGACAGCACAGATGTATCCTAAAGAAATAGATAAAGAACAACCCTCCCCAGAAGCCCCATTCTAGCAAGCCCAAGTTTACAGCCCTACTCTTTTTTAAAAAAAAAACCTATCCCAGATACCGTCAAGAAGGTGCCGCTGCAAGCACCTGTAACTCTCACATTGTCACTGGCACTATCACTGCCATCACTCATGTTCTCAAGTGGTTACTGTTATTGAGGCAGGCCTCCCCTTGAGCCCAAATGCAGGGAACAGAGCTTAAATAGCTCATGAATGTCTTCCTTCTATTGAATGGAGACTCCACAGAGCCAAGGATGCTTCTAGAAGTGATTAGCTTGCCTATCCCTTCTTCTGGCTGTGCTCAAATGCCACCCCTTTCCCATAATTCCAGTTTCTCAGATGTGTCATACAAGACCTTGGGTAACTGGGTTCAAATTCATGCTCTGCCATGAAAGCTCAGCTTGTAGGCTTGCCAGCTTCCAGGCCAGACTGGAGTTTTCCCAGAACTGCTATAAATAGGGTTACCAGCCTCCAGGTGGGGCCTGGGGATCTCCCACTTTTACAACTGATCCCCAGCTGATAGAGATCAGCTCCCCTGGAGAAAATGGCTGCTTTGAAGGGTGGACTCTATGGCATTGTACCATGCTGAGGCCCCTCCCCTCCCCAAACCCCACCCTCTCCTGGCTCCCCCCCCCCAAAGTCTCGAGGTATTTTCCAACCCAGACTTGGCAACCCTAGCTATAGAGATCAGTTCCCTTGAAGAAAATGGCAGCTTCAGAGAGCAAACTCCATGGCATACCACAGATTCAAGGTGAAATTCTGCCCTAAATTCCTCCCTCCCCAGGCACCGCCCCAAATCTCCAGGAATTTCCCAAGCTGAAATTGGTAACTCTATCACTGGGTGACTTGGGACCCTTCAAAATGTCTTATTCTTACTTACCTCACAAGGTTGTTGTGAAGATAAGGTAGAGGATGGGAGAATGATTTGACAAGTCACATGGGGTGTGGATTAGGGACAAAAGCAGGGTGTAAATAAAAAGGATAGACAGGAATTCTGAAGAATCAGAATCACTGCACAGACTAGGGGATCCTGACTGGAGTCCTGGCTGTTACTGAGAGTAAGACATCTGAACTGAGGGCTACTATAAGGACAGAGCCACCAGGCCCCACTTAGCTGTTTAAAGCAATTGGACATCAAACACAAGACAAAATGATCTTAAACAGAAGAACTGATGTTTAATTGCTTTAGTTAGACTGCATTCTTTTTTCAGGCTAGCACTCTGGGATCTGGAAAGTTTAGGAATTTCCCCTCTCAATGAAGTTCACATGAATCGGGTAGGAACAATACTGACTATCTGTGAAATCACAATTTATTTTCTGTAAACATTGCACTTAGCTCTTTTCTCATGGAAACTTCCCCAAAATCCATACCTCTCAAGGGGACTTCCAAATATGTCAAGACAATTCCTCAAAGGAACATCTGTTAGCCTTACAAACTATGCCACAACATCTTCACAGCAATGCATATTTTCAGTATATATTTTTATGCTTTCTAAGTCATTAATTGCAAAGTCTATTACAGTCTCATTTTACTCTGCATTAAACATCTGGTGCCAACGGAAGAAACAAGGAGAAATGCATGATTATATTGTCAGACTTAATAATTCAGAAATATTAATCAGCTTTCATAATCATCAGTAATATTTCATGAACAAATGGCTCTTGATGTTCCATTCTTCCCCATATGTACTCCTTTCATAAAACAACTAACACATTTAATGAACAAATATTAAATCATATCAGAAAATATTTGTTAGTCCGTAGGAATTTCAACCAGATATACTTTTTATAAAATACATTTGGGCCTCAGTCCAAAGGAGCAGCTATTGTTAATGAAAGACTCAATGCTTGTTTTCTGTATTATTTTTCCATTGTAGCTCACAAAGCTGACAAGGCAAATCACTTTCAGAACTGAAGTATAGCTTGTTTCATCGTCTGAAAGAACTACAGTCGTTAAGATGTGTTGTTCCCTTACATGTATAAAGGTGCCTCAGAATGCAATACGATCCTGCTTCTATAGCTTGACAGAAAAGAACAGACTGTGCGTGGACTTGGAAGGAAAGACGACTGCAAGAGAATTCTTCAGATATCACCCCCCCCCACCCCACCCCACCCCACACATACACCTTTTTAGCATTCCATATATCCTGTTTTGGGTCAAGAATTATTAAGTTGCAAGGCTGGGCTTCCTGTTTTATCCCTCCTTGGATATTGCAAGCAACAATCACTTCCTTGTGCCAACACTGTCTTTTGCAACACCAGCACTAAGGGCTAATGTACATGAGTCAAGATCTTGCCTGGAACTAGAATGCTTAAAACAAAACCTATTGTGGATTCCTTAAAGAACAGTGGATGGGAGAGGGCTTTGTATGATTAATAATGAATGGAATAATAAAAAGCAGCTTTGTATCTGTTTCATATATATTGACAACATACCTGTCAAACTGACATTAAAGTACAGAACTGGACATGTTAGCTGCAGCCACTACTTACTTTTGGGGTGGGTGGACAATATTTTTCCCAACAAGTGATTATCTACAGTAGTGATGAGCTTGTGACATCTGTAACCTGAAGTGGCAGTCAGATATTATTCTTCAGTACCATATAGAGTGCTTGGAGGCCAACAGTGATACTGCCAGGAATATACTTTATTTGTATTACACAGTTTTAAGTCAATCCTGAAGTGCAGCATTTCTGGATTGTGAATCTTAGAGAAGGGGGAAGGAAAAAAGGGCTACACCAAGCAACATGCCAGCAAACCAAAAAGTGGGGAAAGATGCTAGGTGACAGCTTTATGATTATATAAACCCTCTATGCGTTTAGCTGCACGAGAGCTTTGTCAGGGGAATCAGAGAGTTCACTTTGTATTGAAACTTTCCACAGCAATTAAGTTCTATTGCTAATAGAATACTGCTATGTGGAAATGTGTAGGGGCTTTTTATAACAGTAAAGCTGTCCCCTAGCATCTTTTTCTTTTTTGGTTTGCTTAGAGAAGGGGACAAAATTTACAATGAGATGCAGAGACCGGTCTGTGGATAAGTTCAAGTATGTTGAACTTATCAAAGCAGTATTATTATTTTTTTAAAAAAAATGTTGGGGTTATGTTATACTAATATTAGCAGGGAAATGGAAGTGTTAAGACAAAATAGCCCTGAACACACAGCATTATAGGTCAAAGCAATGTGTGCTGGGGGAGGGGGGTACTGAGTGTTCTGGTCCTGTTCCCTACCTCTGATCATTTTATCTGGATTCTCACAATTCATGATACAGAAGTCCTACCTTGGCAGGAAGCCACTGTCAGCACTCAGCCTTAGTTTAATCTCAGTGCAATAATATGAATCCTGCCTATTTGAATTAAAATGACAAAAGTCTGATACAAAAGCTCACCAATCGTTGCACAGATCTCTTCCTATACTGGGTTCCAGCATCTGTTTTTCTACATTTGGAATTACCCAAAGCATTTTTTTGGGATCCATTTTCCTGAACGGTGCTACCTTAAAATGCCTTCTATTATGCCTGTTACATTCAGCTGTGCATTCAGCATCTGGTATCAACAGCCTAAACAACAAAAAGGCATGATTATGCTGTCAGACTTAATAATTCAGAAATATTAACCAGCTCTCATACCATCAGTGGTTTTTCATGTGTAATTGGCCCTTGATGTGCATTTTGTACTTAGGAGACTCTCTGCATACCAGCATAAGAGAACAAGTGTTCTATCTTTCATGTAACTAACAGGGATCATTTCAGCTAAATGAAATCACTTCATCAGAAATAGATTTGTTTTTTGTTTTGTTTTCAGCCTTGGGGAACAAAGAAAGAAGGTTCTAACCAAACAAACATCTAGTTACAAAACAGTAGGTAGTGGGAATGCACCAAGGAAGTCACTTTTTGGCAGTTCTAGATTACGAAAGCTATTTACCCTTATGTAAACTTGAGGAAGTAATACCTTGCATTTAAAAGGTGAGAACAATTCATGGCTATTCAGTAACCAAATGGCTGTTGTTTGGCTATTTGTAAGCTTGAATTTGAGAGCTTAAAAAAAAGGAAAACACCATTTCTCTGAGCCTAGATTTGGAATGCTGCATACCGATTTAAAAGCTGCTTATTAAATAAAGTTAAGTAGATTAATAGTAATTCAAAGAACAAGTGGTTACTTGTGGCAAGAAAGTGCATGATGGCTGGATACAAGAGACACGTGTGTGTGTGTGTGTGTGTGTGTGTAGATGTGTGTTCAAGTGGAGACACATCCAAAATTTGTGGATATTGTTTTCCATACCCATTCTTCATTTACACGCTGCTGTTGCTCACAAGACAATGCACACCCCATTCACACACCTAGCCTGATGATCTCCACTGTGGCGCTGCTGCCTTCACTTTGAGTGTGATGTAGTGGTTAAGAGCAGAACCGGGTTTGATTTCTCCACTCCTCCACATGCAGCCTGCTGGGTGACCTTGGGCCACTCCCAGTTCTCTCAGAACTCACTCAGCCTCACCTACCTCACAAGGTGACTGTTGTGGAGAGAGAAAGGGAAGGCAATTATAAGCTGCTTTGAGACTCCTTAAAGTAGAGAAAAGCAGGATAGAAAAACCAGCTCTTCTTCTTCTTCACTGCAGTTTTTCCCAGCAACAAACAACACACACACCACACAAATTCTTTCATTCATATGGCTGGGATAAGTGTATGTTATGTGCTGTCATTGCTTCCAATTTATGGCAACCCTGTGAATCAATTACTCCAAAAGGTCCTATCATGAACAGTCTTGCTCAGGACTTACAAACTGAGGGCCATGGCTTCCTTCACGGAGTCAATCCATCTCATGTTCAGTCTTCCTCTTTTCCTATTGCTTTCTGGTCTGATAAACCCTAAATGGCTCTGTCTTTAGATCAAACTACATTGTTACTGTTGCAATCTGTCTGCCACCTATTTTCACAGATCACTTGCAACTCTCTAATAGAGTTGCCAGGTGTCTGGTATTGACTTGGACAGTCCAGTATTTTCACTGATTGTCCAGATAAAAAAAACTGAGGGTTGTGAGGACAAGTCTGGGCTGGGCTGTCCTGGCAGCCTAACCAGAAGAAAAGACAGTGAGCTGGGAGAAGTGCCAGGGTACTGGCAGAGAGGCTGGGCCCACTCTGGCTGCCTTTGCAATCAAAAGACAGCAGTGGGCCAGGGAAAGGAAGCTGATGGGTGACGGGGGCATCAGGGCAGAAGCAGCACCACACCCAAACAGCATGAAGCAGCAGCTGCAGTGGCTGTAGAATGAATGGCCACAAGCCAGGAGGACACTGCAAATCTGGGCTCCCTTGGGCCTTGCAGCACACTCCTGGGTTGTGGGTATGGCCATCCATGGCCATCATGGCTGCTGCTTCATGTTGTTTGGGCTTGGAGGTGGCAGCACCAAGACTATGCTTTGGAAAAAGCTGTGGAAAGCCAGCAGTGAGGTGGTAGTATGAATCTCCCATGGTAGGAAAATCTGTGGCAACAATCCTACCTCCTGTCTGGTTAGAAAGGGTTTTGGCAGCTCTGAAAGGTGTCATGGGCACTGGCTCTGCTGAGGCTGACTTCTCCTCAGATGAGGAAGAGACAGGGAGCAACCCATCCTCCTTGGAAGTGAGCCCAGAGGAAGAACCCTCCACAGTACCTGAGGAGGAAGAGTCCCCAACAGCTGCACAGGACGTGCAGTCACAAGGAGAGACCAATTCTGAGCCTGGCCCAGCACCCCCAGTTGCAGACACCCCAAGGCCAGATTCCCCGCCCAGTTCTCCTGAATGCCCCAGATGTAGGGCATGCCAAAGGCTGACTATGCAGGAGCAGAGAAGGAGTGCAAGACTGCAGCTCCTGCAAAGGCAACAGGAGGAGTTGTAAGCCTTGGCAGACTCCACTCCCTGGGAAGGGAGAACCTCCTGATAAGCACTTCATACACCTGCCTCAATGCAGTAGCAATTCTGCACATTTCAGATCTGCTTCAGTGTGTTTAGCAATCACTCCTTGTTCCTGAACCCTGCAACCTTGGAAGGAATCCCCTGCTCTCTGACCTCTGGCTCTGTTTGTTGACTCTGATTCTGGACTACATCTACCACTCCAGTTTGTAAGCTCCATGGAAACAGCAGAAAAGGAGTCAATCAGGTGCATTTTTCAGGGGAAGGAATTCCAATGTGAAGATCCTGCTACAGAGAAGGTCCAAGAACTAACTGCTTTATTTCCTACACAGGCAAAATTCCTTAATTTTTGTGATCTTATTAACAGAGTAATTATAATATAACACTTGTGCTTTTACTGTCCACATGAAACTAAACTGAATTTTGATTTTAACCTCCCCCCCCCCCCCCCAGGTCTGAAAAAGGCAAAGGGGAAAAATACACAAAACACTGGAATGTATCTAGTGTTTTTATTCTGCTCTTCCTACAAAAAGCAACATATATGATTCTCTGTTCCCTTTTTATTCTCCAATAAATCTGTGACATAAATGAGGCCAACAGTGACTGGCTAGAGGTCACCCAGCAAGCTTCATGGCAAAATAGGAATGCAAGAGATTCACAACAGCATCTTCTGGCTGGTATCAACTGAGTGAAAAAACCATAGTAATTGCAGACTTGGGCACACATTAAATAATCCACTTTCAATGCACTTTCCAACTGGATTTTGCCAGTTCACACAGTAATATCCAGTTGGAAAATGCATTGAAAGTGGATTATTTAGTGCAGGGGTGGCCAACCTGTGGCTCGGGAGCCACATGCGGCTCTTTCACATATATTGTGCGGCTCCTGGCAGGGCGGCTGGGGAAGCAAAGGGGAGGCATGCTTTTTCTCTCTTTCTCCCTTCCTTCCCTCCTCCCTCCCATCTATTTGCTTTCCTAGTTTCTCTCTCTCTCTTTCTTTCCACTTCTTTAATTCTTTCTTTCCATCTCTCTCTTTTTCTCTCTCTCTCTCTCAATATCATTAGCAAACAAGTAATATCATTATCAATAACCGGTTTTCCTCGTTTGTTTTTATTTTTGGCAGTCCCATTTAACGTTAATAAAAAGCAAATTTGCATATTTTTTAAAATAAAAACGTGTGTGTGATATTTGTTCCTGTTTTGCGGCTCTCAGACATCTCTATGTGGCTCTTACGTTTATTCTATGTGGCTCTTACGTTAAGCAAGGTTGGCCACCCCTGATTTAGTGTGTGTGATCGCAGCCTTGGAGAGCAATCCTACTCAGGTCTACTCAATGGAACATACTCCCAGGAAACTGACCCTTGAACTTGGTTCACCTTGCTTACCTTTTTGTTATCTATCCCAGTTCTTTGGCATGGTGTCAATTATACATTTAAATGTAAAAGTAAACATTTGTGTATGTAAGCTAGGTTCGAGTCCAGTAGCACCGTCCAGATCAACAAGATTTTCGGAATATAAACTTTTGTGAGTCAAAGCTCTCTTTGTCAGATATTTGTCTGATATTGATGAAGGGAGTTTTGACCCTTGAAAGCTTATACGCCCCAAGTCTTGCTGGTCTCTAAGATGCTACTGGACTTGAATCTAGCTCTTTTGCTGCAGACTAACACAGCTGTCCGCCGATATAAAATCTATGTTTATGACTGTCTTTCAAGAACAAGTTTTCCTTTGAAAGAGCCAAAGTTAATTTTTAACTCTACAGTTCACAGAATGCTCAAAAGTGTTAAAATCACTGTGGGCCATAGCACAGTGTGCTCATAGCCTATAGCAAAACTGCTGTCTCCTAAAGGGAGCACCAAGTGATGGTGTTGCTGCTCCACAACTCTCTGAAGTACCAACTGAGCACATGCTCACTGCTCTTTGCCCTTAGGGTGTGCAGCTCACTCTTTCTTGGAGCACACAAGAAGTAACAAAGACTGACATTTTCAAAACTGTCCATCTCTACTCTTAGGAAAGCTTGTGGCCATTCCTGCATTTTCCTGAGCCCATGGACCTGGAATTTTGAGCATCTGTGACACATTATATTCAAGGTAGATGAGAGATGCCTTACAAAAAGCCAAAGTCTACACAAGTATCAGCACCATAAACTTCACTACCGTATCATCTTTTTATGTTGCTACTTTTAATTGCTGTGACACTGTTGAACCAATTTAAAACAATCTCCTATTTTTAATATGTGTGACATGAAGACCATACTTGTGACAGTCCCTTGAAATGCTTTGTACATATTTTCAGGTGGGTACAGCTGTGTTGGTCTGAATCAGCAGAGCAAAGTTTGAGTCCAGGGGCACCTTTAAGACCAACAAAGTTTAATTCTGGGTATAAGCTTTATGCACATGCACACTTCTTCAAATACATAGAAACATAAATATCTGAAGAAGTGTGCATGCACACGAAAGCTTATACCCAGAATAAAACTTTGGACTCAAAATTTGCTTTGTACATATTTGTGTTTCTAAGTACATTTGTGAGATGGCTGGTGACTGTTATGGAGGATTAGTCCAAAAGAAACCCAATCTGTGCCGGAACTATCAGTTGCTCAACCTTATATGCCAGTCCAAAGTCAAAAGTTTGATGGGGCCTCTTTTGCCATGCAATCTCTGCTACACGGGTAGCTGCCCTTTGGCCTTTTGTATTAGTGGCAGCAGGGTATAGGCTAGCAACGCCCTTCTCCAGTAAGCATCCACGGTGGCACAGAGATTAGAATCCCTGTGTCCACCTGGACACTATAAGGCTTCAAATGGCTCTGTGGGATCTGATGCCCCCTGGCGGCTCATTGGATGAGCTTGTAGAGGACTGGCATAGCCGACTCTCTGCAGCCATTGATGAGATCGCGCCCAGACATCCTCTGCGCCCTCATTCTAGGCTAGCTCCTTGGTATACCCAGGAGCTGCGGCTGATGAAGTGGAGGCTAAGACAGCTAGAGAGACAGCGGCAGCGTATACACGATGAAGCTACAAGAACATCGTATAGGACATTTATGAAATCCTATGAGATGGCAGTCAAAGCCACGAAGAGAGAGTTCTACGTGGCCACAATTGCATCTGCAAGCTCGTGCCTGGCCCAATTACCTAGAACTATTCGGTCCTTGACAGTCTTGCCATAGGACAGCCCAATGTTAGGGAATTGGACACTGGCTGTGCGGCTTTTGCGAGCTATTTTGCAGATAAGGTCTTGTTGCTCTGCCATGATCTTCCCGCCACAGTTGAGACAGTGAGCGAGCTTGAGGCCCCATGCATGTCTTCTTGTCCAATCTTGGATTATTTCTGTCTGGAAGTTGACAGATTGCTTTCAACAGTCCATCCAACCATGTGCAGCCTTGATCCATGCCCTTCATGGCTAATTAAAGCTGGCTGTGAGGGGTTCCGAGGTGCCCTCAGGGATATTATTAACAAGCCCCTTTCAGAGGGACTGTTCCTGGGGCACTCAAGAAAGTGATGGTCTGCCCTCTCTTGAAAAAACCATCTCTGGATCCGGCCAAATTGGCAAAATATCAGCCAGTTTCCAATTTGCCCTTTTGGGCAAATTAATCGAGAGGGCGGGGGTGGTACAGTTGCAGGGCTTTATGGATGACAGTTCCATGCTAGACCCCCTTCAGTCCGGCTTCCGCCTGGGTCATAGTACAGAGACAGCACTGGTCACCCTCACAGACGACCTCTGGAGGCATCTGGATCGGGGTGGGGTGGCAGTGCTGTTGTTGCTAGACCTGTTGGCGGTGTTCAACACAGTTGACCACCAGCTACTGACCCACTGCCTTGCTGACACTGGGATTCAAGGGCTCACCTTGCAATGGCTTGTCTCCTTTCTCCAAGGCCAGGGACAAAGGGTGGCACTTGGGGATCAGCTGTCCCAGAGGCGCTCGCTGATCTGCAGAGTGCCCCAAGGGGCAGTGTTGTCTCCAATGTTATTTAACATCTATATGCACCCCCTTGCCCAGATTGCCTGGAGGCACAGGCTAGGGTGTCACCAGTATGCAGATGACACCCAGCTATATCTGTTGTTGGGCGGTCAGTCCGACTCTACCCTGGAAGATCTGGACCGGGCGCTGCAGGATGTGGCTGTCTGGCTTAGACTGAGCTGACTGAAATTGAATCCGATGAAGACAGAGGTCCTGTGCCTCAGTCGGAGTGGATCAGGGGTAGGGATCCCACTACTGACCTTCAATGGGGCACCACTGATGCCAGCTTTAAGGGCCAGGAGTTTGGGAGTGCTCCTGGATGCTTCCTTAACGATGGAAGCCTAGGTAGCAGCCACTGCCATGGTGGCCTTTTACCACCTTTGGCTGATCAGGCAGTTGGTTCCCTTCCTTGAATGCAATGATCTGGCAACAGTGATCCATGCAATGGTCACCTCGAGACTGGACTACTGTAATGCTCACTACATGGGGCTGCCCCGTCACAACTCCGGAAGCTGCAGCTGGTGCAAAATGCAGTGGTCAGGCTGCTGATGGGTCTCCTTATGTGGGAGCACATCCAGCCTGTGCTGAAAGCATTGCACTGGCTGCCAATAGCATACCAGATTCACTTCAAGGTGCTGATTTTGACCTTTAAAGCCCTATATGGTCTGGGGCCTGCCTGCCTGAGAGATCGCATTTCCCCACATGTTCCCCAGAGAGCACTGAAGTTGGGGGTCACAGAACCATCTGTCTCTCTCTGGAACAAAAGATGCCAGACTGGCCTCTACCAGGGCCTTTTCAGTGGTGGCTCCACACTGGTGGAATGAGCTCCCAGAAGACATTAGGGCCCTGCAGGATCTTTTGCAGTTCCACAGGGCCTGTAAAACGGAGCTCTTCCACCAGGCCTTTGATTAGGAGCCACCGCTAATAACAAGTAAGGCCACCAACAATAACTAAGGCCCTTTACTAACGCCTCAGCCTGTGATACTTTGGATTTCAAATATGGCTGCATTCTACTATTATTCCAACACTAGTAGAATGTATCATCACCAGCATTTTGTCAGTATTTATCTGCACTTTATCTTAAATTGTGATCTGTTTAAGTTATGAGTTCTATCGTACAATATTGTGTTTTAATATATTTATTGTAAAGAATTTTAGCTTTTGTTGTAAGCCGCCCTGAGCCTGCCTTGGCAGGGAGGGTGAGATATAAAATAAACAAACAAACAAACTAGCTGAGACCTTCTTGCTTAGTTTTATTGTTATTGCTGCTACAACAGCCTATTAGAAAAGGGTGAAAAGGCAGCTGTGAAATGCCTTCGGTATATTGCTGCTGCCAGGTCATAGTGTTACAGCTGCTACTGGGTAAAGAACTGGCAATGTGAGTAGTGCCATAAACCATATATTTCATGGTTTTTCTTTTATTTCCATTCAAAGCTGGTCATTCAACAGGACTAACTACACTTAATGGTTAGTACTTTTCCGGATATAATTGAATTTCATTTGTTCACACTATGGTAATCATCCCAAGCACCTTGCTATCAAAAAAGCTGTTTTCATTGCTGATTCTTTAAAAATAGCCTTAATATATTACTTATGTGAAGACTTCTTATATAATCTGCAGTTAAAGCAATCAAAGCATTGAAGAGACAGATTTCATACAATTTTTTAAAAAAAGAACTGCATTTTTAATCCTTTTATCCCAACATCTACAGCTGACATTCATATGACAGTAAACAAACCATTACTTGCTCATAGTCCAATCAGAATATTATTTACATCAAAAATCTGATCCACTTCCATGTTTGAAAATCATTACTGTAATAATGTATGAACATATGAAGCTACAAAATATGAGAGATTTGCAATGTTTAACTAGTCCATTATAATTATTAATTTAGAAAATTGTCATCAGAATATCTAGCTCTGGAAAACAGGGATGGGCATGAACTAAGAACATACAGTTCGCTTTGATTTGTGGTTTGTGGCATGCCCTGTTCAATAACCATGGACTGTATTGCATGCAGAAGTCCCCAGGATCCATCCATAGCATCTCCAGTGTTTTTTTAAGTTTGTGTGAAAGTCCTCTGTCTGACACCCTTGGCACCCACTGCCAATCTGAGAAGACAATACTGATCTTAATACTAATTTAGTATAAGGGCAGCTTCATGTGTTGTTCAACTGCCATGTACCCTCTATTGTCACTGGGAAATGTTTGCAGAGCAGCTAAAGTAATGGAATCTCTTTAGACAGCCAACTACCTCCTATTTTGTTTCCTCTGGATGCACTACTACTGAATTGCACAAGTTATCTATTTTCTTCCCAGGCAGGAAGAGTTGCCTAATACATTCTCAAAATGTTCCTGAATTTATATATGTATTGCTTGCCAGGCATCTGTCAGTTACTTCCTCCTCCTATCTAGATATATGACTACAAACTGAAATATATCCATACTAAGAATAAGGCCCATTATGGAAATAAAAACAATGGGCTCTAGAAAGAGGCTCTGGGAGAGTGCCCCGGCCTTGGGCACTTAGTGTCACAGTTTATTCTGACAGTTTATTCTGGGCATGCTGGCGTGCAGGGGAGGGGGTTATGCTGAAAGTCCATTGTCTTTTCACTGACAGAAGCAGGCCACTGAAGGGACAGTTAGACCCACCTGGCAGTGGGCAGAGGAGAAGAGTGGACCCAGCACCCAGTTGGTCCTTTCCCTTCGCTGGCTCCCTCCAGACTGAGCCGGGATGCTGACCGGTGGCTCTGTGGGCTGGACTGAGGCAAAGCAGGGAGAGAATGCAGCCAGTGGCCAGGGACCCCATTGTGAGTGGCAGTCCATCCAGCCAACTGATTTTGGCGGCCCATGGAATCTTGCCACTTTAAAATGGCTTTATTATATAGGAAAGATAGAAGCAAAGGCAAGTGGGCTGAATTCGTTGGCACATCAGCTGTACTTCAAGTGATCTGGAAATTTACTTAAAGTGCTTTCCTTAAAGAACTTTTTCTGAAACCGACACACACACACACACCGGGAAGGAAAAGTCACTGGCAGGGGAGAAAAAATGGCATCCAGAGGGAAACCCTTTCTAAAAGCTACAGCTCCTTCTCTTCCTGTTCCTAAAAAGGAAGCTACTATAGACTTTCCAAACATGTTGTCAGCAGCATTGGGCCTCTGCTGGACCAGAGGACTACAATGAATCAAAGCATTGATGCTCTTCATAAAGATATTAAAGAATCCAATGTCAAAATAGAAGAAGTGATCAAATCAACTAAATCTACTGAAGCCAAAACAAAAATACTGAATCAAAGACTACAAGTGGTGGAGAAAGAGTGAGCATCTGACAAGGATCAACTTCTGAAGCTGCAAATAGAACGAGCAGTTTATATTCTGTGATTTCAAGGTGTCCAAGAACAAAAAATGGAAAATTTAAAAGAAATCTTAAGTGAAGCTCTGGCTCCAATAACAGGTTTGCAAGCGGATTATCTACAAGTGGATTATCTACAAAGTGATATGTATATTGTCTATAGGACATATACAGATTTTGTGAAGAAGAATAACCTGCCTGGAGAAACTGTAGTGAAATTCTCTAAGAGAACAGCAAGAGATGTGGTGCTCAAGGCCACTAATGGGACAATCCTAAAAATCAAAGAAGTGGAAATCAAGGTACTAAAAGACATTCCATTTGAGAGAAGGAAAAGAAGAAAGCAATACAAAAATCTGATAAAATACTTGCAAAAGAATGCCACCCCTTATAGTTGGATTTTCCCAGAAAGTTTGGCTTTCAATTACAATGAGAAAAAAGAGAAGATCTCCTCTCTTAAAAGTGCAGAGACTTTATTGGAATTCCATTAAAAGCTACCAAAAGAGAAGAAGACAGCAGAGGAAGAGGAAGAAGAAGAGGAAGAAGACATTATTTTTATTTATTTATTTATTTATTTAATTTCTAAGCCGCTCTCCCTGCATTCGCAGGCTCAGAGCGGCATACAAGACCTGGTACACCAGGATTCCGTAAACATAATAAATATTAAAACAATATAAAACATTTCATTAAAAACAATTTAAAGTGCTCAATAGTCAATACAAACTCAGATGGTGACAGTCTGATCACACCGGTGCCCTTTTCCTAGCGGCAACTGACACAGTTGGTGGTCAGGTATTAATAGATATACAGTGGAGATGGGGGGGAGGCAGGAGTGGTGGCCCTTACTCATATGCCTGGCGGAACAGCTTCGTCTTGCAGGCCCTGCAGAACTGCACCAAGTCCCGCAGGGCCCTGATTTCCTCCAGGAGCTTGTTCCACCAGGTCAGGGCCGCCACTGAAAAAGCCCTCCCCCTCGTGGTAGTGAGCCTAGCTTCTCTGGGGCCAGGTATAGTCAGCCAGTGTTGGGTCCCAGACCGTAGTGCTCTCTGGGGTACGTATGGGGAAAGGCGGTCCCTCAGGTAGGTTGGACCCAGGCCACTTAGGGCTTTAAAGGCAAGCACCAGTACCTTGAAGCAGATTTGGTACACTATTGGCAGCCAGTGCAGCTCCGCCAGCACAACCCGAATGTGCTCCCGTCTCGGGAGGCTCATCAGCAGCCTCGCTGCAGTGTTCTGCACCAGCTGCAGCCTCCAGATCAGCAACAAGGGCAGCCCCATGTAGAGAGTGTTGCAATAGTCTAGCCTCAAGGTGACAGTTGCATGGATCACTGTAGCCAGGTCAGTGTGATCCAGGAAGGGAACCAACTGCCGCACCAGCCTCAGATGGAAAAAGGCCAACTTGGCAGTGGCTGCTACCTGGGCCTCCATATTTAAGGAGGGATCCAGAAGCACTCCCAAACTCCTCACCAATGGCACAGGCACCAACGGCGCCCCGTCGAATGCTGGGAGTGGGAGTCCCGACCAAGGACCGCCCTTGCCGAGGCACAGGACCTCTGTCTTTACCGGGTTCAGCTTCAGCCTACTCAGCCACGGCGTGCAATGCCCGGTCAAGATCATCCAGTCCAGAGCCAGACTGGCCACCTAACATAAAGTAGAGTTGGGTGTCATCAGCGTACTGGTGGCATCCCAACCCCTCCCTCTGTACCATCTGGGCAAGGGGGCACATATAGATGTTAAAAAGTATCGGGGACAAGACAGCCCCCTGGGGCACCCCACATTCCAGCGGATGCCTCCGGGACTGCTGATCCCCGAGCACCACCCTCTGTCCCCGACCTTGGAGAAAGGAAGCGAGCCACTGTAAAGCAAGCCCCTGTATCCCCACGTCAGTGAGGCAACGGGTCAGCAGCTGATGACAGACCATGTCGAACGCTGCCGACAGGTCAAGCAACAGCAAAGCCGCCACACCGCCCCGATCCAGATGTCTCCGGAGGTCATCCGTCAGAGCGACCAGAGCAGTCTCCGTTCCAAACCCCGGGCAAAAGCCAGACTGGAAGGGATCTAACACCGAAGCATCATCCAAGAAGCCCTGTAACTGTATCGTCACTGCCCTCTCAATTAATTTGCCCAAATATGGCAAATTGGACACCGGCTGGTAGTTGGCCAATTCAGCTGGGTCTAAAGATGGCTTTTTTAAGAGAGGGCGGACCATTGCCTCCTTAAGTGAACTCGGGAACTGTCTCTGCAAGAGGGACAGATTGATAATCTCCCTCAGTGCACCTCGCAACCCCTCGTGGCCCGCTTTCACGAGCCAGGAAGGGCACGGATCCAGGATGCATTTGGTTGGGCATACCGTCAAGAGCAACCTGTCAACTTCTTCTAGGCTGAGCGAGCCGAAGGAGTCCAAACCCGCACTTGTCAACATGCAAGGGGCCTCGAGTTCGCTCATTGTCTCAATCGTGGCGGGGAGGTCACAGCGGAGCATCAAGACTTTATCCGTGAAATAGCTCGCAAAAGCCTTACAGCCAATCTCCAATTCCCTACTGTTTGGTTTGCCCTGTGGCAATGCAGTTATCGACCGAATCGTTCTAAATAATTGTGCAGGGTGTGAGCTAGCAGATGCAACCTCAGCCGTAAAGTAAACCATCTCATAGGCTTTCATAAACGTCCTATAGGATGCTCTTGTTGCTTCGTCATGAGTGTGACACCACCGTCTCTCTAACTGTCTGAGCTCCCGTTTCATAAGCCGGAGCTCATGGGTGTACCATGGTGCCAGCCTGCTACGGGGGCGCAGAGGGTGCCTGGGAGCGATCTCGTCAATGGCTGTGGAAAGTCAGTCATGCCAGTCCTCCACCAGCTCGTCCAACGAGCCGCCAGGGGGCATCAGATCCCTCAGGGCCGCCAGGAGCCGTCCAGGGTCCATCAGGCTCCGAGGGCAAGCTAAAATGCGCTCACCGCCTAAACAGGGTTGGGTTGGAGTGCTCAGACGAGCCCTCAGAGCATAGTGGTCTGACCATGGTACTGCCGAAGCAGTAATCCGGTCCACTGTCACCCCCGCTGCGAAGATCAGATCGAGCGTGTGTCCAGCCTGGTGCATAGGGGTCATCACAAACTGGGTGAGTCCCAGCGCCGCCATGGACGACATCAGGTCCAATGCCTGAACCGAACCCGCATCATCAGCATGGACATTGAAATCACCCAGGACTATTAGCCGCGGGTGTTCCAACGCCCAGCCTGTTACGGCCTCCATCAGGGCCGGTGGGCATTCAGCCAGCACGTTAGGTGGTTGGTACACCAGCCAAATAGCCACACTCACCCCAACACACTCTAAGCCCGCGATCTCCTGCAGCGGGAGCGCTCTGAAGGAGTAAGCCTCTCGAATGAGCATTGCCACCCCTCCCCCTGCCCCCTAGTCTGCGATTGGTGAAGGACCGTAAACCCGGGAGGGGCAAGCTGAGAAAGAGCTACTGTTTCCCCATCCTGCACTCAGGTCTCGGTCACGCAAGCCAGATCCATTTGCTGTTCCACCATGAAGTCCCTTATGGGAAATTATACATGATTTGGGAAGTTTGTCCTCATTGAGTAGCTCTTCAGAGGACTCTGATTTAGCAAAAGGGGCAGCAGCCCCTAAACAACTGGCAGTCCAAAGAGAACTGGTTAAACCAAGAAGAAGAGGGAGGAGGGGAAAATAGTTATTCTTTGTTACTTTAAGCTTAAAGTTTTAAATATACATACCACTTACTTGAATTTACATGTGCATAACCAACATTGCTTTAAATCTACTATCACGTTTCTGTTTAACTCGGTTTAAGGGAACTTCATTTGAAAAGCAACTTTACATTCTTTGCTTTAAGTAGGGATAGTTTTGTAGTTTTAGGGATAGATTTTTTATACTTGTAGAAAATGCAATAAAAATTTATTTAAAGAGAAGAAGCAAAGGCAAGTGTGTGAAATGAATACAGGTCTCAAAGCTAAATCCTATTTTCTCATGCAAGGAGAACTTATGCAAACCATACTGGTCCCAGAAATGTGGGACATCATTGTTTACAATTTCAGTTCTGTGATAAGATGGAGTCTTCTCGTGACATGTTGCTTTCACAAGATGAATGACCCCTCCCCCGATTCAAGCATGTTGGGCAATGGAGTAACACAGACAGTCCCTTGACAATTCAGTACCCCCCTTCCCAGTCCTATACATGAAAACACAAGTAGGTTTTAGATGGCTGGAAACAGCCATGTAGAACTATATATTAGGAAGAAATAATCAAGAAAATTGAGGCAAACAGCAGAGAAGATATTCACCCAACAAAAGCTTGCTTGATTGGGTGCTTTGGTACTGTAGTCCACAGCAATTAACAAACGTTTCATTGACAGTCAAGAGTGAATATCAAAAACTTTCTGCACCTACAAAGCAGCTGGGTTCATCATCTGGCACCACAATTAGCATTTTGAGCCAGGAAAGAACTTGGGTAAAATAGTACATCTGAGCATTATGAACCGGGCAATTACCTTTACCAGGTAATTGTGAATTAGTGTTTTACAAATACATCTTAAAAATAAATCAATGCAAGCCCTGAATAATATCAGTATGATGATGTGTATAATGATAATGTTAAATATTCTGCCATTCCGCTTATTGGAGAATTATAGATTCTACCTCAACCAGGAGAAAAAAAATCTAAAACTTATACTTCTTTCTACCACCCAAATGCAGCAAAATGCTGAAAGGGTGAAACAAAGGAACTCAAACAGGACTGAAAGCAGCCTACTTTGAAAGCTTTCTGCAGCAACTGTATTGTTGCATATTTTGTATTTGAGGATTCTGAGCCATATTATTTCCCACATCTGGGCTTTGGCAGGTAGAGAGGTATGCTTAACTTCCTCCAACTCTGTGCCATTACACTGTATTCGTTTGTAGTGTTTGCACAGATGTAACTGTAAAAACTTTATTCTTATGAGAGCTAGGAGAGCTTGGGAAAACCCACCTGGAAAATCAGCTTGGTTTTATACATATGTACATATTGTTGAGAACAACTTCTGGTGGGGAATTTTAAAATATTTAAATAAGAGATCAGGAAATGATTATCAGTTTTTTTGTGTGTGATTTGAACAGTGATTGTGATGGAACCAGAGGGATAGAGAGGGACATTATTGTTAATGGAAACAGTTTAAAAAGGCACTGTGAAAACGAGACCAGAAGAAAAATATACGTTACTCTCTGGATGCAGAAATATGAAAAAAAAAAGATACCTCTAATTGCTTGGTTACTGGGGAGATGTGATGTTATTCAGTGTCTACACTGCCAAATGGACATGGATTAGGGAGTCTAGGTTAAAGCCCAGTCACAGTCCTTTCTTGGGAATGCAACAATCACATTCAGCAGTCTCATTCTGAATCAGATCATTGGTCCATCAAAGTCAATGTTATCTGCTCAGACTGGCACCAGCTCTCTTCCAGGGTCTCAGGTAGGGAACTTTCATATCACCTGCCACCTGATCCTTTCCACTGCAAATACCTGGGATTGAACCTGGAACCTTCTGTATGCTAAGCAGATGCTCTGCCACTGAGCCACAGTCCTTTCCCAATCTGTGAGCCTGAGATCTCCATGCATAAACCACACTGTAGAACCTTTCCTGTAGTTGTCCACCTCTGAAGCTAATCATAATCTGAAATTGCTAGGATTCCACAGAAGATGTTCTAGAAGATTTAAAGAGTTTTAAGGTTTTAGGTGCTTTTTAAGTTTTAGTGTTTAATATCTGGTTATACTTAACATCTGATTATATTTCTGGTTGTTTAGCGCTGCTTTCTTGCTTATCTTATAATATTTCTAGCATGCAGGTAGACAGGTCTGGTTAAGGAAAATGAAATAATCCCCCCCACCTCTAAATTACTTCTATTGTATCCCTTCAGTGATTGATCAGTGATGGAGATAAAATACAAATCATAGCAGAAAACCTCCTCAAAGAACATAATGCAAGAATGGCACTTAAATACTTTTTTTCTTTTTGAGACAGCCACATTCTTATAGCTTTTTAAAAGACTGTTTGCTCACAAAAGTGCCTTTTCAACCTGATCTGTCTTTGTTGATTGCTGATATTGGTTGACATTTGAACATGATTCTGTGTTTGCCAAAGCATCTTATGGTGCCACGTTTAACATCAGAATCTCTCTCAAAAAACATTTGAATGGTTTTGCAAACAAACTTTCTTCCAATGAATAATTAAAGAGAGGAACAGCTTGTGGTACATACTCAGAACAAATTTTGACTATATATAGTTGGAAGCAACAAGAGTGCATGAAGATGCAACTGAAGCCTGCTACCATTTAAATACTCAGTACTTCGTCTGTTACCTAGACCAGTGTAAAGTTGGTTCCCAAGGTAAAAACTAAGTGGTCTGCTGGCATATGGTATAACCTCCATTTGAGCGCTAAAAGCTGGATACTGTTTTTGTGAAACAGATGTTGTTGAGTGCAGCAATGCACAACTGACTCTATCGAACAGCTGGGAATCCTCCGTGACCCATATAGCGGGAAATAAACATGGCCCTATGCTTGGCAAAAGTATAAGGAGGCAAATTTTCATTTGTTAAAAGGGCTTCTCAAAATGAAGAATAAATGTTCCCCGCTTTAACCTGATTTTTATTCACCAGAGCCATCTCTCCGGCAGTTTCATGCAGTTGCCTCATATTATTAGAGGCCCCCTTTGCCAGATGAAGGCTGCAGTTGCACTGACATATAGTGCAGATGGAAAATAAACATCTGCCTCAATCAAGAGAGGGGACCAAAAGACAAGGCTGACGAATATTCTCTGGCATGGCTCTCTTTTTGCAGGAAAGCACATAAATGCTACAGGACCAAAACCACTGGCATCGTCTGGTGCTGTCCTTATGTGGTTACTGACCATGAAGAGAGATGATTAGTATGCGCTCTCCAAGGAGGAGTGGTGCAGATGCTCAGAGTGATACGCTTCCAACTCAGTAGGATGGGGTTTGCTGTAGCCATGTATGCTAAGCTGCAGAGCAGCTTGGGTTTATTTTGTGCAATGTTTCAATGACATTTAGCACCCATAAATCCTCTCTGCCTTTTGGGTGAGGGAGAAAGAGATAGTTTCAACATCACCAGCAAAACAGAATATATATCACAAGTTATTCTAGCAACATTCCCCCAAGCTTTAGGGGAGGGGGTTAATTTACTGTCTGTTAATTGAATTCTGTGGAAGGAAGGAAGGAAGGGAGGGAGGGAGGGAGGGAGAGAGGGTAAAGTCAGTCAATGCTACTGTGCATGCTTGTGGCAGCATTCAGGGTACATCAGGAAGCATGCAAAATGTAGTTCCCATTCTTACTGACAAGATTAGTTTGAGACCTGTGGTGCTTTAAGCCTTCTCTGTTGTTCCCTTCCCTCAGTAACTGTTCCAAATGGGGAGAACATGCAGTTTGCAGGAAAAGGAGATCATTCTTAATCATCCATGTAGTCCAGCATGAGCTTCAAAAAGACAGACTGATAATCATTGAAGTCCAAACTGAAATAAAACTGTGGCCCAAGCACTTAGGCCAAGCTAAGGGCCAAGTACAAATTTGGATTCCCTAAGGTCCACTGATGGAATTGAAAGTATGGGCTGAACTTGCATGGGTTTTTCTCTATAGATGAGTCAAAGATGGCCAGGGTCCTACTATTTCTACCATACTGGCAAATGTAGAGCCTTTCTGCTGCCTAACAATCATCTTTTCACTTCACACTTCACTTCTGTGCCTGAAGGGGGCTTTGAGGCTTGAGTGGAAACAGTCCCAGTGTGGCAACTCACTATTTCCAATCTCTAGACCATGTGAATGTTCCATATCACCTGATATCTGAAGCATTAGAACTCTACAGCATTGATGATGATAGCTGGGGATGGGCACAAACCTCATTTTTACAGTACATTTTGGTTCATGGTTTGTGGATGAACCATGAACTGATAAGAACTTGGAGGTTGGTTCATGAACCAAACCAGCTCATATCAGTTTGTGACCCCTCCTTAATGCTCCCTGTGGCTTTTTACAGGGAGCAGAAAGCAGGGATTTAAATGCCTTGGAGCTATTTAAACCCCTGCTTTCTGCTCCCTGCCACTCAGCTGTTTTTTTATGAAGAGCAGAAAGCAGGGGTTTAAATGGCCCACAAACTGCCTCAAACTACCTTAAAACTGAAGGAACTTCGTGGTGGCTCTTCAGTTCGTGAACCACAACCCTGTCAAAATTCATCATGAACTTTCATTCACAAGCTGGTTCATGCCCATCCCTAGTGATGGCTGCTATTTCCAGTGGAGCTGGTCTTCCCTTTGCTGGCACAACATCTGAAGCTTAGAACAACATGTAACGACAATATAGCTATTTGAAAATCTGTTCACCCTAAGCACTTATTTGTTATTGGACCAGACATAAGCAAAGCTATATGATGCCACTGTTGTTGAACACTTCTGCTCTCTAGAATGCTACACAAAGAGGGACATCTACACAAAAGGAGCCTGTTGATTATAGTTTGTTGCTTCCCCTCCAATCAGCCGCTCTGAGCCTGCCTTCGGTCGGGAGAGCGGGATATAAATTCAATAAATAAATAAATAAATAAATAAATCACTGTTTGAGTAAGAAGGTGTTTTGTCCCCTTATGACATTTCTGATTCCTGCCCTAACTCCTGCAGCCCATATTCTTCAGTGTTTCAGCATTTAAAAAACAACTCAAAATAGTAGACTAAAATCAGCCTGAAGATATGGAACTCATCCAACCAAAGACTTAAGCCTTTCTTTGAGGAATGCAGAAACTTAGTTTGGAAAATGGTGGGGTTTTTTTTTACTGTCTTACAGATCTATTTCAGCCTCAGGGAAGCAACACATAGGTCAGAAGTGTGAGCTGAAGTATATAAAATTCATATAACCTGGACATATGTTGATATACTAACAGCTCAGTCCTAACCATGTTTAGAGAAAAGTAAGCTTTACTGATTTCAGGATCAGCATGTCCAACATTCCAGCATTTCAGCATCTAGGCAAGGTGAGGGAGAGCCAAGAAATTTTTTAAAGGTTAAAAAGAAGCTTTGAGGTCCCAACGTGGATTAGGGCTGTTGTAGAAGTGGTTAACATGCTGAACTGCAGTCCAAAAGGTCGGTTGTTCAGAAATTTGAGACCCAAGTGCTGCATGACAGAGTGAGCTCCCGTCTTTGGTCCCAGCTCCTGCCAACCTAGCAGTCTGAAAGCAAGAAATTGCAAGTAGATAAATAGGTACCACTTTGGTGGGAAAGTAACAGCATTCTGTGCGCCTCGGTATCTAGTCATGCCAGCCCCATGACCACAGAAACGTCCTCCAAGCCGGCTCTTTGGCTTGGAAATGGAGATGAACACTGCATCCCTAGAGTTGGATTCGACTGGCTTTCGAGCAAGGGAAACCTTTACCTTTACCTTACAACAAGAAGAAAGGTTTAACTCCTTCCACTCTTGCTACTTTCCTCAAATAAATTGTCTAACCAAACTACTCAGGTAGGGAATTAGAGCCATGGAGAACAAATCCATCAACAGAGGATACATCTATTTGCAGAGGCAGCAGATATCTACACACCAGTAGTAGGCAACATTGGGGGAGGCCCAGGGCTGGTTCTATCACTAGGCCAACTAGGCAGCTGCCTAGGGGTGCAGCTGGCAAATGGGGTGGTAGAGAGACTGAGAGAGACTCAAACCAGGAGATAGTGTGCTTTATGTAAACCATGATTTACCATTATGTCTGAATGCAGCTTTACATTCAGGCTAAGAACCAAACTTCGCCTTAAGCCAATGCAGATAGACTTGTAGGCGCTGTGGCCAGCTGGTGCAGGTGGCTGCTGGCAGGGCTGGAAAACTCGTGAGCCTGGGCAGGTGGGTGGGCACTTGTGGGCAGGTCTCAGGCAATGGAGAGGACAGCTCTGTGGGGGGGGCACTACAAGGCTGCCTCACTGGGGGGCACCACAAGATAGCCTCGTCTAGTGCACAAAAAACCCTGGGGCCGGCCCTGGGGAGGCCTTGGCCTGTGTGCCCTGTTCAGGGGTCATTTCAAGCAAGAGCTCAGGGGAGCGCAGCTCCGGGAGTTGGTGCCAGCCCCCCCCCCCCCCCCCCGTGGGGGAATGCCTGCTTGTGTCATGGCTGCAGCAAAATGACCCCATCCCCTGGAAAGGTCCTTGTTCCTCCGACCAGCCTTCTGAAGGCTTTACCCACCAGCTATCCTCCCAGAATAGTGGGATTTCTGAGGCTTGGAGTAGTAGCTGTCCCCTCTCTGCCAGCTCTCTCTCTCTCTCTCTCTCTCTCTCTCTTTCTTTCTTTTCTTTCTTTCTTTCTTGCCTTCTGACATACTTCCAGTGATGTCAGGTGGTGTAGCATATGCAAATAAGTTATGCTAATAGGTTATGCTAACGAGCTCCTGCACCTCTTTTTCTACAAAATGACCCCTAGCCCTGTTGGTCCTACAAGACAACTGGTTGGCCTCTGTGAAACAGGATGCTGAACTAGACAGACCACCAGTCTGATCCAGCAGGGCTCTTCTTCCGTTTTTATGAAAGGTAACATTTGGGTGCCTGTCTTCTTTCCCCAACAAGGATAACAGCAACTCAGGAGGATTTCTGCTGGGAAAACCATGCAAGGGGAAAGGCTTAACTACCTGCTATCGTGCTACCTTTTAACCTTAGAAATATGTGAGGAGACTCAGCTACAGTATCTTTACATCCTGTCTACTTGCACTTCTGACCTGCCTTTCTCCAAAGGCCTCTGGGAATGTCCCTTTCCCTAGCATCTGGACTCTGTCCCAAATCCTCCTTTGAAGCTAGTTATATTGGCCTCCCCTGCTTCACCCTGCTCTATCCTGTTACACTATCTGATTAGAGATTACTGGTAGTGATTTTTGCCCACTACCCAGTATTTGGTCCACCATGGGCATCCTTCTATGTAGACCTTCCAATGTAGGAACATTGTGCACCTATGCCTGATTGCCATCTGGTAGGTTATATTATTTGTTTGTTTTATATAGCTTAATTATGAGAATGTTTTAACTGTTTTGTTTTATCCATTTGTTGTAATGTGCCCCGAGTCCTATGTTGCAGGGGAGGGCAGTACAGACATCCAATTAATAAAAAATACATAAAATTTAAAACCACAGGAAAACAAGTAAAGCAACAACACCAAAAACCAGTACAAATATCAAACAGTCAATGACCCATTCACAAAGAAAAATCTTATAGGCCAAACCATTAGGAAAACAGACTTCAGAGAAATGCACATCAAAATAATTCAGTGATAAGGTTTTAGAATGAGCAGCCATTGTTCATTCTTGTCCTCGGGATAAAATCTTTATAAGGTAGGGTTGCCAACTCTGGGCTGGAAAATTCCTGGAAATTTTAAGGGTGGAGCCTGAGGAAGGCAGGGTTTGGGGAGGGGAAGGAACTCAGAGGGGTAAAATGCCATAGAATCCACATTCCAAAGCAGCCATTTTCTCCAGGGGAACTAATGTCTGTCATCTGTGGATCGGTTGAAATTCCTGGAGGTTGGCAGCCTTGATTAGCCAGGTGGAGATGAAGCAGCAGAGCACAACAGAAGAGGCAATACTGAAAAGAGGAGAGTCCTAGGCCAACATCTTGAGTTGATACAGGCAGCCAGTGAAATGGTTGTTGCAGTAGAAAAAATGCAAACAATAACTGGCTCCAGGTAATAAATGATACCCCCCCTCCCCCCAGATTTTGGACTAGTTGAAACTTGCATATGTACATGAAACTGGAAATATTTGAATAGAAACTGACGTTAAGTAAGATGGAGTACACATTGCAGGTCTGTGTATGGTGCTTACTCCCAGAAAAGGGTTCTTAGGATTGCACTGTGTGTTTGTATAATCGAGAAGCAAGGAATATAATTCCTGGCTGATTCTCGCTTTGGTGAATGACAAGTTGCTGTCGCCTTAGGGTGAACTCTATGATATTTGGAAGATGGGCTGAGGTGGAATTTCCTAAAAGAGCATCAGGCAGCCGGAGAATTTTGAACACAAGGAAAGGAGGACATGAGCAGACAAGAAGGCTTGGCTTAGATATTACTAGGCTTCCTTATGTTGCTTCTGGAAACACCCTTCATCAAGTTATAAGCTTATTTCATAACATTAATAACAAATTATTTCATAACATTAATAACAAGACAAAAGCAGAGGGCAGCAGAAAATAAGGTCCATTGTGCCAGGGTATTAATAAGAGACATTCTGATGTCATGTGACATAGCTTACTTCCTCACAATCAACAAAGGAGAGCATCACAAACAAAGACCAGCATCAGCCACACCACTGGGAAGAGCCACCAGAAAATGTCTATGCTCGTACAATTCATAGATAACACTGTACAAAGAAGAAACATCTCTTCTCAGTTTGTAAACATGAATTCAACATGAAGATACTTTTCACATTTCCCCATGTATTCACACAAGAAAAAAGACTGCTAGCTTGAGGAAGACACGAACAAATCTCTTATGTATGGTACAGCCTATGAACAATATTAATCATAAGGTTGTAGACCTTATGAACTTTCCATGGACCAAAAGGAATGGAGTACCTTTGGATATATTTTATTTTGGCAGTTTACACGTAAATTCCATTATTGCTAATGACAGAAGACTATACCTTCCTAGTTTCAAATGCTTGTATTATTTTTACTTCACTTGGAATATGATTAGGTGTAATGAGCATTTGGGATTCAATGAAGACACAGTCACTTAATAGTGAAGATTTAGTGCAATTTTACAATCTGATTATACTAAAAATGTCTCAACTTATAGCTTTTTCAAGCAGGCATAATAGACTTTATTCAATAAGAATGCTTAATCAGGTGTTGCATGAGAAGATATATTACATTTCCTTTTAAAATAAAAAAGGATTATGTTTTCATGTGGCACTTTCCTTTTCTTTCTGAATCTGATATAGTTTTGGAATCATTTCACAGGATACCATGCATATTTGCTTTCATTAGACCTGAATAATAGCATTTCCTGTGAAGTTTATATCTATCAGATTCAAGAAAGCTGAACACGTCAAAGATGGATGCAAGCCTTTTTAGACTGTGCTTGTTCACAAGGTGAATTTAATAACAGATGGATCAAATGAGTGAAGGAGCTAATGAAATTAATGCAGCTATGAATAAAATCACCAAAAACAATTTAATGAAACCGTGTACTCCTAAACTGAGTTACACTTTCCTAAACCCAGTGATTCCAATGGATTTAGAAGGGGCCATAGTGGCTCAGAGGATAAGACGCTGAGTTGCAGACCGGAAGGTGGGTAGCTCAGCTGTTTGAGACCCTGGTGCCACATGACGGAGTGTGCTCTCGTCTCTGGTCCCAGCTCCTGCCAACCTAGTAGTTCGAAAGCAAGAAACTGCAAGTATATAAATGGGTCCTGCTTTGGTGGGAAAGTAACAGCATTCTGTGCGCCTCAGCATTTAGTCATGCTGGCCCCATGACCATGGAAAATTCTTCGGACAGCACTGGCTCTTCAGCTTGGAAAAGATGAGTACTGCCCCCTAGAGTCGGATTTGACTGGCTTTTGAGCAAGGGAAACTTAACTCTGCTTAGGATTGCATTGGAGAGGATCTAATAGAAACAGAGCACAGGATCAAATGGTAGGATCCCAGTTCTTGTATAAAATGACCCTTTGCACTGGTACTCGGTTGCTTTGTACTGGTAGCCAATTCTGAGGGCACCCACCATGCTTGTTCAGAAGGCTGTGTTTGAAACCTTGCTTGGTAATAGAAGCAGTAGTACAAGCCTCTGCTAGTGTTGCTTCAACTGATGAAACAGCATAGGGTTGAGCCACCCAATATCTCTGTCTCTTGCATTTTTGCCCCAACCTTGTTCCTGTTAGGACTTTTTGTCCAATATTAGTGATAATTTAGAGTTATGGATCTTGCTTTCTGGAAAGAAGAGGCTGCTTCCTCTAGTTTAAAATATTTATTACTAAAGGATAAAGGGAAACGGGATTAGCTACAAAAGAAACAAAACATGCTTTCTTAAGAGCAGCATTGTGCTCCGTCCGCACACTAAGCCATCCTACAACAAAGTGAGAGATTACAATGGAGGATCTCTCCTTCTTCTTGACCCCTGAAAGGAAACACCTGATATCAGTCACCAATCAGTGCAACAATACCCCTCTAGGTTTCCCAGGCTTGCACTTAATTGGCCAGCTGCCAGGTACTTCTTCCAGTTTAGCCTGAGAAACAACAAGTTACATAGGTTAACCCTATAATGATTCCAGCCGGTTATGACTGGAACTGAAGTAAGTTCAGTCATCATGACTCAGCGTGCAGCTGATTGGTTGAGCTATGTATATAAGTGATTGTACAGTATCAATGTATCTCTCTTTTCTTATATCATGGTGCTGGCGGAGCGTTATATTGGTGGAGTGTAAATATTATTAATAAATCCTGTATATAGTTTACCACTGGACTGAGTAAGTGTGGTTGCTATAAGGAATCTCCACAGCAGTGAATGCGGTGAAAGCTGGTGAGTGCTGGAGTGGCTGGAAAGTTCCTAGTGGCTAGAGCAGCAGAAGGGTGTTTCAGACGCACTGCACAACAGTACATGCTTCTCACCTTCCATCTCATCTTCATGACAACCCTGTGAGGTAGCCTAGGTTAGCAAAGAATGAGTTAGCAAAGAGTCCAAGGTCACCCAGCAAACTCCATGGCTGAGATTGACTGTACTTACCCAGCCAGTGGTTCTTGTATTGTTTTAATGGTAAGTTCTATCATGTTCTTTGACCTCCTTATGTCATGCAGAGGCAGATTGTACAGCAGTGTAGGCCATCCACCACCACCTCTAGTACTGCCACCAACTGGATCCATGTCACGCAAGCCCTGCTTCAGGAAAGGAGTGATTCAGGCCAACAAAGCAACAGTGGGAGGTGACTCTTAAATCCTTTTTGCTCCTGTTCAGAACAGGTTTTCATTCAAGGGTTCCAAACATGGAGTTTGTGAAAGGAGGTGTACAGTTTCAACATTAGGAAAGGAATGATTTGGAGCAGAGAAATTGCATCTGGGAAGCTCCCCCACTACTTCTCTGTTTTAAATTGTCCTATCTGAAGTTGCTTTTCTTATTTGCTAAATGGGGTGTCAGGTTTCTAAAATGCACTTTGACACATTAATGTAACTACTTCCTTATACAGAACTGCTTTTACACCTAATTTGCTAAGCAAATGTAGCTATTTTAATATAGGTGAGTGTTGTGTTTGTGTTTTGGATTATTGAAGCAGCAATAGCTTGAGAGGGCTCTGGTATCCTAAAGTCCATTTCTTATTGGCTGATGAATAAAGACTCCCATTGGTCCTGAAGCCAATCTGGATACCCTATCACTGATACTGCTTGGGTCCAATAGTATTGCTTGTATATAGTTACATTGTTGAAAGTTATGTGTTGGAACAGTATAAATTAGGGTGCCGCTCTTATAGAGCTGTCTTTGGAGCTGAGCAATATCACTGAATAAAAGCCTGTTGTTTGAATTCATCGCCTCCCGCTCAATACTTAAAAGTGAGATAAGTCTTGTCAGCTAGTCCTTGACAGTGATCAGGCTGCCACATTCTGAAGCAGCTGAAGTTTCTGAGTTGCCCTAAAGGGCAGCCAAGTAGAGCACATTACAGCAGTCCAACCATGAGATTACAAAATCATGGATCAGCATGGACAGATTAGCTGAGTTTAAAATGAGTAAGAGTTGGCAAACCAGATGCAGCTGATAGAAGGCACTCTCGGCCAGTACTCCAACCTTCTTTTTGAACAGCAAGGTTGGATTCATGAACACCCCCAAGTTCTTAACCTGCTTTGCAAATTGCAATTCCACTCCATCCACTACAAGCAGATCCAGTACCTCTAAAACATTTCCAACCAGAATTGTGCCTGTTTTGTCTGGATTTGGCTTCAGCTTGTTCTGCCATAGCCACCTGACCATGTGAGGTTGGTTAGGCTAAGAATGTGTGACTGGCCAAAGGTCACCTAGTCACTGTCCATGCCAGAGTGGGGGTTCAAACCTGGACCTCCCAGATCATAGTCTGAAACTCTAATGACTACACCACACTGTATTTCATGGGATGCCTGCTGCTGAATAGTAGCAAGCAGCCAGTTCTGGGTGAGTCATGCAAGTAGTGTGGTTGTAAGTTGTCCAGTGGTTGCTGCCAGGCCTGGCCCCAATAAGTCCTCCTTTGAAGCCCCAAACAGTTGTGAAAAGGTCTCTGTTCCCTCCCCCTGCCTTTTACTAAGAGAAACCAAGGGGTAAAGGCTGACATACTGTGTGGTTGCCTAGCAGCAGCCACTAAGGCCATTTATTTCTTCACGCTACAGTTGCTGCTTCTGCCATTTTGAAGGTTCTAACCATTTTTTTTGTTTTTAGATTTCAGATTTTTTTGCATTCTGGGGCTTTTTTCAGATTTGTCGAAAGATTTGCCCTTTCTCTTCATGGCTCCAGTTGACAGATTTAAATATCCACAGATTTGGCCATATTGAGAATTAGATATACTGATGATGGTCCTAATAAGCCAACTCTAAAAGAAATAAATGTCTCACTCTGAAGGCATGGCCATTTTGCACGGAGACTGTCATCAAACTCAAACTGCAAAAATAAGTGCTTGGCTGTGAAATTATGATGTCTGCCTTGCAAACATCTGACTTAGATGTGAGCCAATAATAAAGATCATCCTGTATTAATATAATGCTATCAATGTACATGGTGTTTTAGAGAGTCACATAAGGAACCAACAGCTCTCTGTCCTGAGGAGCTTGCAGTTTAGTTGTACCTGAGATCTATGGAAAGTAGACACTCATCCTTCCAGCATAAGCATGAACATTTTAGTAACTGAAAAATTCATCCAGGAAATGGAAAAGTTTATTTTACCACTTTCTCCATGAATTGGGCAATGAAAGTTATACACAGATGGTTCCCAAGAGGCAACTAAATGCAAAGCAATGCAACATGCATAACTTTAAGTAAAAAGTATTGTCCTCCAAATGGGCCTTAGCTCAAATATTTTGAAGTGTACTGGGTATTGTTTGAATTTGCATATGGTCCACAGGAGATTTTGCCACTCTGTACGCTCTGGAATGGTTCACTATACTCACTGGTCTATAACATTTTCCTTCATTGTCAAGAACAGGCTTGTGGTTTCTATGAATACCTTGTTTGAAAAAAAAGAACGAAGGAGCAGTCAATAATATTATCTTCAAAGATTCTCTGATTTAAACTGAAAGGAATACAGTATGCAAATAGAATAGATATATTTATACATATTTTATGGATTAGGAAGGTATGGGATATGAAGGGAAATGCAGGGACTGTTTCATATAATTAAAGTTCCATCAAAGTGGTCACTGGAACTGGTACGAGACTAAAACAAAGACTGCATCACAAAAATCACCTTCTGGTTATTGGCAAATGTCCATTTATCTTCCTCATCATCTGGATAATCTCTATCTCCAAACATTTCTTATCAGCCAACCACTCATGATGAATTTGAAGAGTCCAAGCATTATCAGTTGTTACCTGTCAGAATGTATATGGTTTTGTTTATTTATTATATTTTATTTCCACTTTTCAGCCAAAATAGAGTAGTTTACAGGAATAGAATTAAACAGAAAGTTTATTGTTAGCATGCATGAACACAGAATCTAATCAAAGACAGTAGGTAAGGAACGAGGCACGCTAGAGCTGGATCTAGGCTCAGTCTGCCTGCCTTGGAGGTTCCTGCCTTTCATCTGATGATGCCATCAAGAGTGGCTGGGAGGAGGATTCTCAGCTCAAACTGGGTCCTGGCTTGATCTAGGGGTGCCTGGCTGCCTCCCTCATGCCATCCCATGGCCTTGTCAATGGCATTAGTTATCTCTCTTTTCCTTGATTGGCTTTCTGATACAAGTAGTGTGAAGTGAGAGACATGTAGGAAATACAGTTTGGGGTCTGGGCCAGGGAGACCTCTAGGTGAATCCAAGAAGCTCACTTGAGTACCTTGAGCCTGCTGCTCTCTCTCAGATGAACCAGTCTCATGAGTCATTGGATTGTTACATAGGAGTCCACTGTAGAGTTACCGGGACTGCATTTTAGTTGAGAAACGTGAAACAAGCAAAGCTTAAAAAACCATTTTCCTTAACATTCCCTGGTGTCTTTGACTCTGGCAGGCACAGGCTTAGCACATTAGTACCTCCTGTAATTCTTGCAGCTATTGGGAACTGCCTCATTATTATTTAATAATATTTTGGCTGAAATTGCAATTATCGCTCAGCTGTGGAAAACCAAATTTTAAAAAATGAGATCAAGCGCCCTCTGACTGCTGGGTCAGAGAAAGACACACACACACACACACACACACACTTCCTACTTTGCCTTTAATACCCATCAAGTTAACAAGAAGAGAACAATAATGGGAATACAGAATGCCATTCCAGTCTCGGAAGTACAAAATATATGAAGAACAACCAAAGGAGAGACAAATTACTTTATAATACTTTATATCCAACCAGTCACCAGTGCAATGTGAAGAGATCTTTTCCCCATGTTGCCCTAATCACACACACCCCATACACACACCACCCCCATTCTCTTTTGGCCTCTTAAAGACAATTCCTGGAGTCAAAGGACAAAAAGACACATGATTTGGGGGCTTCAGTGAAGAGCTGTGCTGGTAGGTGCTGGTAGGTGGAGGTAGGGGTTCTCTTCCATCTGGTTCTCTCACCTTACTACAGCTCCCCTTACCACCATGGCTTGATGCCTTAGGGGACCCCATGACTCTATGATCATGTTTCCAGGGTCAAAAGGGGCTACAGGAGAAAGTGAAATATAGGGAAAGCATGGTTTCTACTGGTGGTAGGTTAGTCACACCCAGGGCTTTTTGGGGGGGGGGAATGTGCCGGAACAGAGTTCCGCAACCTCTTTGACAAAATTCTTTTTAAAATGTTTAAAAGTGCATGAGTTTTCAGTATACAGATTGAAAACTTCATTTCCCTCTTAAGAATTTCAGCTCCTCTTTTTTTGGAGGGGGCGTCCTGGTTACATCCCTATGAGAACTACTCATAATGCTTATAGCAGCAGGTGGCCCAGTGAAAATACTAATTTATATTGTTCAAAGTGTTTGAAAACATTGTCTGAATAATCTTTACAGTTATAAGAAGATGAGCCAGTTTTATTATTCCCTTATGGCAGATTGGGGGTTGAAGCTGAGAGAATGGCAGCTTGACTAGGCATCTGAGGTCGTACACGCATTACTTTTTAAATTTTATGTTGATTTTTAAATTTATATCATGCTTTTCTCCTTGATCAGATCCAAAAAAGGGTTTTCCACATTGTTTCCCCCTCCTCCACTTAATTTTCACAACATCAGCCTTGTGAGGGTAGGTTAGGCTGAGAGATTGTAAGGGGCCCAAGGTCACCTGGCTGGCTTCCATGCTTGAGCGAGGGATTTAAACCCGGTGGTCCCAGGTACTAGTCCAACACTCTAAACCCTACACTACACCAGCTCCCATTAAAGTGGTATATGGTCAAGAACCATAGAAGGGTAGTGGAATCACACCCTTCTAAATACATTTGGTGTACCCTTTGAAAAAGCTTTCATGCATACAAAATGTACTCATGTAGGCCCTGTCCTTATAAGTTCCCAAAGACAGGTTTCAAAATTATGCACGCACAGTCTATGTGCATAACATTATTTATACATATAGGCTCTTTCAAACATTATGCTGAATGCAAATACAGCAGAGGCATGACAAGGAATGATCCTGCTCCAGTCTCCACATGACTCAATTGTACTCCATTGCCACATGTGAATAGACCTCTTGATAGCTCATGGCTTTATAAGATTTGAACTAGTCTTCTAGATTTATACTCTAAGTGACAGCATTATAGCAGCTTGAACATTTTGTACAATTTACTGTCTGGGACCAAGAAGGCAGCTGCATTCTGTATAAACAAGCTCTTCTCAGTCGTGTTTCTCAAATTAGACTAACTACGGCTAAGGACAGACTGGCAGTGTGGCCCGCTCTGCCTCTGCTTTAAAAGCGGAGGCAGAGCGGGCATCCAGACTGCCACATCTGCCCCGCGGAAGCACCCCAGACTTACCTCGTCTGGCGGTGCGCTCCTCCCACAGCAGCCGGGAACCACTTCCAAGTGGTGTCCTGTCAGCTGCGCGTGCATTCCACCCGCTTCCGGCAGGTGTGAACACGCGCGGGCGGGCGGAGCCACGCGGCATTCTGCCGCCACCGCCAGAAGCTGCCCGCAGTGTGGACGCTGCGGGCGGCTTCCTTGCGGCGGCGTCTGAATGCCGTGCTGCAGGGCAGTTCACCCTGGCTTGTTCTGCCGCGCTTCTGTAGCGCGGCAGAACAACAGTCTGTCCTCGGCCTACTTCTTTTACAGCCAGAAGGCATTGTGAAAGATAAGTGATAACTAATAAAGCTTAGGGCTTTTCTAAATTTTCAGTCAATGAACTTTGGTAGAAGATTTCCACTGGAAAAGCTAAAGATTCATCTGTATTTTTAGAGGCTCCATGACATTAATCTGTCCTTGTCATCATTCCATTTCTCAATCTAACACATCCAACATGTGAGTAAATGCTTCTTTCCTGCTAATTTGCTAAGCTTTGTGTAATGCTTTATACTAAATTTTATATTGAGTCACACAGTATGAGGAATGTCCACATATTAGTGTGTATTATGTTGTCCCATTTTTATTTAATAAGGGAATGATCTCCAAATGATTAAACCGCACTGTTTCATGATGCTAGAATGGGAACATATCACAATTTTGTTTGTTAGTTAAAAGACACTGTTGGGAAACACGGAACAGCAAGGGGCCTTGGCCTGTTGTAGGGAAATGTGATTTCTCCATAGAAAACGAATGCCCCAGCTGCTCCACAGGCATTGAAATGGGTACAAGAGGAATGAGAAAGAGTACTTATCACAGATGGGACCATACCACATGGTCAGTGCAACGAGAACATTTTACCTCTGCAATAACTAACTCAACTATTTAACATCAATATTTTAAGACCTAATGTCATCATGCATTAGAAATAATCTTTGAGAAGCCATGTTATTAATATAATAATGGTATTATAGTAGTGTATCATGCTATGTTATATCTGGTATGATACATCGATGAAAAACATTGTCAATAATTTATAGCACTGTTTTACTCCCTCTTTTTCCAATTGCGTGTTGACTCAGTCTAATAAATATGGTAGGCATTGGGTCTTTTATCAAGAGAACTACACAAACAGTTCCAGTAGAGGATTTCCCGACCCTATCTTGCCTTGCCTTAGAAAAGATGAGTAATGCAGTGAATTTCACAATAGCTTTTAACAATGAAACTGAGTTTGTACCAACAGTGTACTGTTCCTGTATTAGATACTAGCCTGATACCTGTGCTTCACTACGGTATTTAAGTTCCATAAACCCAGTTATAATACTGATGATGTGAAGTTTGAAATGTAACATTAGGAATTCTAATGGAGAAGATGGTAGTGTAAAAAATGAAGTGAGACATACGTACTGGGTTTTTTTCCCTCTGCTGAAGGACCTCTCCGTAGACCACATTAGTGTTTCTGCCCTCAGGTTGCTAGGATCACCAGGCTGCTTGGTGAGTTCACTCTGGAGAAGGCAACATAGAACTGTCCATTTAAGAAGCAGTTGCCTGTTAAGTCAACTCCTGCCACCTTCCACGAAAGTGATGGCCTTTCTACTGGTGTTCCTGGATTGTTTTACTCATATGGAGACTGTGTAGTTCTGAGCACCTCAGGGTGATCTTGCTGGTACTTGGCCTGCGCAGCAAAGTGCCCCACAGGAGTACTATGTGGAAACATCTTTGCTGCATTCCTAAGTTGCCTCCTCCTTGTAGCATTAAAGTACCCTGGCCCTGCTCCGACACCTGACAGACACCCGCCTGTCTGGTGTGTGTGTGGGATTATGTTTAAAGGCATCTGTGAGGCTGGGCCAGCTGTAGGGCTAAAGCAATCCTGCTGAGCAAACCTCCCTGGCAGTTGTAATCATCCCACCTTCTCTCCTACACCTGACAGGCAGCTGCGTGTCCAGTGTAGGAGGGGGAGGAGTATTAGAAGCTACTATGGAGGTGGGGCCAGCAGGATCACTAAGGCATTACTGCTGGGGCAGGCTCCCTTGTGGCTTTAAGCACCCTGCAACCACTGCTGCACCTGACAGACAACTACCTGTTAGGTGTAAGAGGTGAGGGGGAGTGTGTTGGAAGCCATCTGGGCCAGCAGCATCACTGCACCTCACAGGTGGTTGTTGGCCATTCCTGATTTCCTCAACTGCCATTAGCTCTCTGCAGTCTCCTGTAACTGTTTTTTTTTACCTCAGAATGCTGAGCTCTGAAGCTGACCAATCAGAGAGTGGGGCGGTGCAAGGAGGCAGCCACATAGAAATCAATGGGGGAGCACATTTTCCCTCTTTTGACCCCCTTAAGGGTCAAATTTCCCTTCTTAGTGAGCACCTATGCCATAGTAAGAATGCTCTCCCCAAATTTCATGCTTCTAGGTCCAGCAGTTTGGCCTGGGCATTGATTTTATGGTGAGGGGACTTTCTTTTATAATATATAGATGGCTGATGAGTCTGAATGTACTCAAAACAGAAATTTTGGAGCAAATCTACTGAAATCCATGGTGTGGGTTGATGAGTTTCCTGGTACCCACTTAATTCTTATCCAAAGTAACTGTTCCTCAGACAGGGCCAGTCCTGGCTGTCCTCCATTTCTAGAGAATATGCATGAGTGGGAATATAGCTATTTAAAGCAGTTTATCCAGCAGATAAAATCCTGCAGGTCTAAACCTAAACTGCAAAAGTAATAACACCTGGTTTCAAATTATCATCACTCCAGCAAAGACAGAAACATGTTCATGGCAAGGCAAACTATTATCCGAAGTTGCAGAAGGATAAAAATACTTTTGCCTGGTGCTTAATGGACAGCAGACATTAATTTCTGATGGGAAGGAGACCCACAGTAGACCCACAGAAAAGCCACTCTTGCATCTATCAGTGGGAGAGAGCAGAACCGGGCAGATGTTAACTGGTTGACATGCAATCCTTCCTTGGCTCCTGAGCACAGAGTTTATAGGTCATACCTCAGCCTTTGTATAGTACTTGGATGCAAACCAGCAGCTATCATAATGTCCAAGAGATACCACTATTGTTTACTGAGATACGTATTGGTAATAATTCCTTATTTGTTCATTTTAAAATACGTCCCCCACCTTTGTACATTGTCTCCTAGAAGCTTTTAACTGTGCATGCAGATGAATCATGGATGCTCCTTCAGAATTCATCCACATCATCACAGTAAGCATCAGAAGACAGGTCATCTATGGAATCCACCCTACACTGCACCATACTGATGAGGAGAAGCCTTCAATCTATTGTCTTAGACATAGCCTCCCAGACAATTTTTTGCCTTTAAAAAAAAAAAGTCATGTTCTAGCCCTAAGCTATATCGATAACATTCCATTCAAAAACAAATCTGTCACTTAACACACAGGAATTACTGTTACACAGCAACACTTCATGATGCCACTGTCAAGTGGGAGAGAATGACAGTAGGAAGACTGTTAAAGAGACTGCGGGACTCCCTCTTACAGATCTTGTCAGCTTCCCAGGTGCACAGGGTTTTGTTTCTATTCCCATAAAGGACAAATTCCTGTGCACAACCCTGCTACTGTAACCATTGTCACTGTCATCTCCTTTTCTTTCAGAAAGCCTCTGATTTGACAGCCACAGGATCTGACATGACTTTTCTTCTGGTTATCACTGGGAGATTATATACCATGGGACTGAGACAATAAAACTCCTCACTGAACCTTGTACTACCTAACTCCTTTGCTGTAGGGAGATGCTGCTTCCCAGAAGCCATCTCCTTTCTCTTTCCTAATGTCAGGTATGACCTGAATTTCACACTAGCTACAATTTATTTGCATTGCTTGCTAAAATCCCCTTACCTTGTAAGGATGACATGTGCTTCTACCAGTGTGAATACCACCAGCATTGTCATCAAGAGGAATGCTCATGTGTATACCCAAACAAAAGTAGACAGCTGCACTGAAGAAAAGCTGTGTTAATCACACCTTGGAAACATAAAGTTCAATTCTACAGCTGATTGTTTCCCTCTGGCCCCAGACCCCTCTACCTACAAACCTAAATTTGATGCTCTTGTTTTGTATGGGTCTCACTTTAATTTTAGAAGCCTCTGTCTAAGAATTCCCCCCCAAAAAAGAAGTTCAAAAGCTCTGGGAGGCAAGCAGGTAAAATGGGCAAGACTACAATATTAAAGAGATCGGGCACCTTTTAGTAGGACTGTAACAACAAAGGAAAGCACCTGTTTCCTGAGCTAGTACTTATTTATGTCAGATGAGTTGACTGCAAATGGGGGACAGGGATTTTAGGGGCTCAGGGTAGGGGTAAGCAAGTATACAAAGAATTTGCTATACAATTTGCAATACTGAATGCTAAATAAAAAAAGTTGAATTGTTCAAGAGTGCTGCTCAAATTTATGGTCAAATTGGGATTGAAGCAAAAACAGGATTAAACATTGTTAGAAATATTACAAGAGCTTTTGTCTCAATGAATTCTATCCTATTTTCAAGATCTTAAAGTAGGCAGATACACCAGTACACATAACCAAACTAGAGCATAGACAGTGTTCTCACAAGGTCCAAAAATAGGTAACTTCAAATGCTAACTGGCCCATGTATTGAGTGGTCCCTATTATAATAATTGTCTTCCTGAAATCAGGTGATTACTAAAACAAGCTATCACACCAGCAGGAAATTAACCTTTAGTAGGTGGAAAAGCCCAGTTCAGAAATTGCCACTCACTTATCTGAAACCACTATAATGTCAAGATTTAATCTAAGCCTGCGGTTATTAAACCTTTTATCATCAAGCCAAGAGTCCGCTACCCTCCATACATCTAAGTGGATTATACAGTTAATCAGAATATAATTAAGTCAAAGTCTGCTACTATTCAAGTACATTCTTCAATAAGTACTGTATACGAGCATACATAGATCAGAATCTTAAGAAAACTATAAATTTCATGAATTGCACTTACTCTATGCCTGCTACAAAACTTCTCAGTCTTAGCAGCTACAATATAATAGCCTTCCCCTGAAAATCCCATTTTTTAAAAATGAGAAGTTGCATACCTTTTAAAAAATATTCTTGCTATCAAGGCTACCTCCATGCACTTCAGTGGGAGTTAGGTGTGGGGTAGTGGAAATATGAGTAGGGGATAGATGGTGGTGGGAGAAGAACAGGCCAAGCAAAGGGAAAGGACAGCAAACATTTCTGTGTTGTTGCACTTTCTGGTTTTTCTTCCAGCCAAGGTGATATATCAATATCCGCTGTGATATAATATCTTGCTTTTAAATGCCAGGTTTGTTACAGGATGAGAGAGCTGATTTAGGATGTATCACTGATATCTGGTCGGGGGAAGAGGGAGATCTGAAGCTTTTCCAATAGTGCCCCCCAGAGTATTCAGTGATGCATCAGCATAGGCCTGGTCAGGCCCATAGCCAGCCATGGGGGGGGGGGCTGACAGTGGTGATGCCCCCAATTGTACCCTGCCCCCTCCTGGGCCCTTCCCCTCCCTATACTATTCTCTATACTATACCCTATACTCCCTATACCCTATACTCCCTATACTGATAGCCCCTTTTGGGGCTATCAGTGGCGACCACACTTGCCAACAACTGTGCTTCCCAGAGGAGGAGGCAAGCTTTGCAGTGTCTCCAGAGAATCTCTGGAGTGGCTGCCAGGGGCAGGCAGGGATGCTTCAGGAGCTGGGACCTGCCCAAGCCTGCTTGCCAGCTGCCCAGCTCTGGTGCTCCCAGCCTCAGGGTGGGCCATTCTCCTTGGCTCCTGCCATGCACCCCAGCAGCCATACCTGGCCTTCCAAGAGCACTGGGGGCAGGTGGGCTTCAGCCTCAGCATGCAGGGAAGGAGCCTGGAGAGGGAAGCAGCAGGGAAGGGGAGGAGTATCTCTTGTCATGCCAAGAGTGGAGCTTGGAGATGGTTGAGACTGGGCTGTGTTTCTATTGCCTGACATTCAAAAGGGGGACAGGCACACACAGGTAGCAAAGTGCAGGCTCTCCCCCCCCCCCCCCCCCAAAAAAAAGAAAGACAGCCACCACAAGGAAAACCTGGCGGGGAAGACACAGAGACAACATCACTATGGTTTACATCAGAAGTGACATAGGAAGTGATGTAGGCACGTGCCCCCCCGACCAACAATTATCTAGCTATGGCACTGGGCCTAGTAGATGGAGAGGTAGTGTCACTGCGGTCTATCAGGATTCTATCCCCCTGGCTCGATGACCTATCCAGGACTCTGATGGGTATGAGAGTGTGCATCTAGAGGTGGGAATGCAAGACAAGATTGGGGTTCTGTTGTTGTACTGCCCACCCTGCTGCTCAGCTGTCTCCCTGCCAGATCTTGTGGAAGTAGTCTCAGACATGGTGCTGAGGACTCCTAGGCTGGTTATCTTGTATCTTAAACATCCATGCTGAGGCTATCTTGTTAGGAGTGGCTCAGGATTTTATGGTCTCCATGACAACCATGGGCCTGTCTCAGTTAATAACAGGCCCCACACACTGTTCATGTCACACTCTTGATCTGGTGTTTTGTTCTGGCCTGGAAGAAATTGATTTGAAGATGGTGAGATTGAAGATGGTCCCCTAGTCGTGGACATATCACTAATTGCTGGAGTTTAGACTTACAGGGGTACCAAGGCTCTGCAGGATACCAAGGCTTCACCCCCCCACACACACCTGATGGATAGGATAGGTTTGGCTGGTGAGTCACCTGCCACCATTCCAAGTCAGAAGATCTCGCCACTGTGGTTCATGCCCAGGTAACCTCCAAATTAAATTACTGCAATGCACTCTGTGCAGAGCTGCCTTTGAAGACTGTCCAGCAGCTATAGTTCATTCAGAATGTTGTAGTCATTCTGAGTTTTGACTAGAGTGGGTAGAGTGGGTCCATCTACACTGGCTTCCAATTTGTTTCTGGGCTCCATTCATGGTGCTGGTATTGACCTTTAAAGCCTTGTATAGCCTGGGACCAACATACCTTAAGCATAGCCTCCTTCCGTGTGAACCTACCTCTTCACTCCAGTCATCTTTGGAGGCCCCACTTTGGCTGTCCTTGCCATCTGAAGCTAGATAGGTGGAAACTCAAGAAAGGGCTTTCTTGGTCGTGGCAACAAAACTTTGAAATTTCATCCTTAGAGAGATTTGTCCTTTTCCCTCTATTGGTGTATTTTGCCAGCAGGTGAAGACTTTTTTGTTTTGTCTGGCATACCCCTAGTGGTGGTTACTGGCCCTCCTTCTAGTGTTATTCTAGTATGTGTTTTTATTTGAAATATTTTATCATTTTAATTGTATTTTAATTGCTTAAATGTTTTAATTTTTTTAAATGTTTGCTGCCTTGTGGACCCTGATAGAATGGGGACATAAAAATGTTTTTAACAAGAACAGCAACAATAATAAACCAACCAAGAAATAAGCTATAGAAATGATGTTGCTCTTGAAAGTTCACTAATTAAGAGTGAGATATTGACAATACATCATCAGCTCACCCCTGTACAGGAAGAACTGAAGGCAAAAATCTTAGAGCATATTAACAGCAAAGAAGACAGACAAAAACAGCAAAGAAGACAGACAAAAATTACATTAAAGAAAGAACTTGCAAAATTCATTGAAAATATCAGTGCACAACTGAAACAATTCCTACAACAAATACAACTGAAACCAGGGTTCATTTAATAGCAGGAGCTTCTTTGCATATTAGGCCACACACCCCTAATGTGGCCAATCCTCCAAGAGCTTACCGAGCTCTTTTTACAGGGGCTACTGTAAGCTCTTGAAGGATTGGCTACATCAGGGGTGTGTGGCCTAATATGCAAAGGAGCTCCTGCCACGAAACGAGCCCTGACTGAAATCAACCAGTTGATGTATAGTGCAGCAGCTGTAATAATAAGAGAACTGGGAATGGACATTAAGAAAAAGGCACTTGAGGATTTTAAGGTGAAACTGAACTGGAAATGAGATTGGAGAAAAAAATCAACAAATGCCATTCAGACTTAAGCACCTTAAAGGAATTAAAAGAACAGAAATTCAAGAATGAAAGAAGAAAGGCAAACCTCAGGAATAAATATCACATATAAGAAGAATAGCCCAAGTTGCAGAAGAAATAAAGTTGCAATATCCAAGAAGATCAAGAGTTACAACAGTATAATCCAGCAATACAGACAAAACTTCCAATTCCAGACTAACCAAAGACAATTCTACAAATCACTAGAGGGAGATGAAAAAATAAAAGCAGACAAAGAAAACAACAGCCTCTAAAAAGAACTCTGAGAAGTCTCCAAAGAATATAATTAAAAAGCCAACTGGATCACAAATGTGGAAAACAAACTGAAAGGAAAGCAAATGGAAGATCTTACAATAAACCTGGAATGCCTGCAAAACAATTGAAGAAAGGGAAAAACTAGACAGTGCCTAGAAGAGATGAAGCCCATGGCTATTGGCTTAAAAAGCTGGCAAGTCTTCATCCATGATTGGCAGGGCTCATTTCATAGCAGGAGCTCATTTGCATATTAGGGCACACACCCCTGATGTAGCCAATCTTCCAAGAGCTTATGGTAGCCCCTGTAAGAAGAGCTCTGTAAGCTCTTGGAAGATTGGCTACATTAGGGGTGTGTGGCCTAATATGCAAAGGAACTCCTGCTACAAAATGAGCCCTGATGATTGGTATAACAGTTTAATGATGTGCTCTGTTCCAAAGCAGTAGAAGATTGGATAAAAATTGGCAGGACATTTCTTGGTCTGAACAACAAATAGAAAGGAGCAGTCCCAAGCAACTTCAGCCCCATTACTTGACTTCCAACAACTGTTAAACTACTGACAAGAATTGTAGCCAATGCCATTCAAGAATATCTATAGCACAATTCAGTTTTACCACATGAACAAAAAGAATTGTCTGAAAATCCCGAGGTACTAAAGATGAGTAACTGATTGATAAAATGGTCTTACAAAATTATAAAAGGCAGAAAACCAACCTGAATGTTGCTTGGATTGATTACAAGAAGCGATTTGATTCACTCCCTCATACATGGATCCTGAAGACATTAGAAATGGTGGGCATCAGCAAAACTGTAATAACATTTATCAAAAATGCCATGAGTAAATGGAACACCAGGTTGATAGTGAATGGAGAAGAAATTGGAACGAGGAATTTGCCCCTGCTCTTTGTCATTGCCCTAATACCACTCACAATCATTTTCAAAAGCACAGGGCTAGGATACCAGCTTTCAAAGACAGGCCCAAAGATTTCACACATTGTATATGGATGACTTGAAAATGGATGGAAAATCATCCTCAGAGATTGATTCTTTAGTAAATACAGCTCAAATATTCAGCAAAGATTTAGCAATGGAATTTGGTCTTGACAAATGTGCAGCATTAGTATTGAATAGAGGAAAGATTGTTGAACAAGAAGAAATCAAGATGCCAAACAACCACAACTACATCAAAACACTGGGCTTTGAAGAAAACTACAAATATCTTGGAATTTTGGAAGCTGACAACATCAAGCATACCCTTGTTTAGAAAAATACAACCAAGGAGTACTACTGAAGTGTTAAAGAGATATTGCAAACAACATTAAATGGAGGCAACATGGTAATAGCAATTAACACATGGGCAGTTCCAGTTCTAAGTTACACAGCTGGCATTATCGATTGGAAACAAGCAGAATTAGAAGCAACAGATCACAAACTCACAAGATAATGATGATGCATCACTCACTACACCCTAGAAGTGATGCTGATAGTCTCTACTTGCCAAGAAAATTAGGTGGAAGAGGTCTCCTGAAAGTTAAGCAAGCAGTTGAAGAAGAATGAGCATTGAATTACTACACCAAGAAAAACAAAGAGACACTTCTATTTGAAGTGTACAAATCAGACTTATTTAAGGTTACAGTGTAGCCCAGAGACACTTCCTTTACCCTAGGGTAGCCCCAACAACAGGGGCATCTCATTTTCTAACCTGAGCCAGAGACCCGCAAACCCAGACTAAGGAAGACACTTCTGGTTCTGAAAGGCACAGTCAGCCTGCAAGCCATCTGCAAAAAGGGATTTCATACTCAGGTTTCACACAAGACAGACCTCCAAGACCATATCCAACCTCCCCCTCCACCCCAGAAGAGGTACGCATATGAAACAATGGGTTCCACCAGGTAGGTGTCTGCATTTCTAAAGGCTATTCAGTTGCCACCTGGCGAATAGTTCTCCTATCTCCAGAACTTCACCTAGCCCTTTTGTGTGATCCCATGTCTATGTGAGAAGATACCGAGATAAACCAATCATATATTCAAATTTTTAGCAATCTAAGCAGAGACTCATCTCTTTGTCAGTACTTGGGAAATTTTTCAGACTGGACCATTAGTGGTCCGAAAACCCATTCAACTAGCCACCCAGCACCTGGCTGATTTAATCAAGGCCATTGTTAAGCCTGACTCTGCCCCTCTGGAATCTTATTGGTTACATCCAGGTCTGGCTCCTCCTGATGCTGCACCCCTTGTGACCCAGGATTGGCCCAGGTAATCTTTTGTCTTTACCTGAGACAAGCCCCTCAAGATATCCAACTGGTTTGCATTATTTTCCAAAACCTATATCCATCAGAGCACATGGCCTCAGATTTTGTGTGTCTGCCTCTGATGCCAACTGGCAGTTCACCCCTAAACCTTTGGTTTGGGCCATAAACTCATCTCCATGGACCCCTATACATCTGGATAGGTTATATCACCCAGTAACTGACCCCTCTATTCGCTATCAATCACCTCTGCTTTCTTAGTTCTGTATTGCTTGCTCTTTTTGAACATTTAGTGTATTTATAATTAGGAAAATACTTTATTAAAAACTATTTAATTTACACTTCAAATTTGGAGGGTTTTTTTTTACTGTATCAGACCTTAGTATACAAGTGGTGTGTGATTCCTGTACCCCTGCCGCATACCTAACTTCCCCAAACAATAAGGCTGGTCATTAGTGGTAACAACAGGACCAAAGAAGATTACAAAAAGATGGGTCTGCCATCACTAACTTCCATGAACTTTTAAAGCACTTCATGATTGTTCATGGTGGTTTGTGGATGGAGCAGAAAGCAGGGGTTTAAAGGGATGCTGAGTCCCTTTAAACACCTGCTTTCTGTTCTCTGCAAAAGGTACAAAAACAGCTGAGCAGCAGGAAGGCACTCCCCGTCGTTCAGCTGTTTCAGGGTGTCTTCTGCAGTTCCTTTGAACTTGAAAGGAACTGCAGAAGACAGCCTGAAAAACAGCTGTGTGATGGGGAGGTGTTCCCTGCCATGCAGCTGTTTTGGGCTGTCTTGTGCAGTCCCTTTAAATTTTAAAGACCGCCCAAAAAAAGTTCTAGGAGACAGTCCGAAAAACAGCACCTCCCTGCTGCATAGCACTTTTGTTAAGCTTTCTTCTGCAGTCCCTTTAAAGTTTAAAGGGACTGCACAAGACAGCCCGAAACAGCAGAGTGGTGGGAAGGGACTCCCTGCTGCACAGCTCTTTTTGGGGATGTCTTCTGCCATCCCTTTAAAATTCAAAATGACTGCACTTGACATCCTGAAACAGTTGAATGGCAGAGAGCAAGCTGCTCCCTGCTACTCAGCTGTTTTTATGGCTCTCTGCAAACCCCATTGAAAGGGACATTTTCCCGGTTCATGCCCATTCCTACAACCTAATTCTTTTGCCACACAGAATATTTGGAATGCCTTATAATCAACCTGCCTTGGCATTAACACATGTTTCTATGTCAAAGTGTGCATATATATTGTAATTTGACCATTGAGGAAAGCCTTAGAGGCTGAAATGTGTTTGGTTCTGTTTTAATGTAGTTTAAGGTTATCAACCCAGATATATTGAATTGTTGGTCCTGTTTTATTGGTTCAAGCCTAGTAACTTAGAGATATTGAATTGCATCATGTTTAATAGATTCAAGACTTTTTAGTCCAAATATTTGCTGCTTCAAGAACAGAATATGCCTTTGTTTTTAAAGTGTAGTTTTAGTGCACTTTAGAATAAATACATGTATTTTGTTTAAAAAGGTCTTTTTATATTTTTATAAACCTTTAGGTACCCAAATTTGTTGTTTCTTTGGGTTGGATTCCCCCTCCCCTTCTGTTTGTGTTTACAGTCGACCACATGGTCAGTGCCTGCAGTAAGATTGTCCAAGCGGACTATAAAGAATGTCACAATAGAGCTGCAGCTATGTTGCACTGGAATCTTTGTCAGAAGTATGGTTTAGCATCAGTCAGAGATTCATGGAAGCCCAGACCAGACAAGCTCATGGAGAATGATGAAACAAAGATTCTTCAGGACTTCTGATTGCAAACAGATAAACACCTGGAACATAACACCCCACTACCACTATTGTGGGGGGGAATTAGAAATAGGGTTTGGATCATTGACATTGCAATCCCGGGAGACAACAGAAAAGACAAGACAAGACAAGACAAGACAAGACAAGACAAGACAAGACAAGAAAAGAAAAGAAAAGAAAGAACAATAGAAGATCACAAAATAACAAGACTTATGAATAGAATTAGAGCGCCTCTGGGAAAAAGAAGGTGCCCATCATGCCAGTTGTCATTGGAGCCCTTGGAGCAGTGCCTAGAAGACTCAAGAAACACTAAGACATTATGGGCATTGAGCAAATAACACCAGCTCAGCTCCAGAAGACAGTGTTTCCTGGAATAGCAAGAACCCTGTGAAGATACTTCTGCAATTCCCACAAACTTGGCTAGATTTTGAATTGCAGAATGCCATCTATTAGTCAAATATCTGACTGTGAGAATTAACAACAACAATATTTAAGCTGCCCAATTCTGCACAGGACTGCAATCCAGCAAAGGTAGTTATAGCAGTTGTTGGTTCTTTCTGTGTTTTTAATAAGAATTTATAAATACATATAGTTTCTCCAGACCATCAGAGTACCTATGAAACAAATACTCTTGGAAAACTACATTTCCTAGAATCATTGGCACACTAACAATTCATCATGCTCTGTGTTAAGGAAGAAAGGAGGGGAGAAAAGAGGGCTCACAGAGAGGCTTCTAGGGACAGCTTGTTCTTTGGTGCTGCCACCAGTGCAGCTATGTCCACAGCCTGTTGGTTAGATGAGGAAGGGGCAACAGGGCCAGGCTTAGCTTCTGGAAGATTTTATTTATTTATTTATTTAATCATATTTCTATCCCGCCCTCCCTGCAAGCGGGCTTCATAGTGAGTAAAGGCCCCCAGAAATACATTCCTAAAGTTATCAATGGGATCACAATGGCGGTTTTGAATTTCAGAAGTGGGTTCAGGGGGGGGAAAGGCTGTTTTCCATTTTTTCGAAGAAAATAATTTGTTTTCTCAAAACCAATTACAAAGTGATGAGGGAGAGTACTGTGGTCATCATGAGTATCAGCAGACCAATATAGTGCACACTAAAATGGTACTATTGGGTTCTGGTTCAGGATGTTTTTGCTGAAGATGTTGGCTTTATTACAACTGGTTTAGAAGGCTCAAGGTGGTCTTTGACTGGACTGCTGCTTTTATTTAGAAGAAGAAGAAGAGTTGGTTTTATACCCCGTCCTTCAGTACCTGAAGAAGTCTCAGAGTCGCTTACAATTGCCTTCCCTTCCTCTCCCCACCACAGACACCCTGTGAGGTAGGTGGGGCTGAGAGAGTTCTGGGAGAACTGTGACTGACCCAAAGTCACCCAGCTGGCTTCATGTGGAGGAATGGGGAATCAAATCTGATTCTCCAGATTAGAGTCTGCTGCTGTTAACCACTACACCAAACTGGCTCTCCTCTTTTCTTTGTGGTTCAAGATGGCTTACGAAGCACAATTAAAACATCGCTATTTAAAACATATAAAATAAAACCACAGATGACCACCTACACTCTGTTAGAAGTCCCTACATCTGTCCTACCTCTTTTGTGTATTCAGTTGTAGAGCAATGTTTAGAGATTTTTGGGGATTTTTTTTCATAAGAACAACAGTTACTTCATAAATTATAGTTCTGTGTGGAAGCCGCTGAGAACTATTTCCATGTGGTAATACAATATATACTCTTTATGAATATATTCCATTTGTAAACTACAGCTATGGACACCCTCTGTGGAACTGGATTTGCACATGTCTATTAACATGTATGCTCAGAATGGTGTGTGCACTAGACCTGCAGTCATATGAATATGGCCTACTTTTCAGTTTGGTCCAAACACACTACATTAGTTTAATTATAAGAAAGAAACCTTATTTCTACTGCCTAGGAGCTGCTGTGACTTAGGCTTTATACCCTTCTTAAGGGATTTTAGCCACTATGGTGGAGGGAAGGCAGCATAGTATAGCCCACGGGTGGCCAAACTGCAGCTTAGGAGCTGCATGAGGCTTTTTCACACAGTCTAATTTATAATGTTAATAAGAAGCAAATTTGCATATTTTCCATTAAAAATGTGTATGTAATATTTGTTCATGTCTTATAGCTCTCGAACATCTGATGTTTATTCCGTGTGGCTGTTACATTAAGCAAGTTTGGCCAACCCTGGTATAGCCCAATCTCATCAGACCTCAGAAACTAAGTAGGGTTAGTACCTGGAAGAGAGACCACCAAGGAAGACTCTGCAGAGGAAGGCAATGGCAAACCACCTCTGCTTTTCCCTTTTCTCACAATACAAGAATTTGTGGTCACTCAATGAAATTGCTGAGCAGTCGGGTTAGAACAGATAAAAGGAAATACTTCTTTGCTCAAAGAGTGATTAACACATGGAATTCACTGCCACAGGAAGTGGTGGCAGCTACAAGCATGGATGGCTTCAAGAGGGTATTAGATAAACACATGGAGCAGAGGTCTATCAGTGGCTATTAGCCATAAGGTATAGATAGGAACTCTCAGTCTGGAGCTAGTGATGCTCTGTATTCTTGGTGCTTGGGGGGGCAACAGTGGGAAGGCTTCTAGTGGTGGACCTCCTGATGGCACCTGGTATTTTTGGCCACTGTGTGACACAGAGTATTGGACTGGATGGGCCATTGGCCTGATCCAACATTGGCTTCTCTTATGTTCTTATACTTCTCCCTTCCCTTAAAAGCCTCTGGGGTTTTCATAAATCAGCTGGATCTTGACAGCACTTCACACACACACATACACACACACAGCTACTCTGGGCAACACATGGAGCAACTGAGGGATCATTTGACAAAGAACAGAAGACCTTCAATAGGAAGTCAGACAACAATTGAAGGGATGAAGTAACAGTATCAAGTGGTCACGATATCAAGCATACAGCAAAAAACAAACAAACCCAAACCCACACCCCTTTACAGCACTCACATTGAGATACAAATGTTGTATACTCCTACACACACACACACACACACACCTTCCTCAAGAAGAGGAAGGAAAGACACTGAAGAGGTACAGCAAAATGGGTGAAGCAAAACTGGTTATAGCTACATATACCTATATGTGCCAGACAAAGGTTTAGGTCCCCAGGCAAGAGTCCAGGCAGCAAATAATCCAAATGGAAAAGGTAGTGGGGAACAAGCCTCACTGGGGTTCCAAAGCAGAAAGAAAGGGAGAAACCTGGGACAGTCTGTCTAGAACCATGAAGCCACCCTGAGTTCACTGGAGGAATGGCATGGTTAAAAATGTGATGGATAGATCAAAAGATTGAAACATCAATTGATTTATCAATAGATAGACTTATCAAGCATTCTCCAGTGCATTTTTCATTACTGAAAAGAAGCTTTGTGGGTGCAGTTTGGTGGTGTATAGTTTTATGCTAGTAGATAGAAGTAATTTGTACATACACTTGTACATGTCCTCGTGAGGAACACCAGATGTATAAATGCAACATTCACATATGTGAGGTGTATGATACATGTAAGCAGCCATGTACAAAGTTTGGATGGAACAAACTTATCATAGAGGCAGTAATAAGGAGATACCAGCTTTCTGAGATATGTACAGAGCTGTCAACCAGCATACTACTATGCTATGATGGTGGCATAAGAGCTTGAAGCTACCCGATTCCATTTCTGATCTCTAGGAAATATTTGTGTTGAACTGGCAAACAAAGAGCAGATGTAAGTCAAGGAATTCTGCACAGAGGAAAAAGTGAGAGAAAATGTAACCACAGATACTTGCTGTGGCAGCACTGAACCTGCCTCTGTCTCATATCCTTGTGCTTGAGCTTTGATGACATGAGGTCTTTTCCTCCAAGCAGATGTCCATTCCTGAGGTCACTCTGTCATGATGACTGAGCTGCAAAAAACGCTTTAGGTTTATACAGCATTGACAAAAGCAGACACAAACATTATAGAATTAAATGGCTGTGTTTAACTTATTGGATGTAGATGGCATAAGCCCTATTGGTAGCAGATGTGGTGTCTCATGAGAGTGAAGCCAGCCATTTATTTGTGGTCTCAGTCTTTATGTATCCTTCTTCTGCAACCCACTAGCCTAGTGATTAGATTCTTAAGATGGTATAATACGGCAACATATTTTTTTCCTGTGTGGTGTGATGTCCTGAGAGTCAATATTGGTTGTGTATACATTTGGGGTGAAGATAAGCCCTTTATGTAACATCCAAGGATATGTGTTAAGATCTTGACACATGATAAAAACCTACCGCAATAGTGCGAGGTAGACAAAGACCAGGCCAAAAATGACCATTTTTGGAGGCCACGCTTTGTCACACAGGAGGTTATAAGCTGTATAGTTAAAGTTAGTACAAACCATATAAGTGGTAACCTAATGAAATTCAGGAACATTATTCTGCAACTCTATGATTCTGTGATTAAATGTGATCTGAAATATTTTGGTGACATTTTCAACTTTGCCTTTTATTTCTTTGTTACGGATCAGTAACAACGGTGTAAAAGAATATTTCAATAGCAGGGATTAAATTAGAGCTTGGAGGATAATGTTTAAAAGAGTAATTTCCAGTTTTGAAAAACAATCTTGAAGCTGAATATTTATCCTGAAGAACATGCCAGTACATGCATTTGTGTATCTGAGGGAGAGGGAGGGAGGGAGGGGGACAAAGAGTGACATTGCTATCAACTGAAGCAACAATGGCAGTATAATAATGCTAAAAAGAGAAGCTGGGAAATAAACTGGGGGCAACCCATGCCTACAGTTCCACTTAGATGCCCATAACAGCTAGCCTATGTGCCATCTTCACTTAACATCAATTCGGGAACAAACTAATAACTGTAGGGGGAAAATGTGGTAATTACATCAACATTACTCAAAGCATTTGTTTATCTCCTCCTCTTCATAACATATCCTACAGACAGTAGAGGGAAAGCTCAAATCCAACTGGAGTAACAGCATGGCTAGTAGTAACAATCAACCTATTCCCTCTCCACGGCACAGTACAATATCACTACGGTATTTCCCTATCAGAAAATCTAAAAGATGAATGCTTACAATATTGCAATAAACAGTTATATGTGGATCCAGCCTAAGTGGGGGCCGCAGGGATTCCCTCTGTACTTCCACCTTGTTCTAATAGTAAAGTATGGGCCAATCTGTAGATACGTAAACCCATGGATTGGGGCCATGCTGACTGTAAATTGACTGTAAACCTCCCAGATTTGCAGAAAAATCTGAAAACTTTAAAAAATACATTGGGGGAGTTTAAATCCCCCCTCCCAAATAAAAAACAATGAATTTACCCTCCTTCTGGACAGCTGGTGGCCAATGCTCCCTCTAAGCTGTGGAGTCTTGTGAGTAAAAATTCCACTTTGTGAACTACTGGCATTAAAGTTGTGAAAGAGCGATTTGGCTGCTGCATAAATTAGTTTGCTCTGGAGCCATCCTTCCTGAGCTAAGACAAAAATGTGTGAGCCAGAGACTAAAAAACAGTGAGGTAGCTCACACTAACTCACCTTAGAGGGAACACTGCTGGTGGCAGTGGTGTACAGATGTTGCTCTGGACTTGGCCATGGAAGTATCCAAGAGCTGCCTTGGGCTCAGAGGAAGCTGCAAAGGCATGGAGGCACACCAGGCATGGCAACAGGTGGGGGACAACAGGATTCCCTCCATGTGAGTCTCATGGGCCCCCGCTTGTCAGTTCTAAAGCTCAATGGACAGAAATTTCTCTTTTTGTTTTGTTTGATTTGAGCAGAGTACTAAAATGAATTAGCAACTGTGGTCATTTTCCGCTAATCAAGGAACTGCAGAATCAATTATATCATTTCTCATTATCCTCATTTCTTCCCAGCATAGAATGTCTTGATATAAAGAAAGAGAACAATAGTGACTGACATTTATTTATACTGCAACATGTTTAATGAATTGATGTAAATAGTTGGGATTTTATATCTTAAAGAACTGACTGTGACCTTCTGTTCCTTATTTATAATAAAAAACCATACAAATTACTGGACGCACTCCAAGTCAGTGCCTATTAATAGACAGCCTTCAGTGATGTCTGATATGGTGATGCTGGAATCCTAAACTCATTTACATGCAAAACAATCCCACTGATTTCAATAAATTCCAATGTTAAATTGTTTACTTACTTATTTAAAAAAAAATCCCAATTTTTGCAATGTTTAAACTGGCTTATGAAACACTGCTCATAAAATAGTGCTAAATAATTTAAATAGGCTAAATAACAACACTAAAACCAAGATAGATAATTAAACCAGAACAGCAGCGCTGTTAAATGCTGAAAGGACAACATGAGCAAGGAGCAATTCAGAGTAAAGCACATATCATAATTAGCTAAAGAAAGAATTATTTAACTCAAAGCAGTAGAGAACAATGAACTACTTCAGAAGGTGGGGGACACCTGCAGAAGGGTGTGACGGACACCCTATGGTCAGCCAAGCCTATGGGAGTCCAGCATCCAATCACTTTTCAGAATGGGGGTGGAAGTTGGAGAGAAGTACAGCAGGAGATAGCTCAGGTCTGCCTCAGGGAGGGCAGAGGGGGTTCAGACCTGCCTCAGGGAGAGGGCACTGATAGCTCAGGTCTGGCTCAGCAAAACAGCAGAGTAGCTTTACCTGGTAGCGTGGCAGAGTGATTTAATTCTAACTCTGGGAAAGATCAGAGTACCCAGTGGTTAGATCTGTCTCTCTAATGCCTGTCTCTTGAATTATTTAGTCTGACTCTTGGGAAAGGGCATGCTGCAGTGGGTATAATCTAAGGTTGCCAGCCTCCAGGTGGTGGCTGGAGATCTCCTGCTCTTGACATTATACCCTACTAAAGTCCCTCCCATCCCCAAACCCTGCCCTCCTCAGGCTGTCTCCCCACCCCCACAGATTTCCAGATATTTCCCAAACCATAGCTGGCAACCTTAGTGGAATCCTGTGTGAGAGAGATGATCCATCCTAGGATCTAGTCAGTAAATGCCTGTTTGTGTCTGAAACCACTGAAGAGAATTTAAACCACACTCTGAGGCCATAACTAGCTTAAATTTATGTCCTTCAGACAGGTTTCTCTTTTGACTACTGTGAGATCTGTGCTACTGATCTGTTCTTGAAACTACCTGTAAATAAATAAATTGTCTCTGTTATTTATATGCAACTCCTGCCACAGTGTTCTACTTGGTCACCACAAAACCTGCCTTTCAGCAGTGAACTTAAAGTCTTGCTGCCTTGTGGACATCTGGTAACTGAGGGGGAAATTTACAATTTAAAACAGTTCTAGTTCCCCAAATCATAAGAGGCTACGTGGGTCCCCTCAGCAGCCAGTAAAGGCCTGTTGCAAAGCGCCTTTGTAGAAGGGGCACCTTCAATCCAATCTTCACCAAACTTGGAAGGCAGGTAGAGGAGAGTCAGACAGAGAACTCCTGTTAGTTTGGTTTATCTAGCTTGCACAAGATCCATTTATACATTCCTGAACCTCTTGAACCTGCACCTATCAAAATGACCAGTGTGGTCGTGGTCATTTTGACAAGGTAAATACACCAAACTTGGAGGGCATGTAGAGGAGCATCTGGGGGAGGTCCACTGTGAGTTTGGTGTCTCTAGCCTGCACAAGATTTTTTCTATATATTCCTAAAACTCCTGAAATGGCCAAGGTTCAAGATTGTATAGAACAGATCCCGTGCAAGCCAGAGACATCAAAGTTGCAGGGGACCTCCCCTGGATGCTCTTCTACATACTCTCCAAGTTGTTACTTTGAGGTTCTGTAAACATTCTGACTGAGCAGAGACAGTCTGTTTTGGAAATGTGTCTGCTCACAAACTGGCACAAAACTCTACGAACAGTTTGAAAGTTCATGGAATGTTGGTGCCAGGTGACCTGCCATAAACTTCACAAAGCATGAACTTTAGTTTGTGAGCTGGTTCATGCACATCCCTAGTGCCAGCTGAACACTGTGCAAAATACTTAAGCTATCATAAAAACTTAGATCTTTAAAAACACAGCTATTTCAAGGAGCAATCCGTAGCAAAGCACAAATCAGAACCTTCAGAACTGCAGCCTTCAGATTGCATGCTAAATAGTAAACAATCTGGATTTTAGCCTAGGAAGGTCACCAGCAAAGGGTTTATACTGACTCTTATACAAATGTCAACTCTGCAAGTTCTCAAATAAGCTTAAAAATATAAAATCTATTATGTTACATTTTATATCCTTTACACTGTGTCTCTGTTCCTTGTTGTTTCTTCATTATACAGCTGTGAATAATGTATTATCAGGGTGGGAATCTCATATTTGTCCTTTTTATTTTGTGTCCTCTAAGACATATTAAAACACCCCAGTGGATGGCAAGCTTAGAGAAATTTGATCACATCTCACATCTAGTGCTGTACTTGATGAATTATTCTCAAGCATTAATTTTAATTACTCACACACTTTTAAAGAATCTCACTCAGATTAGCCTTGTGCCCTTGCTCTTTAACTTCACAGCTCTTTGGGGACAACTAAACACAGAAAGTCCCAAACACCACCTTGACCACTTCTAGAAAAATGGTAAGTCAGTATCTCACCCACAGCCTTTGCTATGATATAGTCTAATCCATTTATGTTATTCTTTACTTACTGGAGCCCTCCCTAATACACCTCAGGCTACTGGCATGAAGAAGCATCACTTAAATAGTAATTTAGCAAATAAGTATGGGTTTCCCTGGGGTGCAAATAAAAGGAAAAGTTATAGTAAATAGCTAATGTGAGCAAGAGGTGCCTTGGGGGAACCCGAAGACTGACTTCTTTCAAATCCTCAATAACTTCTGGTGCTATTGGTCCTGAGGCAGCAGCAGTCGACATTGTTAAAAAAAGCTCCCTTATGGTGTTCTCATTAATTAACTGCTCTGTTTGTTGATTCTAGATTGATTCACTTGGTTCTCTGGAGAGTGTTTTTGGAAACTCACTAATGCCTTGATGCAGAATTTCATCTTCAGGCCTAATGTTCTCAGGATGCCACTTTGCTCAGGTCACATAGAAGATGAAGTGAAAAGGAGAATTTGCAAGAGAAAAAAATGATAATCAAAATATTTTAAAATTCAGATGTAATTTTTGAAGAGTCTCCCCACAGAGCTAAAATGTTACCTGAAGCAAAATTTGACTGACAGGCAGGCTGTAACAAACAGAAAGCCAGACAAATAGCATGCATAACTGGCAGGAAAGTATTTGCTTCTAATTATTTGAGAAAGCATTTTAATTAAGTTGTTTGCAGATGAATACCTCGTTGTCAGTGTTTCATACATATTTCACAAGCTTTGATAAACTTTTTCTTCTTAAGGCAATACTTGATGCATGCTCTCAATGATCTTGTAGACAACCATTGGAGGTAGCTAAGGTTGAGAGAGAGAGTGGCTGGCCCTAGGTCACCCACCCAGCGGGGATCTGAATCTGGGTCTTCCCAGTTCTAATCCAGCGCCCTACCACACACTGACTCAGTCATAACTGAAATTATCTTACTCATTCTCTTGTATTTTCCCATTGATCATTTCTTACTTCTGCACAGCAACTATTGCCAAGGACAATAATGGTGCAATAATAGGATATAGAAGTGACAGACCAATACAGCAGTTTAAAACATAGCAATGAATCTGTGGTTTAACAAGTGTGTGATGTATTCCAAAAACCTGCAAAGCCTGTTTGACTAGAGACAATCATGGCTGAAATAGATGAGTGGCTACATCACAGATAACGATGGCTGTATCACACCATTATTGGGGGTGGGGAGAGATTGACTTTCTGCTACCATAGTTACCCAGCTGCTATAACAGCAAATAAAATCTGAGCCCAGAGCACAGAGCCCAGAGTATGTTCACTGACCACTAGACAAATGGACCCTTGATTTTAAAAAACCAAAAGTTAAGTCAAAGCTATTATTAGTAACCAGCACACAGCAGAGGCTCACATTTTAAACCATTGCCTCCATGAACGACATATTGCAATTGACAGTAGAAAGACGTTCTTAGGAAAACCACCAGCAACACTGATTTGTTAAAGTTGAGGCATGGATGCCTTGGGAGCTTTTTTTCTCTGACCTGTTTTTTAGCTAGGAGCAGCTACAGTATAGTCCATTTCTTACCCATGTCAAGAAGATTTCTGTCAGTGGGCAGACAGGCAGGTTTTTGATGTTAGGCAATGCCTGTCTGAGATCTAGATTTTCTTTAGCTTGGTCATTCCGCCCCCTCCCCCCATAGCTGCTACAAGAGGGAACTTCACTCTTAGGCCTTTATTATTAAAACCTTGACGTCTTCAGTGGCAATCATACTGTGTGGAGGGGCAAACTAGATGTTGCAGGGGCATGACACAGGTTGTGCCCAGTGGTAGGACATCAAGCTCAACAGCAGCATGCTGGATAGAGGTGCTGAACCTCTTCCTTGTCCATTCTTTCCTACTCTAAACTACTTCTTCCCAATGCGAATTTATTTTGGCAGCTCCCAGAGGGGCATGGGTGAAGGAACTCTATTAGGACAGGAAAGGCAGGGCAGACAGTGAAGCAACCTCTTTCTTCCACCTGCCCATGCTGTGCTCTCAATCAGTCCCACTCACTCCCACATCATAGGAATTCTGTGGCAGCCAGAGTCTAACACACAGGCCTGCCACCACAGAGCGGTCACTTATGCAGAAGGAATTTCTGTTCTTTTCATCACTCCTATCCTCCAGGGCAGGGAACATAGGCTTCCAGTTCTGGGGTTGGACCTAACAATGTTATAGCAGAACAGAACTTTTACTAAACACTGCTCTGTTTTGGCAAGACTTTGTGCAAGAGCAATTGGAAGATCAAGTGCTTTAAGAAAAATTCTGATCAGTATTGCTATGTACAAAAATAAAAAGGCAATGGAATTGATACAGTCATTATAGTCCAATTTGGAAGAGCAATATGGTTTGAGGAAAGAAGGTCATTATCAGCCAGATGGGGGAATTCTGAAATATATTTTGTGCTGTGCCCTGCAGAAGTAACAGTACAAGGATTTACAGTCAAGTTGTCAGGACAAGTGCTACTTGCAATGAGTTTCTTCTGTTTTCACTTGCATAAGCGTTCTTGTGCACTCAGAAATGTTCCATGGGATCCTCTTTATTTTTTCAAATACCTTGTGAGGTAGGTTGGGCTGAGATAAGACTGACTGGCCCGAAGTCACCCAGGGAGCTGTGTGGTGGCAGGGGCTTGAACCTAGCTTTGTCAAACCCTCATCCAGCAGTTCACAAGGAAACTGGCTAAACTAATATGGCATTCTCAGATATAAACAAATTTTACAAAAATGATTGTAGTTTGGACACATAAAGCTGCCTTCTACTGAATGAGACTATTGGTCCATCAGGTTCAGTAATGTCTACTCAGACTGGCAGCACCTCTCCAGGTTAATCTTTCACATCACAGACTGCCAGATCTTTTAAAATAGAAATGCCAGGGTCTGAAGAACCTGAGTCCTCCGGTATGCAAAGCCAATGTTCTACCATTGAGTCACAGCCCCTCCCCAGTATATGTGTGTACTTTGCTAAATGTTACATAAATGTTATGCGGCTGAGATTGCGTCCACCAGCTCTCGCCCAGCACAATTATTTAGAACAATTCAGTCCATAACAGCACTGTCTCAGAGCAGACCAAACAGTAGGGAATTGGATATTGGCTGTGAGGCTTTTGTGAACTATTTTGCAGATAAAGTCTTGGCACTCCGCCATGACCTCCCCGCCACAGTTGATACAATGAGTGAACTCGAGGCCCCTTGCACATCTTCGGTTCCGGGTTTGGATTCCTTTAGCCTGCTTGGCCTAGAGGAAGTTGACAGGTTGCTTATGACTGTACACCCAGCCACATGCATCCTTGATCCATGCCCTTCCTGGCTGATTAAAGCTGGTCACGTGGGGTTTCAAGGTGCGCTGCAGGAGATGATCAACCAGTCCCTCTCAGAGGGGCAATTTCCAAGTGTTTCTGTATTAGATCCCTTCCAGTCAGGCTTTCGCCCGGGGTTTAGGACGGAGACAGCGCTGGTCACCCTTACTGATGACCTCCGGAGACACCTGGATCGAGGCGGTGTGGCAGTATTTCTGTTGTTAGACCTGTCGGCCGCGTTCAACATGGTCAATCACCGGCTGCTGACCCACCATCTCACTGACATGGGGATACAGGGGTTTGCCTTACAGTGGCTCACTTCCTTTCGGGGTCGGGGACAAAGGGTGGTGCTAGGGGAACAGCAGTCCCGGAGGCACCTGCTTGGATGCGGAGTGCCCCAGGGGGCTGTTCTGTCCTCGATGCTTTTCAACATCTATATGCGCCCCCTTGCCCAGATTGTCTGGAGGGCGGGGCTGGGATGTCACCAGTACGCTGATGATACCCAGCTCAATCTGATGTTGGGCAGCCAGTCGGGCTCTGGACCGGACGACTTGGACTGGGCATTGCACGCCGTGTCTGGATGGCTTAGGTTGAGTAAGCTGAAGCTGAACCCGGTGAAGATGGAGGTCCTATGCTTGGGTTGGGGTGGCCCTTGGTCTGGGCTTCCACTCCCGGCCTTCAACAGGGCACCATTGGTGCCTGTGCCAGTGGTTAGGAGTTTGGGAGTGCTCCTGGATCCCTCCCTGATGATGGAGGCCCAGGTAGCAGCCACTGCCAAGTCAGCTTTTTATCATCTGCGGCTGGCACGGCAGTTGGTCCCCTTCCTGGACCACTCTGACCTGGCGACAGTGATCCATGCAACAGTTACCTCGAGGTTAGACTATTGTAACGCTCTCTACATGGAGCTGCCCTTGACCCTAATCCGGAGGCTGCAGCTGGTGAAGAATGCTGCAGCAAGGTTGCTGATGTGCCTCCCTAGACGGGAGCACATCCGACCGACACTTGAGGCACTGCACTGGCTGCCTATAGCATACCGGATTCACTTCAAGGTGCTGGTGCTTACCTTTAAAGCTCTAAATGGCCTGAATCCGACTTGCCTAAGGGACTGCCTTTCCCCGTATAGACCCCAGAGAGCACTACGGTCTGGAGTGCAACATCAGCTGGCCATCCCAGGCCTTAGAGAAGCCAGGCTTACTGTTACTAGGGGGAGGGCTTTTTCCATGGTGGCCCCTTTCTGGTGGAACGAGCTCCTGGAGGAGATCAGGGCCCTGCGGGACCTTATGCAGTTCTGCAGGGCCTGTAAGATGGAGCTCTTCCACCAGGCTTATAATTAGGGGCCACCACCTCCTCTCTACCTCCTCTCCCTGCCCCCTTTATGTCCATCAACAATCGCAGCCCAGATGGGCGGCGACCGGCTGTGGTTATCATCACCCGGAGTGGGGGACAACTGACACCCAGAGCCGATGAACATGGGGTTTATATATGATGCCACTGAGACCTATTGAGCACCTTATTTTTATTGTTATTGAATGTTCTGAATGTTTTGTTATGTTTTAACAGATTTTAATTGTATTTATGTATCTTGGCTTGCCAAGTTGTGTACACCGCGCTGAGCCAGCACAGCACGGAGAGCGGCCTATAAATCCAAATAAATAAATAAACATCTCAAAAATGTATAAAAACATCAGTTTCACACTTATAAAGACGTAAGCAGCACAGATATGAACAGGAACCTGCTTGTAGGCCTCTGCAACTATCCAGGCAGCATTTAAGCACCAGTGGCTGTAGGCATCTGAATTTGATGCTGTGCTTTGTGAAGGTAAACCCCATTTCCTGATTCAGTTGACCTGGTCTGAAGATAGCACAGAACACTGGAGGGTGTGTGCTTGTGAAGATGCGGCACTTTGGAGTAGACTTAGTCTGACAGACTAGCCAGCAGAGCTATGAACTCTGGTTTGTACTCATTATTTCTGAGTCAGCTAACTCCAGTGCACTAACTAACCTGCTGATATGTTACATGTATATGCAGTCCCTTGACCATCCAGGCCATGGGAAGAGAGATTATAACGAGAGAACAATAATTCCCATGTGAAATCTTTGCCACCTTCTCAGTCATTACTATCTCAGACACCATGAAAGTGGCCTTTATATGTCTGGTTCTCTGCAGTTCTGAAAGTGCACAGCTGGTACAGAGATGGAGCGAGAAACAGCTGCTCTCTGAGGGATGCTGCCCTTGGGAGAAGATATGTTCCTAGTTAGAAATATGTTGCAAAGTTGCTGCTGATTGAACCAGAAAGAACTTCCCTCTGCAGCTGCCAGTGAGAACTTCAAGGCACTATCTAATTCAGATGTAACTTTTCAAAAAAGTTAATCCTCCCCCCCCCCCCAAAAGCAGAAAGGCCTATATATAAGGCCTTCTCAAACTCCAAGCTTCCTTATGATATACTTCCCAGTCAGAAGAAGTAAGGGCTTCCCAACCAACAGTGGGGAAGTTTTTTGTTGACAATGGTCCAGAAGGACCACTGGTGGCCAGGAGTAACCTCGATGGAGCCCCAGTGGCACTGGCAGTATTATAGGGGCTGTTCTCACTTCCTCCCTCACTGCTGCCTGCTGGTCCAAGCCAGCAGCAGTGCAGGAAGAGGCAGTAGGTAAGCCTATATCCACTGATGTCCCACTGATGTCTGGCCCCGTCACTGAAAGGAAGAAAAACAGCTGCAGGCTTTCCAGATATAAGTAAGATTATGAAGATGTAAAGGCCATTATTTCACGTGAAGACAATGCATGAATGCAAACCTCAGTACATGAGTTCTGAGTACATGAGCAAGTTCCTTGTGCTTTTCAGAGTTCCCCATCCTCTACACACACAGTTCCTCCTTGTTCCATAGTTTCTCTTCTTCCAGTCCCCTTTCCTCTCTTTTTTTTGTCTTGACATTTCCAAACCTTCTTGCTCAAAATGTGATATATGAACTTTTTTAAAAGGTCAGATTCTTAAGAAGACATGCTAACTGCACTAGGATTTGCAATCTGTGGTGTACTGTCTCAGCATGGGTGAACGAAACCTATATGGTACATGTTCTTAGTTACCACACTGACAGTGGTGGCTGGTACCCATTGGGGTTGCTCTGGTGGAGAGCAAGGTGGTCACTGGTACTAGCAGCCAGAATCAACAGTAGTTATCTTTGTTACATATTACACATGAGAAAGAACCAGGGGTGGGGGTGGCCAGTTGTGGCAGAATCAACGGGACAGGGGCGGGGTATCCCATTACAGAGTCCTCTGCCCCTTGGGAAGTGGCCTTGGGATGGGCCAGGGATCCAAGCAAGGGCAGGACACAACTGTCTTGCTCACACAGAAGGATTGGTTATAGGCCAGGGAGGCATGGAACATGGAAGCATGTGGTAGACTTCCACACCTGGAGAGAGAGAGAAAGATCTTGAAAGTGGAAATCACCACAGAGGGCAAGGTGGAGGAACAGAATTATTTTAATCCCCTCCCTTTACTTTTGAGGCTTGCGAGAGACCTTTTGGGGAGGCACTGGAGCATGGTCCTTTCCTTATGGGGTCCTCAGTGCAGCACTTCCTGAAATTTACCTTTGAATAAAACAGGGTTTTTAAAACAACAACAACAACAACAAACAAACACCATCAGATGTAGGTGGTCTTGAACAGTGTAAGAAAAAAAGCTGACTGTGGAAAGAGGAAAATGTGTGATGGAGAAAGAAAGGGCTAAAAAGAGTGACTAAGGCTGGGATCATACACACAATTAGATCTGACATAGATGTGAATGCCAGGTGTATTTAAAGGGCATGATCAGACAACAACATCTGGGAAGCACCCCGCAGCCATTGGCAACCTGTTCTGCTCCACTACAGAAGCGGAGTTAAAAGACACCAGGAAAAAAATGGTAGTAAATGGGTTGTGACGGGCCATGGAAAGACTTTCCCATGTGGAGGAGGAGGAGATTGGATTTATACCCCGCCCTTCACTTGTAGTCTCAGAGCGGCTTACAAACTCCTTTTCCCTTCCCCTCCCCACAACAGACACCCTGTGAGGTAGGTGGGGCTGAGAGAGCTCTGAGACAACTGTCCTTGAGAGAACAGCTGGCACAGAGCTATGGCTTGGCCAAGGTCATCTAGCAGGTGCAAGTGGAGGAGTGGGGAATCAAACCCAGTTCTCCCAGATTAGAGTCCGCACACTTAACCACTACATCAAACTGGCTCTCTGATCACTCCAGCATGCTCTCATGGTGTCAGGATGGCCTGATATGGCCATCCTGACAATCCATGCTGTTGTTTCCCCCCCCCCCCTTTGCAGTATGTGCATCATTGCAAATTCCATAGGGAGACCTCGGTGCAGAGGTGCAATTCACCAATCCCTCATTTAAGCACATGGGGAAAAATGAGACAAAAAAATCCAACTCACTCACAGTTGCGTCTGATCACACACTGATGGACTGCTCCCACAGCTTCAAAGGGAGGTGTGATCATGCAACTGCGGGTCAAATTCTTCCGGAGAAAATAGCCTCGCTTCCCCCCCCCCCCATTTTTTCTGGCATCTGACTGCAACCTAAGAGAACAGTCTGTTTCTTCCAAAGTGCAATGGTACTTCACACTTTTTTGTGTGCATTGTCTTGGTTCCACTCAATCTACACCTTTAGGGGTGGGTGATCTCCATGCTGTTCACTAATAGGATTTAGCATATAAGATTGTGCCAGATCAGTAACAGTTTCTCAGATCCGAAGAACAGGAAAGATACTGCTTGTTTTGTATCATATCAATGCTACCTAATGAGTGGAAGCACAAGTTTGTTATGGCTTTTGGGGGGCACCACTGAGGAAGGAGGAAAGCAGACTTTCTAATGCTTGTGAGCAAACAGTTGGTATCAGGTATCTCCAGTTCAAGGATCTTAGATAGCATGTGCCACGAAAAATCTTTCTCTGTGTGGGACTCTGGAAAGCCACTGCCTGTTGACATTAATGAGCCAAATTGACCAATAGTAAGATGGCTTGATATGTTTAGCCATTACAAAAACATGTGAACGTTTCTATATTTGATTGCATAATCTTGAATGGCTTGACTTCAAAGCCCAGCCCTCTAGTGACTTGGACAAAATTCTACAGTACTACTTTGTACTGTAATGATGCCGAATGGTGTGATGGCAGATTTCTGACCATGGGAACCTGCCTGGATAACTATTCCAGGCCTGGCTACAACAGCTTCAACCATTTAGACAAGAAGACAAATCAATTTTTATATGTGTTTATAAATTCAGCCTGGCAAGAGTAAAGATCAAAGTCTTTAATATTCTCTCCTTATCACTCCTTAAAAAGGCATTTGTACAGAAATGCCTATCAATTTTATTTGATAATGGCTATTATGAAATCTGATGCCTATAGAAAAATCAGTCTTGGCAGTTCCCTGGTGACATTTGAATCCGAGTCTCATGGCTTATTTTAGAAGGCAATCACCTTTCTATTAGCCATATTTTATTTGGCTGAATTAAGCACAGTTGCAGCCATTTCTTTTAAGTGCACATAGCAAAAGGATTGATTCAGTGTTAGCTAGCTGTTATTGTAAGTGATCAGCTGCTTCTTTATTGTGCTAGGATTGTTAGGCTAGAGCTAATGAGAGCTAGTGTAGTGTAACAGCTAAAAGTGTTTTCTTACATGAGGCTTAAATTGCCTTTGTGACTCTCTCTCTCTCTCTCTACGTTGACAGCTGATTATTGTTAATTCAGGAAAGAGGCATTTGTAATGCAAATATGCATGCTGACCAAGTTGGTTTACATTGGCATTACAAATCAATTGATGTGAAAGTCATTTTATCATTCATTTGTTGAAGCACTCCAAAGTGAGTTGGAAGGTCTTGGGTCCCCACCCTGTGTAACAGCCAGATATAAGTTGCCAGTTCTCCTCAGTTCCCAAACATACAGTACCCAGTTTGGATTGGTACTGCAGCACACATGGAGAAGAGGGCTTCAGCCTTCCCGCTTGTACTATTTTCCTGACCTAAAGTAGCCCCATGTAGTGCCTTTTGGCCCATTAGGGGAACTCAACAGACTGAATAGTGCCCTGAGGAAAATGGCACAGAGGGAAGGCTGAAGTTCCATGCAAGCCGTGGTCCTGAACTGAACCAGGCACCAGGCATACAGGAACAGAAAAAGAGCACTCAAGTCACATCTGATTGTTATACTAGTTGGGAACCCCAGATCTAATCTGTGTACTCCATATTATGGGAAAAGCTGAGATCCCTCCATTTCAAGCCCTCATCTTGTTTACAGGGATATTGACTCTGGTTTTCCTTGACAGTTATTGTGAAGATGTTTGAGAAAGACTCTATAAATGCTAGGTATTCTGATTTATGTATGTATTTCAATTTTGGCCCATCTCTCCCAAACCTCAAAGTAGTTATCAACAGTTTAAAGGGAAACTAATTAACTCAAAATAGCATGTTGAATTAAATGTTAATATAAATATAGAATTAGAAAATATGTCACCTATAATCCTGGCTTTAAAAGGCATCAGAAACAAGAAACTGCTCTGTGCCGTTTTATGCTGCTCTGTGCAACAAACTTGAAGAAGAAGAAGAAGAAGAAGAAGAAGAGTTGTTTTTTATAACTTGCTTTTCTCTGTCCGAAGGGGTCTTAAAGCAGCTTACCATTGACTTTCCTTCCCCTCCCCACAACAGCCACCTTGTGAGGTAGGTGGGGCTGAGAGAGTTCTGAGAGAACTGTGACTGACCCAAGGTTACCCAGTTGGCTTCATGTGGAGGAGTGGGGAATCAAATGTGGCTCTCCAGATTAGAATCCACTGCTCTTAATCACTACACCAAACTGGCTCTCCAGTGAAGGGGTGTGTGTCATGATTGTGTTTTCTAGCTATGTTCTCTCAGCAAAAGTGGCATCCACATGTAGAAAAGAAGGTCTGCACAGGACTTTTCAGACTTGTGCAATGCAATTAATGTCTATGTGCATAGCAACAGATGATCTTTATTAGGCATACTGAGGGTAAAGGACTGGCAGATGTAATTACAATCCCTTCCTCCATGTGCTAGCTTAAACATCTGCATACGTAACTGTTGGGGTCATAAACTGAAAAATCCACCAGCGAAGCCCCACCAGTTCACCTTGCTGAATCCTGGGAGCCTGAATCCTGCCACATGCATTGCCTTGCTCCTGATACAGGACACTCCAGGACCACACCCAGAGGGAAAATGCTGATGAACCTGAGTGGAAGCCCATGTCAGAAGGCTACTTGTATTGCAGAAATGGTTTGGGGTTTCTTTTGCTCTTAGTGCCTCTGCTATGGAAAAGCCTTGTATTAAATATTAATTATGATCAGGATTGGCAGTGAAGCCTTTCAGAGTCTGCCAGGACTTTGCTAGTACAACGTCTTTCTGACCAGCTCTGTATATTGTTGCCTCACCTCTAACCACTTGGCTGAACAGCTCTCCTGCTATTTCAGCAATCTTGTCCTGCCTCACTGATGGGCAGCGTCAAAGTGCCAGTACTGGAAGAAACTCTGGTCACTGCAGCTTCCCTTCCATTTCAAGCCCAGGCTTCTGACCTGTCTGTGAACTAAACTGCAGGGAACATCTCCAGGTTTGGATCAAGGCCATTAACCTCTGGGACAAGGCATCTCCCAGGTCTGATTGGGAGCCCTTAAATTGTCCTAACTTAGCCATGTTAATGCTCACTCATGCTAATGCATGAGTATCCATTTAATGAGACTATTTTAAGGGTAGAGAAGAACGGGTATGGCTATCTCCCTGCAACAAGGCTTCCCTGGCCTCCCAATAGACAATTTGCAAATGGGAAATTATAAAATCTGGTTGGGCCATCCTCTGAATGGTTATACACCTCCCCAACCTCAGTTACCTTAGAGTGTGGCTGTCAAGAGAGGAGGACCAAGGGCACAACACTGTGAAGGCCAGGATCACCTGGGGTCCTGTCAAGGTTCCAGTCTGACCATTGTCTCTTTCTCTTAACTTTCATTTCTTCCTTAGCTTCACTGTTTACCTTGCCTTGCTTTAGGGGGGGATGGACATTCCTACAGGGGGAGTATAGAGGATGCTTGCTGGTAACTTGTAGCCATAACTTTTCCATTCAAGATGTGCCCCTTGGCTTCTCACGAGAATGACCTTGGAGACTTTTCTGCTTGGCATAGTAGATAGCAACTATATATCTGTCATGGTTGGCTTAGTAACGCAGTGGCCAAGTGTGACGTATGGGAAAGGGGTTTGAGGTGCTTTGAACCTTTTCTATAATATTGGGGTTTTGGCATGCTTTCGGCTTTCCTGATAAACAACCAGTCCTGAGTGAGCATATCTCTGAATAAATCTTTAAACAAAGAAACTGTGGAGAGTGTCTTAACTGGGAATCTGACAGGTCCCTGGAGAGCCAAGCCAAGTGGATAGTAGCAGCAACTAGGGCCCAAAATGTGCTGTGAGGAAAGACCAGAGGAAATCTTGATCTGGAAGTCAATAGTGGCTTTGGGCAACCCTGTATCACAGCAGGATATTCAGGAAGCATCCAGAACTTTTATGTAGTACATATGATTTAGAAAGGGGGAGAGAGAGAAACAAGCACACTGTAGAATATGACAAGACTGAACATGGAAATTAACTCCTGGCACATCCTTTGTTCTGAGCTGTAATGCTCTGTATTAAGATTGTCCTTTTTTAATAGCTTTCAAAAGAATTTCTTGCATAATGGCATTTTAGTCATTATGTTAACGTCAACAAACAAGGCAGATTAATGTTTCAAATCCTGAGCTGTCTCACAGACAGCTTATTAGAATGGTAGGCAGATCTTCATTAGAATGAATGACATCTGATTCTCCCAGCTAGTCACAACAGAGGCACCTTCTTGCTTTAGTGTCACCCTGCAGATGACAACGTTGGCCATTATGAATGACATTTTGCAATTCGTTACTTCCTGCCTCAAATTGTAGTTAATCTTTCATCCAAACTGTACACATGTGCAGCTTTAAGTGGGCTATCGCAGCAAGTACCCAGTAATGCTGCAAGCACATGGAGACTGACAGAAGGTAAATTGCTTGTCAGGAGGTCTGTATTTCAATTCACAGCATATTCCAAACACGTAGCAGCGAAAGCTCTCCACAACAGCTGCTTTCATTGCTAACTATTTTTGATCTAAATGTCAATAAAGCTCCAGGCCCTTTCATATTTTTGGCCAAGACTGTCCATCTTTGCCTATGCAGGCTGGCAGGTTGAGTTCCATTTATCTACTCTTAGGAGCATGTCTTATAATAATGATTGTCTCCTGAGACTGTTTAGAGTGATTGAAAGCAGTGACTGGGACAATGGGTGGCTGGATAGCATTGCTGGAGCAGGTGACAGGTGACTGCTTTTATATCCTCTAATCTGGCGGAAGAGGACTTTTAAAAAAACAAAGCCCCACATGTTTTTATCTGATCAACAGACAGGTTCAGATTGCTACCCCTAGGATCCCTGTCGTACAATTCAAGTAACAGTTACTAAAGTCCACTTATATTTTCATAGCTAGGTCCCAGATTTATTTAACAGAAGAAGGAAGGCACAGCAGATTATTATAAATGGGAACCAAACAATGTCCATGATACCATCTGTGCTGTTACGATAATTATGGTGTGATAATTGTGGTAGATCTAGAACCTTTAGGCATAACAGTCTTTATGGAAGCCAGTGCTATTGTACCGGTATCTGTATAACAGTTCTCCTGTAGGAATCAATTACAATCTCTAGGGAAGTGTGAAACGGTACACCAACACTCCAGCTCCGGATACATGTCCTTGGAACTGAGACCCATTCATTTCAAGGAAAATTGCTTCATAACTCAGGACTGCCATTCTTAGGTAAAGGTTTCTCTTGCTCGAAAGCCAGTCAAATCCAACTCTAGGGATCATCTCCGTTTCCAAGCTGAAGAGACAGCACTGTACGAATACGTTTCCGTGGTCATGTGGTTGGCATGACTAGATGCTGAGGTGCATGGAACGCTGTTACCTTCCCACTGAAGTTTATTCATATACTTGCATTTTCCTGCTTTCGAACTGCTAGGTTGGCAGGAGCTGGGACCAGAGATGGGAGCTTACTCTGTCACATGGCACTAGGATCTTGAACTGCCAAACTACTGATCTTTTGGTCTGCAGTTCAACATCTTAACCACTGAGCCACTGAGGCCCCCATACCCCACTGCAAATTGGATGGGAGGGAAGTTGCCACTGAAGTTTATTGTGTGGCATTATACCCACCTAAATCCACAAATAAAATAATTCAGATTAAACATCATCCAAAATATGTCATTTATATGCAAGGACACATTAGAAATCCAGAAATCCATCATAGACAGTTGTTTTTGCTTTAAATAAAAAAATTCCCTAATCCAATCCTATGCATTTTGATTTGGAAATAATTTTCTCTGCATTCAGTAAGGCTTATTCCCAAGTAAGCATGAAGAAGATTGCTGGTTTACATTGTGCTTACCAAATTACACAATTATCTTGAGAAGGCAATCAGGTAGAATTCTGGAAGTAGTATGGCAAACTGCAGAAAATATTCACTCTGAACCAGCATCTGGCTCTTTGGCAGACCCCAAAGGCAGTTGTGTTGGCACCTTTGAAATTCCCTATGAGTCTATGCAGTTGCCTATGGTTACATTGCAGATGGGATCTGTCTGGGCTCCTTTTTGCCTTCCCCACTACTATGTTCCCCTCCATTCACTTTCATTTCTCCGCAAGGCATATGCACGTTCAGTCATTAGACCTACTTTACATGCATTTTGTACAATCGTTTAATATAAGGGGAGGAAAGACAGTTTTAGAAGGATTCCCAGTTGTTCTTAATGTGCAAGTTAAAAAAGACACTATGCTCAGGATGGGAAAATATTCTCTTTCTCCCTCTCCACCTTTGCAGCATTATTCTTTTTCTCATGCATTGGTCTTGTCCCAGTTCTTTGCACTATTTCTTCTTAAACACACTGTCCCTCTACATTATGCATAGAATTTCTAGACATTTCATTGAATGCTTTTATTTGAAAGAAGCTAACAAACACTAGTTGTCTCTTTGTTTGCAGACTTAGACTTCCTCTTCTGATAAAGTTATCAAAGATAAAATTAACATTCTATTTTGGAGCTGATGTCTAAAAGGAACTGAAATGATTGCAAATCAAAGAAGTTCCATAAACCTTGCATTCCTGACCGGACATCCTGGACTGGAGCTAAAGTGGAATTCCCCCACAGACCAACTCCATCCAAAGTTCCAAATCAGAGTCCCCAGAGAGAAGACCCCCCCCCAATCCACTACTCAGCAGGAGGCTCTATCAAGTGAGCAAGTGGAGACAGAGAGTCCAAAATGGTCAAATTAGACCCATAGCACCCCAGAATTCTCACAGTCCCCCTCTGGACCCCAGGAACAAACAACATGCCAAGCAAGAACAGAAATGGGGGACCAAATGGCAGAGCACATGCATGGCAGCCCAAACTATACAGTTGAAACGTTTTCTGCCATACACACATTGTCAAGCTCTAGCCTGTCCCTGTTTAGATGAAATAGAACATTTATTCCACCACTCCTTATGCTTGAGTTGTCCGTATTTGGATACTCCTCAGTTTTTGTTGGCTTCCCCCCTCCCCAGGAGTTTAAAAGGCCTACAACCTTTTTTATCTTAAGTGCCAACAACTCAGTTCCATATTAATTGAACTGGCACCTGTCTCTTTTGTATTGGGTTGACAAATGTTCCTCAGTGCCTAAGAAATCTGACATCACTATGTCATCCATACATTGAGACCCATAATCCCTGTCTATCTAGCTAGTTCTGCACATGTAACAGTTCATACTTGTGAAAATGCTACCTTAGATGTCCTGTTCCATAACTTCTATCAGCTTAGATTTCTTTTCCAGGACCCTGGAACTACACTTACTGCCATTGCTGGTACCAAATGAGCACCTCACCTTCTGACTCCTCCCTGCCTTTACCTACCAATATATCTAGACAGTATGTCTGTAATGTCTGCAGCCTTTAGACCTGGCAAGCAAGCTTCCACCAAAAACTCTCTCTATATTTTCAGTGATCAAATAGTCCACTACCAAGAGCCTTGTTGGTATAAGAGGATATCTGTTCATTATTTGAGGAATGGGTCCCTTCTTACATTTACTTCCTCTCTCCTTAGCCTGATGTCTTCCTTTCTCAAGACCCTAATTATCCATAATAACCAAAGAATAGCCAGCATGGGGGTGGGATGGCACTGTCATATGCCTAAAAGTCTCTGCTGCCTGTCCTCCACTAACTCTGGTGGCCAGGGAAAGAACCAATTCACTGAATGCCAGGAGCTCATTGCACCCACAACTTCTGTTGCATGGGGAGATAACCTCTGTAAATCACACTGAAAAGTCCTCATTTCCCAACTGGCTTTCAACCTTCATAGCTAGTTATACCTTGAAAGGGTTGTCCCTTAAAAACTAAGGTGATCATTGTTGCTATTTATTTATTTTATTTCAAACACCTTTAGTAAGACAAGGAGATTCTACTGCTTTTGGCTTCCTTACCCTGTTGCTGAAGCCACAGAGGTGCTTGAGTCACTTGTGTCTTTTACCTTATTCAGATGCTTTGTCCTGAGGCTGAAATGCTTTGTTTCTGTGAGTCTCTTATGCTCAAGGATTGGTGGCCCTTTCACTTTATCCAGATGTGCACATGTGCTGATTTGGAAGAAAATATTTATTTAATGCCTTCTTCCATTTATTTTTGAATGTATCTACTTCATTTTAAAAACTCCTTGTGTGGAGAATTTCCATCTGAAAAATTATGGGATGATACACTATAATATACCAAACAGATCAATGTTTCTAATAAACATGGAGGCCATGCATCCCATATTGCTGAGGGACTTAGCTGCATTTGGCTGTACAAATTGGGCAACATGTACTTTAATGTGAAGTTAAATTTTAGCTAAGTTAAATTAAATCAGGCAATCCACATGTTCTGTTGATCTATGTATTAAGTTCACTTTCAGCATGCAAGTTCATCTAGAACAATGGGTGAAATGTGCTACAAGTACTTTTCATGCAGCAAACTACATGGAATTGGAGGATGCTATATTCACTTTCTGTTGTGGAATACTCACGGCACAAGAAGCCTTCATGTTACACTCACACAACACCATAAACACATACACACACACAAATACACACACAACTTTCAAATGGATATTACATAGGAAAAAGTAATAGATGAAGCAGCCTTTATTGTTGATCAGTATTTAAATCCTCAATAAATGGCTGGGGTACATTCATTTCTCCATCTTTCTTTATTATTTCCCTACCAGTGGATCATATTTTTTGGACTGCCCCAGATTTTCAGAGCCGAATATTATTTAATCAGGAATTTGTCTCTTCAGAAGCTAAATCATCTTGGTGACTCAGAGGTAAACAAACTACTTTGAGTGTGTCGAACTTTCTGGCAGCTGTTGTTAAGTTACATGATAACTTTTGTAGTAACTTTTAGGATCTCCTTTTTGGAGGTAAGGGTTTGCTGTTTACGACTCTGGTAGTGAAAACAGTAATTAAAAAGTAAGCAAGTCTCCCCTTCAGGAACCCAAAGTGGCATCATCACTCTCTTCTTCTCCATTTTATGCTCACCACAACCCAGGCCTGTAGCCAGGATTTCCTTGGGGGGGGGATTTAAATTTATTAGGGGGCACCAAGTTGATTAAATTAAAGTTAAAGCTTCCCCAGCTTGGACCCCTCCCCCTGCCAACTCACTCATTTACTAATTTCAAAGGGAAGCTTCCCAACATGCCCTTAGCTGGCTGGGGTCAGGTCCTCCTATGGCTCTCTTGCCCGGTGCTCCACCAGCAGGCAGACAGGACCGACCCCTGGAGACAGAGGGTGGTTGAAATCCAGCAGGCATGTTCGAAAAGCAGGCGGCATCTCCTCTCCTGTGGTGGCTGCTTTTTCTTTTTCCTCCTGATCAGTCAGCCGCAAGCCCAGTCTCCCATACCAGTGTGCAGAGCACTAACCGCCCTTTTACAGGGGCCAGGTAGGAAAGGTAGGTAGGCAGGCAGCAAGGCAAGGTGGTGGAGAAACATGCTGGTGTGCTCGCATGCTCAAGGAGTTGCCAGCCAGCCAAGGCCAGTGCAGCGGCTGCCGGCTCAGGACCCACAGCCCCTCTCCCCCCAACCTCCAGCCTGGGATGAGCCAGTAGGGCTATTGACAGGCAGAGAAGTCACTTCAAGCAAGCCCCACTTAGGAAGGGGTGGCAGCAACAAGGGGGAGTACTCCAGGAAGCCCAGAGTGTTGGGGGGAGGCAAACTCGGCAGTTGGGGGGACGCAAACTGGGATGGAGGCAAACTCGGGGGGCCTTAGAAGGAAGTTGGGGACCAGGCCCCAAATGCCGCAATGTAGCTACCAGCCTGCCACAACCATGTAAGGTCAGTTGGACTGAGAGGGAGTGACTGGCCCAAGGTCACCCAGTGAGCTCCCACAGCAGAGTGGGGTTTCAAAACTGGGTCTCCCAGATCCTAGTCTGAAACTTGAGCCACTGCACCACATACATGTTATACTTCTGTGTACCTATAAAGTATTTTTTTAAAATGTGCCTGTTAGAACAACCAGAAAACTATCGACTCCCTGACCATTGAGCAGAGTGCCAAACTGGAAATTAACATTACTAGGAATAATAGTAACGATGACCTACCTTGCTTGGGTGTTTTTGCAGATTTAAAATACATTTTCTACTTTGAGTGTTGCCAGAAGAAGTGGTATATAAATATTTTAAATAAACAAACAAATGTAAAATCCCTGGATTCTTACTTACTGCCACTCATCATTGTGTTTCCTTTGGATGCCAACATCTGTGTAAAGGTGACCATTTATTATATTCTACTGGCAATGCAATTGTTGTTGCCCTCTAAATAGTTCTTTGCTTGTAAATAAATTAGAGTCAAATTGCTAAAATATAGAAATGTTTTATATTATATAACAGAAGTCCTCAAGGTCTGATTATAAATGTAGGATTCAGACAGGACTGGAGAGAAAGTATTTTTTACTCAGCCTCAGAGCCCAAAGATCCACTGACTTCCATTCTGATGGTTAAGGGAAGATAAAGGTGAGACAGAGAACTGGTTCTTTCATTTTTATAAGATATATAAAAAGAAACCCATGCATAGCACTTTAGTAAATGTGTTTCCAACACAGCAAATGGTGTGTAAAATACAAAAGGGCTACTTTGTAATAATATCCATTAATATTTCAGTTAAATCAACAGACTATGAAGGAAGGAGAAAGCAGGAGGAAAAGATAAAAACTTAAGCAGAGGGATATATTAAAAATTCACCATATTTATTAACACAATCGTTTTGCTTCTTCAACAGTTACGAGTCAGGCACAAGGAGAACTATATCATGTTAACAGCCAAGTTTGACAGAACCATGGAGAGCAACCTTTCTCTCTTAAGAGGCAGCTTCACTGTAATTCCTGCTTCAAGTTTTCACCTGTCTTTAAAACCTCAGCGTATAGTGTCAGCATCCAATCCGTGGAATATTTTAAAGGCTTTTTTGCCCCTGCCCACCAAAAAAAGTTGTAATTTCAGGGGGGATACCATATGAAAAAGAAAAAGGCAGCTAAAGATTTGGGAAATTATTTTGCATGGGTATTGGTGCTTTTTCTCTGTGCACTTATTGCAGGCCCAGACTTCAGTAAAAAGAGGTCTTGCAGAGAGACACAAACCACACAACAGTCACATTCTAGAATAAAATAACAGGCCACAGCCTTTATTGATTACAGACCAAAAGAAACTGTGCTGGTGGAGCTACCAGGAAGCGTGGTTTAAATAGAACTGGGCAGGCTCTACATCACCCCTGCATAGATTCCACCAAAACTTCCCATGCTTGACTGGGTCAGCCTCTAGATGATGTGGGGCCAGCCAGTGTGGTGGCCTAAGGCTCTTGCTTTGCTGGCCATTGAGCAGAGGGCAGGAAAGGCTTCCTCTAGACCCCTCCTAGCCCATGCTGCAATCCAGCCCTTTCAGGTAAGTCTTGTCCATGTTTCTTACCAAAGTCTGTTATATCAATCACAACAGTGCCCAAAATTTAAGCCTTTTTATATTATTGTTTCACTCTGTGTACCATCTGCATAATCTCAAGATCTAGTAGCAGACCCCTTTCAAAGCAAAGTCAAAACGAGCTGGGTAGTCGTGTTAGTCCGTCTGAGGCAGTAGAAAAGAACAAGAGTCCAGTAGCACCTTAAAGACTAACAAAATTTGTATCAGAGTATTTGCTTTCTGAGTCACTGCTCACTTTTTCAGCAGTCAAAACAGGCAAGGATCAAATCCAGGTCATGAGCAGGGTCCAGAGGCAAAGGCCAAAGAAATCAAAAGTAATCCATGATAGAATTGGCCAGACAATGCCCTTCCTAGAGGAACAAATTGTTTGGGCTGGTGAACAAACTCTGAGCCTAGTTCTTTATAGGGCCCAGTTTGAAAGAATTGGCCATGGAGATCATCTGAGCACAGAGCTGATATTGTAACCTAGAAAGCACCCTTGGGTCTGTTGACTTTTTCTCCTGTATGTCTGTAATTTTTTCAGGAATCATCCCTTGGGTGAGAAAGGTGTCATCACTAAGAATCTGATGTCAATTGGACAGGGCAGGAAGTTAATCACAGTCATGTTTTGCCTTTCATTGTCTGGGATATTTTTCCCAGTCTCTCTAAAATCTGGCAGAGAGGACCCCATCAATGAGAGATACGATCCCAGAAATAAATAATAAAAGGTTGAAGCTGAAAATGTTTTTTCCCTGTTGAAATAAATTCAAGTTAAAAAGGAACAAGAACAAGTACATTGAGACCAGTTACATCTTTTGTCAGTGAAAGCAAAATGAAAATACCTTGTCCATATCCCTTGTGCAGGCCCAGCAGCAACACTGACTAGCAGGAAACTAGCATTTCCTGTGTGAAAATTTTTGTTCCATATAGGCTTATCTACCTTTCCAGAGCTGACACACTATAGTCTAATGGGTACAGCCATACCAGCATGGGTTAAATAATTATCTCATGGCTGCTTGCTAGGTTGTATGCTTTCCAGGTAAATCTTCCATACATTGGACCCCAAGCATGGGATAAGAGCTATGTGAAGCAGAAAAATGGCAACTGGTTAGCCTGCTGTTTATGTCACAGATGACACAACTGTAGCCTGACGGGCATGCCTATGGCTGGCACAGTAAAGGCAGCGGTCTTGCAATCACCTGTGGCCTGACAAAAAGTGGACATATGGAGTGGAGAAAATAAATGCTAAGTGTGCTTTCAGCTTGAAGGCCTGAGAAATTTCACTGGTGTTTCTTGGTATAATTCATATAACAATGAAAGATTCTTTTTTCATTGTTAAGTGATGCCATGCTGCCCTAAGACAGAAACTGCAAAGATCACTTAAGCAAAGGTGCCAAAAGCCTGTTCTGTGGTGGCTTGTGGTACTGAAGAAGTTCCATAAAATAAATCTGAATGGAAGTAACATGCTTCTAAGTTTTACACAGTGTCTCTCGACCTCCATCAGCCCAGTCTCTTGTGTGTATAATGACTTGTGTTTTTCTTCTTTTGTTGCCATCCAGATTGGAGAGCCAAATACAGGACCGTAGGTTTGTATGAACATGCAGGATACAGTTGTTCAAAAGCCATCTGAAGTGGCTCTTGTACACCAATAATGGCCCTTTGCCAAAACCAAACAGCAGGTTCACTGAACAATTGAGAACATTTGTACGCTCCGTTCTTTCATGCCCTTCTTTGATGCTGGATCAGATTTTCTCTTGGACTCTGAGACTCTAACACCTCTTCTGCTATCGGCTCCAACTGATGATGAGCTACATCTGGCCTGTGAAATGAAAATAGCAAAACCTTTGATTCAGTCCAAGTTAAGTAGATCTTCATCATCTGCTCAGTCAACTTTTGCCAAGATGGATGAAACCATGTCAGAAACTCTGATCATTTTAGAGGGAGAATCCCGTTTTCTTTTAATACAGTATTTTTTTCATGTGCATAAAGAATTACAATATTTACTCCTTTGTGTGAGGATCCTTTTATCTGGCCTTCCCTGTATTCCTGTTTTATACTGATTGAAATAATAGAAGTGGTATGGTATACCTGAAATCAGATTCTGTACAAGCACTTGGTGGACACTTTGTGTGGATCATCTGCAGAGGATTGAGATGGCCATGAGTTGTGCCCCCAACATCTTCTGATCAGATCCTAAGAATTCTAGAAATCCTACAATCTTAAGAGCTATTTCCTAGGAGTAAGCCATGCTGAATAAAGGTGGCTTTCCATCTGAGTAGACCTGCTTAAGCTTGCTCCCTTCTCCCTTGGAAGATAAAACTTCCATTTTTGGCTGTTACGGCTAATAGCTGTTGATTGTCTCCTACTCTTCTGTGTTGCCGCCCTTTACATTTTGAATTGTCATACCATATCAGACTAACCCATGAAAGAGGATCTGGATCATACCAAATGCCAGTTTCAGTCCTTACAAAAAAAGGGCATGGAGCAGAGGTAAGCAACCATTTAGTGCAAAAAATATGCAAGATCTTTGGTGTCTGAATACAGTGGTCATGGCTTAGGGATGAAGATGAATCCAGATAAGAAAGATGACACTGGCCACTTTTTGAAAGGGGCAACTTTTTAAAAAATGGGATTGTTCTTCCTAGTATCCATGGCATACACTTTTTGCGGAAAAGCCTGGTCTTCTGTTGGATAAACTGGTGTCCAAGACAGTGAAAATGTCACTTTTTCAAGCTACATCTAGGTAGAAAGCTGTTTGCAGATGTCTGATCTGTCCAGGCTGATCTGTACTTCAGTAGCCTTGCTTGTTGTAATGCACTCTGCATGAGACTGTCCTTGAAGACAACCTGGAAACCACAGCTGGTTCAAAATCTAGCACCATTTTTGTGCTAGCTGGTGGGCACATGTTCCTCCTATTCTGAGTTACCTTCAACGCTAACTAGTTTCTGAGTCCAGTTCCAGGTGTTGGTGCTCACCAGTAAAGCCCTTTGTGACCAGGGGCCCACATACTTGAAGAACCACTTGTACCTGAATGCTCCTGTGCAGCAGCTTCATTTGTCTCAACATGTCATATTATTAGTACCTCTGCTTGTATATGACACATTCTGCAACCACCCAGTCCTAGTTTTTTTTCAGTGGCTGCCCCATACCCCTGGAATAGCCTCCCAAAAGAGGTCAGGGAGACTCCCACCCTCCTGGCTTCCCAGATAAGACAGGTATTCTACAGGGCTTTGTGGGCAGTCTGCATATGGACAAAAGGGGCATACCCTGATGGTGGGGGCATAAGGTGTTTTTAATTTGGTTTTAATGTCTTTTTATCTGTTGTTCTAGTGTTTATTGTTCTATCAAATTGTATTTAAATTGTTATTACTGTTGTGTGCCCTGTGATGTTTGGGAGAAAGGTAGCATATCATTATATTAAATAAATAAAAGCTTATTTATCTGTAAGTGTGTTGGTGTGTCAACAGACAAACAGAGGAGCAAGAGAGGTGAGGGTTTTACTTGGCTAGAGATACAGGAGATAAGCAGACTCCCCATGCACTTGCCACTGTGACTTGGGGTGAGTGTGTGCTCTGGATCCAGCTAGTGGCTATGTGGGTTTGTGAGGTGATGATAGCCATAAACCACATTGTCCCAGGCTGCGGGCTCCAGGCACTGCTCACCCCTCACAAAGATGGTCCTCAGCTGTTTTGGCAGAGAACTGTCCCTGGGCACCATGCAGAATGATCTGGAATGTGCCTGTTTGGTGGGGGTTGCCTCCTTCTGGTGTAGAGTACTTTCCTGTTTTGGTAACATCCATGACAGCAATCCTGGGATCTTGCCCAGTAGTGTGACTTGCTTTGTGTGTGTGAATAATCTCAAGGTCCTTGTTTTATCTTTTTGCAGTGTACCAGCTGTCTAGTGTGTGGCCTGGACTGTATGAGTGGATTTGCAGGAGGCTGATGTGTGGATGATTCTGCCTTGAACAAGTCTGAGGTTGCTTCCAGAAGGGGACTATTCCTCATTTCCCTCCCAGAACTTCTACTAATGGAAGTGAATTCACAAGGGTAATTGAGCCTCTACACTGAGATTTTCTCTGTGTTTTTACCACCCACATGCTGTTCCCATTGTCTACTACCAGGGGCTTTTAACTCTTTTTTTTCAAATTAGCAATAGTAGGTATATTGATACACTACAACAATATACCTGGACTAATATTTAAAAAAAATGGCAAAAGCCCTCTGTAGATAGGGGTGGGAAAATGGCACTGGATATCATGTTGGATGTGGCTGGGAATGTACAGAAATCCACACTTTCCAATCCTCTTCTTTCAATATAATCTTCTTTTTCTTCTTTCAATATAATCTCTCCAGAAAGTCCTATCAAAATAGGTTTGGAGAATCCCCACAGCAGAGCTGGGGGAACACCAGAAGGTTAGTAGAAGCACAGTGATGTATGGAAGCCAATATAAAACTTTTGCAATTTGGGGGAGATCATGGGGCAAGATCTCCATTCAGAAGTAACCTGAGTCCAAGGTGTGTGTGTGTGTGTGTGTCATCAAGTCATAGCTTGGTAACCCCCGTAGGGTTTTCAAGGCAAGAGATGTTCCAAGATGGATTGCCATTGCCTGCTTCCATATCACAACCCTGGTATTCCTTGGAGGTCTCCCATTCAAATACCAGCCAGGACTGACCCTGCCTAGCTTCTGAGAGCTGATGAGATTGGGCTAGCTTGGGCTATCCAGGTCAGGGCAAGCCTGAGATATCATGTGCTAAATAATAACTGTCCTTACTGAATTCCTCTGATGAGTAAGGCTTACTTTTCAACCTGTTGTCAGTACGGTTTTAAGAACAAGGGAAGACTATCCAGACAATCCAAGATGGAACTAGCTTGGCTAGGGATGAAAAATCTCCTTTTATCTTTATAACAGACTGAGTTGTCCTTCCAAATAAGGGTTGAGGTCAGTGGCAGTATAATCTGAGAAAGGGAGCATCTGTTTGAAAAATACCTGGCCTGTGGATGTTTTCAGGGAAGCATTTTCTGTTGCTGCCAATCTCTTGACCTTCACACACACAAACACAAAGTGAACCCAGGAAAACATACAGGTATTTTTTTTAAAAAAATCTCAGTTCATCTTCATTTTCTGCCAAATGGGATCCAGGCCAATGGGGGAAAAGATAGGTCACATATAGTGCAGACAAATAGGGACACCTGGGGGGGTGGTTGGAGAGGACAATGAAGTATTTTTCTCTGAATTTCTGCCTTGGCAAGAGATTGTTTTGTCATCAGTGCTGCTATTTCTTCCTATAAATAATTGGATTTTAGCTTCCAATTGTGACTGGCTGATATTTACAAAAGCCCTTAAATAGGCGAGGTATGGAATAAGTACCTATTTAAATAGCCCTGCTAAAAATACAAATGGGGGGGCCATCGTTTTCACCACCATTTGGAATTCACACAGATCCTCTGCCTGTGTTGACTAAATATGCAGCTTACCTGCCTGGGGAGCCCCTGCCCCCTCACAGCAGCCCACCGCGATCCACTCCCAGCAGACCGCAGCTCTCCAGAGGGGCTCCTTCACGTGGACTACCTGCTTCAGTTTGCCGAAGCAACACTGATAGCCATATGTGAAGCTGCAGGAAAACAGATGCTGTTTTTCCATTTGTGAAATCAAGATGTTGGAAAGTAGTCAGGTTTCCAATATATGAAAGACTCATCTAATCAGCCTGCACAGAGACAGTGCAAGCATTCCCAGAAATATTTGACAACGTATCCTAATAGTGGTGACTGGAACCATAACAGAATCATAGTATAGGGAGTTGATTGCCCCCCACTTGCTTGTTCTGACCATCCCAAATGGAACACCTTATGTTCATAAACAACGAGTCATGATTGTCAAGGCAGTTTGGAGGCAATAATCCCTGCAAGTACTGTAGAGTTAATAAGAACAGTGATTGTTTGACAATAGTCCCTCCAGTTAAATTTCTCCCTGTTCTTGACATAGTTACAAACATTATATCTTGATTTTAAACCTGCTTAAATAGAGAATATACATCTCAGTCCCAATAACAGCAATTACATGTATTTTCATTATATTTCAAATATATAATACGATAATAAAGGGTGTGCATGTTTGTTAATTCAATTTGCCATTATTAAAATTACATACATATATCAACTTTTTAAAAATAGCCATTATTTTTGCTGACTGGTTTTGAGAGATCAGTTAGTCTCAGAGAGAGAGAGAGAGAGAGAATGCGATGAAACTGACAAGGAATCTTTCCAGATGCCACAGTCAACCAGGTCTTTTAATAGAAGAGATTTTCCCTGAAAGGTCTTTGTTTCTGCCATTCTTCAGTGACTTGAGGAGGGTTTTCTTCATCTATACAGACAATGAATCCTGGCACATAGGTAGAGTGAAGGCTTTTTAACCCCATACTCTTCCCCTTTAGTATAAGGTGGAGAAGTCCTAAATGCAGGCACGGAAGTGGCACAAAGGCTCCTTCCTTCCTTCCTTCCTTCCTTCCTTCCTTCCTTCCTTCCTCATTTCAGCCTTGGGGAACAGAGAGTTAAAGGACTGATCCCAAGATGCCTAGGACTGCTGCAAGTGACAAAGGAGAGGGCACTCAGGCAAAACTTTAGTTTTCAGCCCCCAGACAGCATTGCAGACGGGGGAGGGGCACGGAAGCAAAATTATGCTTTGGTCTCTGGATACCACTGTTGCAGTAATAATCTCTCTTGGAGATTTGCTGTTTCACAAATAACAGAATAGTTTAATTGGGACAAGGGTGCTATCTAGAGCTGCACATCGAGAATCATAGCCCCTTTCCTTGGAATGCAAAATGCCTCCCCCAAGACCCACTGTAATTTTGTTTCTTACCATGTGTGGAGAACAGCAATATGTAAACTGACAAAGGAAAAGGGGAAAGTGATTCTGTTAATTCATTCCAGCGATCTGGAGGGCATGGAGTAGCAGAGAAGAAGATGGTATAGAACAATCCAAAGGAGAGCTGGGCAGCAAAGCCCAGGGAATTTACTGTTAAGGGCTGGGAGCAAAACCCAGGAAAGGAAGGACACCTGGTGGACCACACAATGTCCTTTCAAAGATCTCTTAGCTCTTCATCCATCCCCCCCCCCCCCCCCGAAGGAAGGGTGGTGCTTTTGGAGCTTCTGCCCATTTACTCTCTTTTTTTAGCCACTGTCACAGCTGCTGCCAAAGAAAGGCCAGCAGTAACATCCACTTCTCCACAGGTGCTAAAATTAATATTTTACTTTACGTCTTGAAGCATGAACGGCTTTGAGAGGGAATTAGAAAACACAAGAGACGGGACCCGCGGTACTCGTGGGGGGGAGAGAGAAGGAACTCCATGTGGAGATGCAGCCACAGGTAAGCCTTCCTCCCCTCCCCCGAGTAACGGGGGGCAACTTGGCTAAAAGGAGTTGTCCTGTTAAATCATATCTCCCCCCACCCGTTTCAAGACCCCAAATTCTTTACAGGTAGTCATTGCTTCAGTTTTGATACAAAAATTAAACGTGCACAGACACCTTCAATACCTATTTAAACAGTCACCTTTGCCATCTTCCTGTAAAGTAAACATTTCTTCTGTTTCTGCTGTTCCTTCATTCGGTTTCAGTTCTCTTTGGCTAGGCGCATAGCTGCAAGACGTTCAACAGCATTGTGTGGACTATTGCGGCTCTCACTAAACAAATCAATTGTTCAGTTTCTGTAAAGTTACCTTCTATAGTCTTTTCCCTAACTGGAAGCACCCCTTTAATTTTTAAACAGACTCCTCTGTTTTACCCTAGCGCACAATGAGAAGCAAGCGAGACCGTATAGGAAGTGATTGCTGGGGAAAGTACTGCAAAGAAAGGAGCTTCTAACTCTTCTGTCTACTTAAGACGTTCTTGCGACTCTTGTCCTGTACATGGTGGATTGTAATAGGAACCAGAAGTACAGGTTAGGCAGCCATTGTTATGCTTCTTTGAGCTCTAGGAGAATGGAAGAGTCATCAGAGATGCACAGAAGGTTTAGTGCGGGTGCCATAGTTAGCCAAAGTGTGTAAGGCTGAATAAGAAACCGACCAAGATCTTGGTAAGATAGAGCACAGAAAGAGATGTGGAAATAACTCTCCTGGGTTTGCTTTGGCTTATGACTCCACTGTACTTTATTGGGAAGTTAGAGTAGCAGCAAAGGCAACGTCATGGTTTTTTTATCCCAGAAGGGATTCTAACTATGCCTGCTGTTCTCCCCCCCCATGCCGCCCCTGTTGCCACGGCGAGCCTGCTGGGCGCCAAATTAAAAAACCTGGGAAGGTGAGAGCCAGGAGGGGAAGGTGGTGGCGTGATGCCTCTCCCTCCTTCTCACCTGCCCGCCCGGGGTATGACTCCGTCTCTCCCAACACGAGTTGGTGCCCACAGCACCGGGGCTGGAGGAGGAGCAGGGCGCTGCGCTCTGGGGCGCATAGCAGAGCCACCACTGCCTGCTGGAAAGGCGAGGAGGATGCGGAGGATGCCTCTTGTAAGTGGAGCTGCTGGGCCTGCCAATCTTCTCCCCCCCCCCACAGCCCCGATTCCCCACCACCACCAGCAAGGGCCGAGCGGCTGAGAGCTCCTTGGGCCACCGATTCCCCCCCCCCAGCTCCAAGGCCCGAGCAGCTCTCAGCCACCAGGCTGCTGCAGTTCTGAGAGCAATCCCTGTGCATGCGCAGGGGACATTCTTTAACTTTTAGGGGGATTTAAATATCCCCTGAATTTTTTAAAAAACTTTTTAGATGTTTCGGCACATCTGGGAAGCCTCCCAAGTGTGTAGAAAAATCTCCCTGCCCCCCAGGTGCCCCCCATGAGGATTTAGATATCAGCATGCAGGGGGTGCCTTTGCTATTAGTATATAGATATGGAGCAGAGGTCCATCAGTGGCTATTAGCCACAAAGTATAGATAGGAACTCTCAGTCTGGGGCAAGTGATGCTCTATATTCTTGGTGCTTGACAGGGGGGGAACAGTTGGAGGGCTTCTAGTCACCTGCCCCCACTGCTGGACCTTCTGAGGGCACCTGCCCCCACTGCTGGACCTTCTGAGGTGTTTTTGGCCACTGTGTGACAGAGTGTTGGACTGGATGGGCCGCTGGCCTTATCCAACATTGGCTTCTCTTATGTTCTTATGTTCTTTCTCATGAAAAAAGAAAAGGACATTGGTGAGACTGACAAAGATTGTCAAGTGTTAGGGTCAGGGAGAGGACATCTATAATGGTGGTGAAAAGGGAGGGAAAGAACAAAGGGAAGTCAAATCATCAGCCTTTCTTCCATGCCCAAACTGGTAGTAGCCTGATGCCAGTTTCTTCCCAAAAGGATCATTAGGAGTTAAAGAAACAGTCATCACAAGTCAGCACTTTTAAAAATGCAGTGCATTGTTTCAGAGAAAAAACAGTCTGGATTCTGAGGAATCAAAGAGTAGACTAGCTGTGTCTGCAGAGGGCTGGGTAGTGTAGATAATTCCCTAGCTCAAGATGGAAAAAGCCAAAGTGGTCAGTAAATCCTACAAGTCAGCCTGCAGTCTTCATGATATGCCTCACAAGCAACAAGCTGATGTCTTTCAGCTCAAGTTGATGGACACGCCAGCATGAAGTAGTGACTTGTTCATACTAAAGCAAAAGAATATATGCACTGTACAGCCCAGACTAGCCTGATTGCATCAGATCTCAGAAACTAAGCAGGATTGGCTCTAGTTAGTATTTTGGATGGGAAACCTGGGCTACCCACTCCCTTTGGTATTGGCAGAGCCGGGGAGACTATGGGGTCAGAGCACAACACAGATTATTGGTCCAAATAGAATAATTTATTTTAGTATTTACACAGTTATGGAGCAGGTAACTGTCATTTCATTTCACCTACCAACAGTCACTGAGGTAACAGTTGAACCTTATGGAGGAACATTTTAAACAAACCACAGACAGCAGCCATCTTGTAAACACAGGTAACTGCCATTTCGTTTCACCTACTAACAGCCACTGAGGTAATAGTTAGCCCCCCACAGCAGGGAAGCAAAAGTGTCTTCATCAAGACAGAAAGCCATCTGACAGGGCGCAGAGGCTAAAGGAGTGGGCGGGCCCAGGCAGGCCCAGCCCCCAGCCAATGGCACGCGAGTACTCGGAGCCATTGGATAGGGACAGCTTCTGATTGACATGCCAGGTGACCAAAGGCTGGGGTGGCGTGTGGAATCTTCAGCAGTGTGCCACCACCAATAGAGAAATATGTATAAGAGAGATAATGGTCAAAGATTTAGAGTTCTTATTCAAAAATATTCTCCTTTTGCAACACTTCCCAGAAAATAAAAGAACCTTTTTCTGTCTAGAAAGAGTCACAGAAAGGAATGTAGCCTTGAAATAGAATGGTAGAATCCCAAATCTAGTGGACTGTTATCTTAAAAATACAGTTTTCTAAAACACCTTAGGACACTTGCTTTCTGTTTGTGCTGTGTGTTCTGCTGGAAAAACAGAATGCTAGAGAAGAAGGACCTAGGGCTGATCCAGAAAGGTAACCCTCATGTTTGTAAACAGACAGACATAGACATGGTGGCCAACCAACGTGAACAGGGAGATTTCGGCTGAAGACAGACTAAGGCGGGGGGAATTTCCCCCACGGCACGGCGTTCGCACGCCACCGGAAGGAAGCCGTCCGCAGCGTTCAGACTGCGGGTGGCTTCCTATGGCGGCGTGCGGACGCTGCGCGGCTCCCCCTCCTGGCGTGCGTTCACACCCGCTCCGGCGGGTGGAACGCGCGCTGCAGCAGCCGGAGCACCACTTTGAAGTGGTGCTCGGCTGCTGTGGGAGGAGCACGGCGCCGGACGCAATGCGTCCGGGCCGCCTCCTCGGGGCAGATGCGGCCGCTTCTGAAGCGGAGGCAGAGTGGCCGAGACTGCCAGTCTGTCCTCAGCCTTCATTTCTGGAATCATGTATGGAGATCACTTCAGCCTTGAGTACTTTGGCAAACTCCATCTATAGAACTGGAGTGTCACCAGTGCAGTCAGTGTCAGGATGCAGGAATTCAGCTTGCCAAGTGAAGCAGGCAACAATGAATACAAGACTACAGTCATTGCAATGTCTTGTGGGTCTTCCTCTCCAAGTTGCCTTCCCATCCATCCATTCATCTGTCCTTTTATTTATTTACATATTTATTTATTCTGGTGGAGTCTGTTTATCCAAAAGCAAATCAGGAATCTTATTTTATTTAATTGTGTGTGTGTATGTGTGTATATGTACATACACTTTAGCTATGTAAAATATAGCACCATTTTTATTTGGGGGGGAAGCTAATGAATTTGAGTGTTAAATCCCATTGTGGGTCATCAGTTAATTAAAAGGCTGATGTATATATACAGCTGATACTTCTTACCCTAATGAAGAACATTAATTCTAGAACATGTGTGGCTGCAGTCACATTGCTACAAATTACTAGAGTCTTCCCTTTATCTGCTTCCAAGAAAGTCTCCCCTGGTTAGTTTGGGGAAGGGGGGAGAGAGAGAAATATGATGCCTTAGTTCTAAACAGCATAAATTACACGTATCAATCAGAGGAGGCTTAAATTAAAATACACATTTGGCAAACAGATATGAATATGTTGATCTCATCTGTGAATCAAAGTGATTTAATGCCAGGGCTGACCCCCCACTGATCAACATGAAGGTCACTGCAAACTGATTGATTCTCATTGAGAAATGTTGTTCTCTCTGTTAAAGGTGCAGTTTTATAATGTGTAGCTAACCAGTAATTCTCATGTTTGGCAGACTGATTTATTTTTTACAAAGGAAAACAGTATTCATGGCTTTATTTATGTAATGCAAAACAGATAGCTAAATTAAAAAGTTAAAAAATGCAGGTGGTTTATGGATCTAGCCTGAGGGCTCTTCCATGTGTTCACAATATTTTTCAATCCAGAAAACTACTATTTGATAAATAGAATGTTACACCTTTCAGGTACGGAAGGACCATAAATCAGTCTCCCCTTATCATTCCCTACATGCTTCCTGGAGATGAGTATAACTACTTGATCATCATACATTATGAGGCAAGCCTTTCCATTCCCTGTATAAATAATCTTAGCCTATTTGGGTAGATCTCTAGCAAGCAGGTGGCAATAGAGAGGTCTTATTGAAATTTGAGCAGGGTCTTTGGGTTTTATGATTATTTTTCCTGTCACAAAAGTATAATTGTGATTCCTTTTAACAGCAAACTTGATGATGTCATGCCCAGCAATAGGGAAATGAATGGCTACCCATGGAAAAGGAATGGGTTTTGAACACTTGGTATACATAAAAATATTACTGACTGAATTTTAAAAAATAGCCCAGCAAGCAAGTTTAACCATGCACATAGCTGTTAAGCAAACTCAGAATTTTATTTATTTATATCCTGCTTTTCTCCCCAAAGGGACCAAAAGTGATATACAAAAAGAAAAAGAAAAATACAATATGCATTAACTAACCAAAGAAACAGATGCTGAGGATGGTAGAGCAAAGGGGGCAATAACAGGAGAGGGAAACCAAAGTGATGGGAAATCGATTTACTAAGGCCACCAACAACTTATAGAATCTGTTTTGATCATTCCTGTTTAAACTGCACTGCAGGAGAAGCCATCCCAGCCAGGTCTGCAAGTGGCGGGGAACGACCTCCTGGTGGCACGCAAATCCTGGGGCCAGCTTCTCCTACAGTGCTGTTTAAATCATGCTGCAGGAGAAGCTGGCCCCAGGATCTGCATGCTGCGAGGAGGTCCTCTCCGCAGGCAGACATGGCTGACCCCAGGATGTGCTGTGCTACAGCTAGCAGATTGCCTCCTGCAACTGAGATTCTTTCACTCCAAAGAGAGATCCTGTGTACCTACTGTGCTGAAGTTTTCCAAGCTAAAGTAATAACTTCTTTATGGTACCTTTTAAGGTATTTTGGCAGCTATTCTGCATTCTTTTGAAAAAATACAACCTAATTTTTTTCGTGCTGTTCATCAGCCCCCCCCACCCCCCCCACCCCCCCGGTGTACCTAACTTTCTCCTTTGACTAAAAACAGGACAAATGAGAACTGAGGTGAGAATCCTGTTGGCCTCTGCCTTTCAGTGGCTTAGGATACACAGAAATCCAAAAGGCCTTCTTCTCTTAATAATGCAAGATCTCCAATAGCCAAGATGGTTACATTTAGTTTTTGACATCTTCTGGACATGGAATAGTGGTCACTGCAGGTGTGGAGGGGTAGGTATTTGTGGATTTCCTGCATTGTACAGGGGGTTGGACTAGATGACCCTGGAGGTCCCTTCCAACTCTATGATTCTATGATTTTAGTTGAGGACAAGTTAGAAAGAATGGGCCCTTTACCTGTTGCTCTACTGGCACAAAATACTGATCATGTGAAATCAATAATCAAACTAAGAGTTTGTGATATGAAGCAACAGCAAGACTTAATGAGAACTCCAAACTTTATGGCCCCTGAGAAATTTAGATACTCTGTGGCAACGGCTCAATATCTTAAAACTTTAGATTTATCTCCCCACAGGAGGGCTTTTACCTGGGCTAGATGTGATATTATGCCGTCAATGGTATTAGAAGGGAGATTTGAGAAGATCTCATATACTGAAAGGATATGTCCCTGCTCCCTAGGTGAGGTGGCAACATTGGGACACATTTTTATCCACTGTCCATTTTATAAAGAAATTAGAGATAAGACAATCCTTCCTTTTTCATGGACTAGCTGTGCTGACAGGTAAGGCATGTCTCAAGAAACAACTGATTGATGAAATTCTAGCTATTACTAAGGTAGCAACTAAGTTCTGTGCCCAACAGACCTGTTCAGTAGGAATTCTCCTTCCCTGTTTTGATTTTATATTTTTAGAATAATATATAATATTTTTATTTCTGAAATATAATGATTGGTATATTATGTCTATGAAATATGATGATTTGTATAGTCTAATGATTTTTTTTCTTTTAAACTAGTATTGTACCATGTCGGAATGTGGTCATTGACTGTAATAAATTAACTGACTAACTAACTAAGCACAACAAACAACTGAGAGCTCCCACCTCTCTTCTGTTTTCAAATCTACCAGTAATTCTCAAATATATCCGGGATTTTCTCGAGATTTTTTTGGTTTTTCCGAGAAAACCCGGGTATACATTTGGGAAGCCGAATTAGACCCGAAAAATACTGATAAGGTATTTTTGGTGTATATTTTCAGCTCAGGTAGACCCTAATGTGCACTCCTAATGATTTACAGTCTGCCTTGCAGCTTTTCCCAATCCATTCTAGCAATCACTGCTTGTTGGGGTTTAAGCTTAATGGTTCCTGGTACATTGTCAAGAAAATGTCCGTGGGCTGTTCGGTCACTTCTGCAGCCTTCAAGGTTTTCAGACCCTTTTTGGAATGGGCAGTAAAGGACCACACACATTCCCCTTTTGTCACCCACTGTCTCAATGACTTGCAGGGCCATCAAGCAGCCCTACCTGTGCATTGCACCTGGCCTCTTTTCAGGCATTGGCTGATGAGTTGGGGGTCCCTTTGGTGAAGGATAAGTCAGAGAGTCCATGCATGCACTTGGTCAACTTGGGTATTTTGCTTGACTCTGTTCAAGGTTCTCCCCACCTCCCTGAAGATAAATTGGCTGCCCTTAGGGTGGTTAAGACAAAAACAGATTGCAATGAGCTCCAAAAGGATCTCTTCAAACTGGGGGAATGTGCATTAAAATGGCAAATGTGGCACTGAAATGGCAACTTCAATGTGACCAAGTGTAAAGTGATGGGCAAATAATCCCAGCTTCACATATACACTGATAGGATCTGAGCCGGCAGTGACAGGCCAAGAAATGGATCAGTAGTGGATAGCTCAGTGAAAAGGATGTCCCAGTGTGTGGCTGCTATGAAAAAGGCAAATTCCATGCTGGCCATAATTAGAACTGGGATAGAAATTAAAACGGCTGCCATCATACTGCTCTTATATACATCTATGGTGAGATCACATTTGGAACACTGTGTACAGATTTTGTCACTACACCTAACAAAGAGCCTGAAAAGGTGTAAAAAAAAGACCAACCAAAATGATCAGGGAGCTACAGCAACTTCCCTATAAGGGTTGGTAAAAATGCTTAGGGCTGTTTAGCGTAGGAAAATGGAGAGCAAGGGGAGACACGATAAGAGGGTCACAAAATTATGCATGGTGTGGAGAAAGTGAACTGGGAGAAGCTTTTCTCCTGCTCTCATAATAGTATAACCCACTGAAGCTGAAGGGTGAAAGATTCAGGACAGACAAAAGAAAGTACTTCTTCACACAAAAAGTTGCTGCCACAGGATGTGAGGATAGATGCCAAGATGGGAAGCTTTAAAAGGTAAGTGGACTAATTCATGGAGGGCAGACTGTCAGTGGCTACTAGTCATGATGGATATCTACTCCCTCCAGTACCAGAGGCAATATCCTTCTTTTTATACGTTGCAAGGGAGCACGGGCAGGATGATGCTGTTTCAGTCATCCTGCTCATAGGCTTTCTAAAGGCAGCCAGTCAGCTTCTGTGCGAACAGAATGTGGACTTGATGGGCCTTTGATCTGATCCAGCCTGGCTCTTCTTATTTTATTATGTTCTTAACCCTCACAGGACTTTAAGCAGTAAAAGGATTACAGTGGAAGACTTACGCCTTTCCAGGACCATTGACTTTAACAGAAGGATGTAACTGCTTAGGGCTGAACTGTTACAGGTAAAGAAATCCAGGAACAGGAGGTGAAATGAGGGACATGTGCTTTCTAGCACCCAGACCCCTTTTCTCATTCAGTATGAAAAGGAAGAGGTAAAAATATTCCCTGTTGCATAATACTATTCAGCCTCAGATGTTACAAGTGCCCACAGGCCTGACCCATCTTAAAGCTAAAGTTGGCCATTTAAAAATGCCCCAAGGCCCTAATCTGTGGCAGGACCAGGTGATCTTGTCAGAGAATTGCCAGCCCCCACCAGGGGAGAGGAATCCCCTACTCTGGGACCCCTCCCTTGGCACCAATGAGCTGGCCAGTGGGAGACTTACAAGCAGGAAAACTGGGCTTGGGTCTGAGTTGCCGGTAATGCAGCAATGTCAGTTCTGGCATACATGAAAGTGATGTCATCATGTTGCCAGTGACATAGAGATGCTCTGGTATTTGAACAAAAACTCTATGATTAAAAAAACTCCACAGAGTTTTTTTCCCAAAAACCAGAGCATCCCAACTTTGCCAGTGACATAGTGACATCACTTCTGGTGTGTGGTGGAAGTGATGTCACCAGTGATGCAGGCCTAGGCCTAGTTTTCCTGCTGACAAGTCCCTCCCACAACGGGTGCCCGGCAACCATAACTTGTCACCCTCCCCTCAGCACCTTTTCAGATACTGAAACAGCCGGCATTTTAAAAGGAGTGGAGAGGGGACACAAGTGCCTGGTCCCACTGTCCTGCAGGGCCAATCAGGACTGAGGCCTCAGGACATTTTTAAATGGCTGACTTCAGCTTTAAAATGATGTTGGCATTCACAGGACACCAGAACATCTACTTTGGCCCTTAGTCTCCAACTTTAACCATCAGGGCAATTGTGAAAAGATTAACACAGAGAGCAGTAGCTGAATGCAAACAGAATAGAAATATTTCTCTACCACTGCCATCAAGGCAATATTCATCGATGTCCAGCTTTATGCCATTACAGGATGAATCTGCACCCAATTTTCTGTGTAATTATTCCGGTACTGAAAAGGTATTATGGAGAACCTGAGGAAGGCAGAGAGATTCCATGGACAGATGCAGGGTTTCTGTTCGTACAAGAGTTTTGCAGAAGAATAATTTTTTAGCAAGTATAACTTTTCTCCCCTTGTAAGGTGAACTACATCTGAGGAAATCCTCTATAACTATATAATGTACAATAGCCATGTTCCAGATGATATCCAGTCATCCTTTGTATTAGTGGATCCCTGAATTAATCTGAGATTGCAGAATGCAAAACCATCCGTAGATGTCTATTTAAGCATGATGTTCACATGCTGAGCCATTCTGTATTTTAACATGCTCATTTGGAATGAAGAAACTTCACAGGAAATTATAAAGAGGTCTAGTAAACCAAGCCTGCCGAACTGCTATAGGGCACTGGTTGCAAATAGAGACCACAATCCAGCAAACAGTTAGGCACACTGAAACCCGCTGATTTCTCAGAGTACACCTAACTCTGTGCTAGACTGTGGCATACATTCCATTGCCAAAAATGCTCAGGAAGGTGACAGAAGAATTATCTTTCATCCCTCCAGGCCTATTCACTACAGTGGGCAGCAGTGTAGAATGTACCCTGCTGTGTGCACTGCAGCAAGTTCGGTCAAAAATATCTGGGCACAGATGGTAAGTAGGAAGACACACTTTGTCACTTGTAAGGGGAAATGGTTGTGCGCATGAAAATGTGTGTGCTCAGATTATAAAGTCTTTCTTTTAAAAAAATTACTGTGATGTCAACAGTTTGTCTAAGCAGTCAGTGCAAGAATGAAAAAGTAATTTCTTGATCTCTTAGATTACGAAAAGTGTCAAAAACAAATGGCCCTATCAGTTGCTGACCAGCAAACCAGTTAATAAGAACAGAAGAAGAGCCATGCTGGATCAGACCAAAGGCCCATCTAGACTAGCATTCTGTTCACACAGTGGCCAACCAGCTACCTCTAAGAAGCTGCCAAACAGGAAGACTGCAACAGCACCATGCCTTCTGAAAAGCAGATTCCAGTGCTCATAGTCTCCACAGACAAGGCAGGGATGGTAAATGGGCAAAGAAGGAGGACACCATTTTTGGAATCTTCTCACCACGGTGGATCCTTAAAATCAGCAGAAGAATGCTGGGTTAAATCCCAAGTAGCTGAGGGAGACGAGACCCCAATGACAAGGAAGATGGGGAAATCTGATCATCCTTAGTATATTCATTTATTTCAGACCTTTCAACAAACTGGAATTTTCACTAACATTTTTATTGTAGAATTAAAAAGTAGCACTGCCTAGAAACAGTTGTACTTAATATGGCTTTTCATCTAAGTAAGCCATTAATCTAGATGAAAAACTGTCCCCCAAATGGTCCCTAGGAACCCATCACAGAATGTAAAGAGCTTATGGGAGAACAGAATTTGTCAATAATAGAACAAAATAAAGGGATAGATCAATGTGCCTTTTTCAGTTATTTTTGCTTCTGTATGTTATACTGTGGTTGCAGTCAAACGCCCGAGATAAAGCAGGGGGGAAATGAGGCTATTTCCTCCGGCAGAAGTTGACCCACCTTTGCGCGATCACATGGATTTTTGTAGATGTGGGTGCAGCCCACCACTGTGTGATCAGACGCAACTGCCAGTGAATCGGGGGGTGTTACCATTTGTTCCCAATGCGCTTACACAAGGAATTGATGATTAGCACCTCTCCCTATGGAATGTGGGGGTGGTGCGCTGATGTGCATACTGCGACAACAGGGAGAAAACAACAGCATGGAGTTGGGATAGCCTGATCAGATTATGCCGACACCATGGGAGCGCGCTGACACAATCAGATGCAGGAAAGTCTGTCTGTGGCCCATAGCAACCCATTTGCTTCTGGACTTTCTGAGGTGTTTTTTTTACTCCGTGTGTGTGGCGGAGCAAAACAGGTTGCCGACGACTGTGGGGCGCTTCCCAAATGTTGGTGTCTGATTGCGCTCCTTTAATCTGCCTGGCATTCAAACCTATGTCGGGGCAAATTGTGTGTGTGATCGTAGCCTGTGAACAATTTTGGTCTGCACATTTTTGTAGTTGATATTTATGTTTGTTTCTTTTACATATTTTCCACTTTTTAAAACTAAATTTATGAAAGCCATTTATGCATTTGTATAAATATATATTAACACCAATGTTCCCTCTAAACTGTGGTGTCTTGTGAGCAAAAATTCTACTTTGTGAGCTACTGGAATTAAAGTTGTGAGCGAGCGATCTGGCTGCTGCATCAGCTAGTTTGCTCTGGAGCCATCCTCCATGGGCTAAGAGGAAAGTATGTGAGCTGGAGGCTAACAAACCGTGAGCTAGCTCACACTAAGTCAGCTTAGAGGGAACAGTGATTAACACATACACAATTTATATTGCTTATATATATAAGAGTGATTTATCGATGCACAAAGAAGTCATGCATTTATACAGGGCTCTTTTTCAGCAGGAACGCACTGGAACGCCGTTCCGGCTGGCGTCCGAGCCTGCCCCGCCCCCTCCCTGCCGGGCCTGAGCTGTTTACACTTAAAGGAAAAGTTCCTGCAGACAGCCGGCAGGAAAAAGCCCCACCCAGCGCTTTCCCTTTAAGTACAGAGAGCCAGCAGGAGAAAGCCCAGCCCAGAGATTAAGCACGGGGCTAGGCTCTTTGCACTGAAAGGGCTGGCTCTGCATTTGGCTTGCCGACGTCACGTTGCTCTCCCTGCTCCAGTAAGTGCCTCCCTCATCTCTTTTCCTTTTCTTCCCCCCCCATCTTTCTTTCTTTCTGTCTGTCTGTCTTTCTCTCTCTCTGTCCCCACCTTTCTTTTGTTCTTTCTCTTTCTCTCTCTCTCCCCCTTCCTTTCTCTCTCTCTCTCTCCTCCACCTTCCTTCCTTTCTCTCTCTCATCTATCTATCTATCTATCTATCTATCTATCTATCTATCTATCTATCTATCTATCTCCTTTCCTTCCTTCCTTCTTTTTCTCTCTCTCCCCTACATTTCTTTCTTTCTTTCTTTCTTTCTTTCTTTCTTTCTTTCTTTCTTTCTTTCTTTCTCTCTCTCTCTCTCTCTCTCTCTCTCTCTCTCTCTCTCCCACCTCTCTCTCTTTCTCTCTCTCTTTCTTTCTTTCTGTTTCATTTTGTTCTTTGTGTTTATATAAAAAAATTATTGAAAAGGGGGGATGTAAAAAAGCAGAGAGCCCAGGAAATGCTGCTTTTGACAATATCTTTAATTTTGGAGCATCTCTTTCATTTTCTCATGGCATCTTCTGCTTAAGAAAAGTACGTTTGAAGCCTGAGTTCATTGTTGTGTCTTATTGGGAATGGCTTGCAAATATATGTGTGTCTAAAGTCTGTATTAAAGTGGTCTGGTGCTTACTGCCATGCAAGAGAAAACATCTGAAAAAGTAGCTTCATTGTTGTGTGTGTTGGCAGAACACTTGACTGTTGCATGGGGGACTTTGGGGGACATCTGCAGAGAAACAGAGATGTAACTAAAAATGAGCATGGTCAGCAGCACTTTGGAGATTGCCTGTTTTGTGAAATTTAAAAAGTGGGCCGAGTTTCTGATGAAGATGACTGCCCCTCTTCTCCTGCCACTGGGCTGACATCTGCCTTTAATGGGCCAGCAAAGTTGATGTTCTTAAACCTCCTAATAAGAGAGATTTCTGCTTCTGAGGAGTTGACTTCCAACGATTGGTGATCTTGTGATGGTAGTAGTACTTTTATGTGGTAAAGACCACCTGTTCACAGGATAATTTTACCTGTGGGACAGACTCTGCATGGTAACCACTCCACTGGTACATAATTGCTTCTAAAAAGTATTATAGTGTAATAATTCAGGTGGGTAGCCATGTTGGTCTGAAGCAGCAGAACAAAGTTGGAGTCCAAAGTTTCATCTTTTTGTGTGCATTTTGTGCTTTTGTGTGCATGCACACTTCTTCCATCTGAAGAAGTGTGGGTGGCACATGAAATCTTATACCTTGAATAAAATTTTGTACCTTGAATAAAATAGTCCACAAACTACTCCTGTCCAGTGCATCCACAAACCTAGAAGAAGAAGAGATTGGATTTATACTCCGCCCTTCACTACCCAAGGGAGTCTCAGAGCATCTTACAAACTCCTTTCCCTTCCCCTCCCCACAACAGACACCCTGTGAGGTAGGTGGGGCTGAGAGAGCTCTGAGACAACAGCTGGTACAGAGCTGTGGCTTGCCCAAGGTCATTTAGCAGGTGCAAGGGGAGGAGTGAGGAATCAAACCCGGTTCTCCCAGATTAGAGTCCACGCACTTAACTACTACACCAAACTGGCTCCTAGCGTTGTTCTGTCAGTGAACTAGGGTTGCCAAATCCAGGTTGAGGAAATCCCTGGAGATTTGGGAGTGGAGGGTGGGGTTTAGGGGAAGGAGGGACCTAAGCAAGGCATAATGCCATGGACTCCACTTTCCAAAGCAGCCATTGACCTGATCTCTGTAGTTTGGAGCTCAGTTGTAATTCCAGGAGATCTCCAGACCCCACCTGTAGGTTGGCAACCCTAAAAAATTATATTCAGCGTACTAGTTTTGCAGGAAGGCAAGCTGATTTCCATGGGAACCTAACCCTTAGGAATTGATTCCAATCCAGTGTGGGGATAATTGTTGGACATAAGATATTGGTTCAGGCAAGATTTTGTATAGATGGGACAGAAAATAATGTTTTTATTGGTTTTGTCAAAACTGTTTTGACAACAAGGTAAACAGAATAAGAAGCAAAAGATGGATGTGGCTGGATGACTACACTTCTGGAAACATCGGGTGTGGCCTAATATGTTAATGAGCTGTGCTGTCAGGGGTGTGGTCTAATATGCTAATGAGTTCCTTCTGGGCTTTTTCTACAAAAAGAGCCCTGCATTTATACATTCAAATGAAAGATTTGACATGCTCTGACCTGGATAGCCCAGGCAAGCCCAACCTTGTCAAATCTCCGAAGCTAAGTAGGGCTGACTCTGGCAAGTACTTGGAAGGGTGGTCTCCAAGGAATGCCAGAGATGAGACCCAGAGGCAGCCTAATCAAGCCATCTCTCTGAAAAAAAGTCCAAATCCCCCATAAGGGGTCGCCAGAAGTCAACCATGATTTCCAGACAAGCACACAAACACACACATGCACACACAAATATTTAAAAAGATTGACATGAACAACCAGGTTGGTGTAGTGGTTAAGGGTGTGTTGGACTAGTATCGAGGAAACGTGGGCTCGAATCCCCAGTCATGCCACGGAAACACACTAGGGCCAGTCATTCTTTCTCAGTCTAACCCACTTCACAGGGTAGTTGTGAGGATAAAATGGAGAAGAGGAGACCACTGTAAGCCACTTTGTGTCCCCATTGGAGAGAAAGGTGGGGTACAAATAAGGTAATTAATTAATTAAGAAATAGAAAGTGGCTCAAAAACAGGCACATCCACAGACTTCGAGGGTTTTTCCTCTTCTTCCTCCTGTTGTAGCCCCGCAGATCACCCTGACATTTTTTTTGGGGGGGGGGGGGGTCAGCAGACACCCAGGAACAGCAGAGGATGCAAAGTATATGTGTGTGGGGGGGGGTTGCAGTGAGAAGGGGGGATTGTCAGAAATCACTGCCCCCTGTTCTGGAAACAGAAATGCCATTCCAGTGGATAAGCTGCCATGCTTGGATGGGTGCATGCCACAGTCTCATAAGTTCAGTCTTTACCCAGGAGAAGCAAAATCAAAACAGATATAATTAAATTAATCCAGTGAGCACTGCAAAATATACCCTCCCTAACCAAACTATAATCTCCTTTTGAAACTATAGTACATATATAAAATAGTACATAGTATAGTACAAAAGTACATATAGTACATATATAAAAACTATAGTAAAATGACAGCCTTGCCCACAGAGTACCTAAAATAAAATTCAAAATCACAGATACCCCTGAGAATCTTCGTGTGTGTGTGGGGGGGGGGGGGGGGGAGGTGTACTGTGTTTCATTCTCCTGTAGCCTTTTGCAATGTTTTCATGCTTTTCTGTGTAACCCTCACTATTTTAATTATCAGCCTGTTTTTTAAAAAACATGTCTAATTAGAAGAGTTTAAATCCCTCATTACAGCATATTCTCATGCAGAACTTGAAATGGGAGTGATTATGAACTGTTCTAATAAACACCAGATTTCCACTCTTAAAAGACTGGAATTATTGTTTATATCAGTATGCATATTAGTTTATCTCAAGATGTGTTAGATTACATTCATTAACTTCACATCTGCAACAGCAGACATTAACCATTTGTGTGAATTTCATTCTTCTGAATTTTTCAAAACTTGTTATGGTGCACTGGTTATTTGCTTTAGCTGTAAACAAACTCCAGAATTTGGGGCATGATCCAGCCAAAAGTATATGCTTCTGTATCCCACTTAATTTGATTAGAGAGTTCACACTAGGGACAGTGTTAATACCTACCAGAAAATCCATCACATAAAACATTGTATTGGGACAATACTATAGTGTCTTGTCATTGTGGTAGTGAAGGTTTACCCTTAGCACTGGCAGGAAATGTACCAGCCAGTGTATGCAAGAGAAAGAGAGTGAGAGAGTGCAAGTGCAAAGGAGTCATGCAACAGAAATATTCGAATATGAGATAGAGAGGGAGAAGGTAGGCAAGAATCCTCATGCATCAGGGTGCAGGAGGGGGGGGATTCTCCAGAGGTCCACTTGCTGGGGGAAGGGAATGCATGCACTCTGTTTTCATTCTCCATTTCCCTATATTGTCTTTATTAAGTTTCCGTTTCCCCAGGGCAATGATGATGAGGAGAGGGGAGCAAGAGCAAAGGGAGAGAATAATTTGGCTGATGTATGCCTGATAGGTACTGTATCCAGCCAGAACACTTAGCCCATGTTCATGCCACACAGTATTATCCCTAACTGGCATATCTGTGAACAACATTTTCCTGACTGACATTGCTGGCTTGGAGAGGACTCTCAGCCTATATGACTAGTAGAGCTCATTTTCTAAGCAATTCCAGGAAGCTCTCATTAGCCATTAGCCAATTGATATGAACAGGCAAATATCTTGTTAGTAGTTGATGGCAGAGTGGCAGAATGTGGGACAGGATGGTTGTTGGTTTAGGCCTAATTTCTAGTTGCATGCGTTGGGGGTGGGGGGAGAGATAAAATTGAATTTGTATTCTTTGTAAGGCAGGAGGTGGCGTTACAAAACTCTAGATGGCATCCAAAAAATCAGTGGCAGTTCTTGTAGTGCAGCATTTTCTCTCCCCCTCCCCACAACAGGCATAGGGTTGCCATACTCCATGTGAGGACTGGAGAACTCCTGGAACTACATCTGATCTCCAGACTACAGATGTAAGTCCAGTTGGAGAAAATGGCTACTTTGGAGAGGAGTTCTATGGCATTATACCCTGCTGAGGTCCATCTCTTCCCCAAACCCTACCTTTCCCAGGATCCATCTCTAAATCTCAAGGAATTCCCCAAACCAGAGTTGGCAACCCTAACAGACAGATTGCTTTGTAGAATAGAAGGTCTTGGTCTTCCACCTCCCCAAAAGTAAAAGCAAGAATACACATGCACAATGGTAAGAAGAGATGAGAGAAGAAACAGAGTTCTTACATCACCTAAAAGCAGCCCCAGGGTAACCTTATTATGTACACATAATCACCTTTAAAGTGGGGGTGGAGATGGGTGCATCAAGGCCTGCAAGAAACAGTCCCTGAGAATCAGATCCCAATCAGTGGAAGACAAACAGGCATGGGCTTCCCTCTGAAAACAATACAAACGTCACCCCAATAGTACATGAGGTTAACACATTAAAGAATCCAAATAATTTTTTTTATTGAACAAAGTGGGTCAAACCCAAACAAGATCAGTCATAGATCTAGCATGTAGTTTGATCCTGACTTAGGATAAAGGAGAATTTCTTGGAGCACAATCTCACCCAGAAACTGAAGCATCATGTACTCGCCTTCAACCCACTACAGCTAGTTCCAGTGGTTTCACAGCACTGCGATCCAGGCAGTAGGGAGTGGCTACTTACATTTCAAGGACTCAGGAGTGAGTGAGGGCCAAAGACAAAGGTGATTGTTGATTGAACCACTTTTAATTTTGCCCTGCATCTCATACCACAAACAAATGTTCTGGATCAAGTGGAGAGGGGCCCTGAGGGTGACAGCAGCCTGCCTCTTCACTTGGAAAAAAGGAAAGAAGCATCCAGTGTCAGGAACACAAAGCAGCAGAAAGGCTAAAGGGAAAGGAAGAGGAGGATCACCCATGTTAATTCTAGACTTCCAATTGCCCCTTCGCAGCATTGATTTGCAGTTGAGGAACCAGCTGCCTTTCTTTTTTCATGTCACATTTGAGTGTAATGTGTGGCTGCAGAATGACCCTAAGAGAAAAGGAGGCAAAATGTTCTAATCTTATCTCCTACATGGAGGAGTTAGTGCCATTTTTTGAGGAGATGGTGAACAGTGCTAAACAATGAATTCATTCTCTCAGAGCATGCTTTTCTCCATTACAAATGCCCTACTAGTAGCATATCTATGGTGAGGACACACAAACAGAAAAAGGAAACTGTTGAAGAAGCATGTTTAATTTTGTATTTGTTGTCAAACTAGAGAAAAGGAAACTGCTAGCAGATGTGATAATTTATTATCAATATTTTCCTCCAGGACTAAAAACAACAACCTCATTGCAACTCTGCAAGAGCGGCATCATCTACAAACACAAATAAACACATGGCCAACCTGCAGAAATTTTTTCACATCTGATATTGTGCATTTAAAGTAATGCAAAGTTCCTTGCACTTGCTTGCTACTACTTTCAGCTAAATTCTGTCCTTTCACTGGCAACTAGTCTTGTTTCCATCCTCAAACAGGCTGGAGAGTGTTCCAGGGTATGATCAAATTAAAGTTCATTTCTGATCTCTTCATTTTATATGCACCTAGTCCAGGATACGTCTGCAAAGATATTGACAGGGACTTGCTACATTGACTATATTTTGTCTCTACTAAGAAGTCTGTATGTCTCCAAGTATAATTCAAAATGATGGCTTTTGCCTACAAACCTACCATGGCTTGGAACCAAAGCACTTGCTGCACCATCTTCTACCATAGGAACTTGACAGTCTGCTTAGGGCATCTGCTGGAGAGGTCATGGTCCAGGTGTCCCTGCCTTCAAATGTCAGGTGAATAGCAGGGAAGAAAACAATTTTCAGTGGCTGTGTATTGCAAGAGTAAACCCTCATATCACAATCTTGTGCCTTGGATTCCAAGAAAACACTGTTTGCTGTTTAACTCTTGAATAATCCGTTTCGTCTCTTATTGTTTTTGTTGGGGTTCTGGGCTTGTCTGATTGTGTGTGGCCATTCATCTGAGTTCATGACATGTTGTGTATATAGAGTTGTTACGTAAGTCATGCTGTACACTCAAGTAGAACTTTGGGTGTAGAAATTAAATAATAGCACTAACAATGCTAATAACAATGTCCTTGTCCCAGTTTTGCTAGATGTGCCTTGATGCCTGTGTTGATAGTGATTGACTGAAAACCCAGGACATTGTCAACAGTTCCTTACCACTCTAGAGATTTCTGGCTATTTTTGGTTTAAAAAGTTTGCCTTTGGAGGGAAATTATTTTGATCATTTTCAGGCAGAGAATTCATAAAGAAAAGGAGTTGGAAGTCTGGAGAAATGAAACTCAAAAGGGCAGTTTTTGCAAACTGATACTTAAGGATGTTCTCACTGATTGGTCAGGGTCTGGGAAGTAGAACTAGATCTGAGTTATATAAACAAGAAGAACCAAAGGCAAGTTAGTGAAGGCAAAGCACTGCAACTAGTACTGGCCAAGGCACCAAAGAAAGATGCTGAGGAGAAAGCTTTGCTAAGAAACCCGGCTGCTGCTGCTAGGACAGGCATATGGTTGAGCTCAATGAAATTACCTGCCTGGATATGGAACAGCTTAGGTAGGGTCAGCTGGGTGTGTCTTCCCTTGGCATTTTCTTACTCCAAATATTCTTATGGTTTTGGGGTAAGCTGCTTAGGGATTGGAGGGTATATATTATAGGTGCTTTAAAATATTTGGGGTAAATACTTGACTTTGTTGTGAATGTTCCTTGGTTTCCAAGGCTTTGTTTTCCACTAGGGTTGCCAACTCTGGGAAGATTTGGGGATGGTGCATGAGGAGGGGAGGGACCTCAGTGGGGTCCAATGTCATAGAGTCCACCCTTCAAAGCAACTATTTGCTCTTAGAAAATGATTTATGTAGTCTGTAGATCACTTGTCATTCCAGGAGATCTTATTTTTACTTGTCTCCCTTCCCTCTCACAGGCTGTGTTTCCAGGCCCCCCAGCAAATGCTCTCTGCTGGGTGGCTGGGGAGGGGGGATGGTGCCACTGGGGGAAAATTAGCAGCGTCACAACACACTGTTGTCACTCTCCATATGCTTGGGGGTGACATCAGTGTGTTGCAGAGGAATTTGGGGGTCATTCTGAAATTTGGGCAAAACTCTATGGTTAAACCATAGAGTTTTGCCCAAATGCCAGATCGTTGCCAGTGTGCATGGGAAGTGACATCAGCGCATAGCTGCGATATCAGCATGCCTCCAGTGAAGGCCTCTCGTGCCACCTGGTAAGTTTCCCCCATATCCCCACCATTTGTCAGGGGGACCTGGCAGCCCTATCTACTGCTCAGGCTGTAACACAAGGCTTCAACCAGCACTTAACTTCTATGACACTATGTTGACTTATTTCAAGCCAGGTAATTGTTCCACCCAGTTTGGGGCTATCTATTTCTCTTCAGTGCTGCAAGATCATTTACTTGCTTAGGCCCTCCCAATCCAAACATATCAGCAGCCATCACAATTGCTAAAGAATATAGAAAAGAACAGTGAGCAGCAGGAGCTTAGAAAAACCCCAACATTGATTTGCCAGCAGTTTATACACTTGATGATTGATTTAATTCCGTGACTAAGGGGTGGAGAAGAGCTCTATTGGACTGCATTACAATGGAAGCTGATCATGCTGGACTCTGCTGTGTTGGGAAAGAGGACAGCAACCTTTTGAACAGCCATGATGGAGTCATGCATCATCAAAAGGTCAGAAGCTGGTCGCAGTTGGCAGCAGGGTTATGTGGTTCAAACTGGCTGGTGTTTGAGCATCCCTACTCAAGACTTGCTGCATCCAAAGGATGTGCTATAGCTATGGTTGCCAACTGCAAGGTGGAAAATTCCTAGAGATTTGAGGGTGGAATTTAGTGTGGGTGGGGTTTGGGGAGGCAGGGGAACTCAGAGGGGATATAATTCCATAGAATTCCCCCTCCAAAACTGCCATTTTCTCCAGGGGAATGACTCTCTAAAGATCAGCTGTAATTCCAGAAGAACTTCAAGCCACACTTAGAGGCTGGCAACCCTAGCTGTAGCCTTGTTTCAGCACATCATCCTTTTGGTGCTGGAGGCCGGATTATGCTATCCACTCTTGACTTTGGGCACAGCAATGGACATTCTGCTGTCTGCTGAGATTATTGCAGACGATTGTGGAATATGGACAGGGGTGGGGGACGGAGTTGACACCAGCTGCTGGGATAATCAAAGGCCAGCTTTATTTGTTTCACAGCAAGATGATGATCTGCACTATGCAAGGGCAAACACTCACTCCATACACAATTACAGTGAGGATGCAACTGACAGGATGCAGGAGAGTCAGGCCTCCGTTGTCAGTGCATACCTGTTTTCTGGGTGAGGCCACCCTGGTTCGAAGGCCTGAGCTGTTAAGTTACAGGCTGCTCAGGCTCTCTCTGCCTTGCCAAGAATTTACCAGTGCTTGAGGGAGGTATGCCATGTCCTTTCTCCCTAGCAACAAGGTCTTTGGGTCAGGGATAACAGCACTTATCAAGGGGGTTCCTGTCCCAGTTCCATGAAGGCCACATAGCCCCAGATTTCTGGTCTGAGGAACTGTCTCTTCACTCTACTGACTGATGCCTCAGAATGCTCACCTAAGCTTTATGTTGACTTTATTGTTTATTTATTTACTTCATTTATACTTTGCCTTTGTCCCCCCCTGCCTTCCTCTCTCCATTTTGGTTGAAGGGCAGGTTGGAATAGCCTTGGGAAGAAAACTTAGTATTTTGTGCCCATCCCTGTTTTTATCTGCTCTTGAATCATGAAGGACTTATACTTTGCCTTGAGAAAGATGTTCACAGCACAGCATATTGTAGAAATTATTTACTTATGGCTCACACAGTGTTACCCTGGTTGAGACAACTTATTAGGATTTCATTGGACAGAACTGGGCTTTAAAACTGACACCCTATTAACATAAATTGCAGAAATTCACACCTTGACTGGTGCAGTCTGTCTAGATAGCAACACTTTTATGCATGTTACTGAAGTCACAGGCAATGATTTTCCAGGTTGCCAGAAACACAGATGCATACACAGCAGTCACAATGAAGTGTTCACACAATTGGTTGAGCAGTGAATTTCTACCCCATGCCAACCATCTTGCAGCTTCCTCTGCCTGTGCACTTTCAGGCAATCTGGGCAAGAACAATCTGCATCTTTTCCCTGAAGTAACATCTTGTCACATTCACTGTCACATAGGGGCGAAGGAAGGGGAGCTAGGCTGGTTCCAGGGTCAGGGGTCAGGAGACATGGAAGCCGCTCAACCTCAGATATGGGTTGATGGACAGCTTACTTCACCGGTCCATGCCCAACCTGGCCCGTGCCCAACTTGGCCCTTATTTTTGAGACTGCGGATAGGATGGTGGTAGCTCCCCTTTCTCTCTTGGTGGCAGCACCCTTCCACTCTGCCCACTCCTCCACTTCCCTCTTTTTGAATCTCCCCCTTTTGGTTCCAGCCCCAGCCCCTTCTTTCAGAAGAGGGTGGCCATGGGATTGGCCTATTCTCCCATTACGTCTGTGCATTCCCATCCAGCCTCCTCCTGGTCTGGCCAGCATCACTGGAGGTGCTGTCTGGGTCCTCCCCCAAGGCCTCCCTTGGCCATAGGGGTTCCTTGGGCTGATCTAGGCAGAAGGAGACTGGGGCCACTGGGGAATCATCATATGGCTTCTTCTTCAGGTTTCCTCTGAAACAGGGGAACCCCCGGAGGCTCTGTTCCAGGCTTGAGCCCTGTGCCTGTCCCCCTCATAGGCGTCAACTTCAGGGGGGCTGGGGAGCTGGAGCCCCTGCCCCCAATTTTTCCAGGATGTGATGAGCCTCCCCTGGAGACAATGGCCTGTAATGTCTCTGGCCCAGCCCCAGCCCCCCCAAAATTGGAAAGTTTACTCCCTTGGTCCCCCTTGGTGGTCTTCTTTGGCCCTTGGGACCACCCACACCCCTCAGTACTTGCAGGGGTCCAGCCCCTTGCTCTCCTTGTCAGAGGGAGGAAGGGAAAGGAGGGGTCGGGGACCGCTCCTCTCCTGACGCATCTCTGCAACAAAAAGTGCTGGAGACATTCTTTGAAAAAATGGAACTTGGGGAAATCAGGGAAAGCATGAGTTCATAGCCCAGGCTAGCCCACTCTCATCAGATCTTGGAAGCTCGGGGTGTGTGTCAACCTTGGCTAATAGTTGGATGGGAGATCTCCAAGGAATACCAAGGTTGTGACATGGAGGGAGGCAATGGCAAGCCACCTCTGAACCTCTCTTTCCTTGAAAACCCTTTGAGGTCACCATAAGTAAGCTGTGGCTTGACAGGGGGAAAAATGAGATCATGGTTGGAAGTTTTGACCAGGGTTCCATGTAGGAGTCGATCATGGCAAGTGTTATATTAGCAGTGCAATCCTAAACAGAGTTAACTCTTATAAATTCACTGAAACCTTTAGGGTTAAAAGGGATAATTCTGTTTAGGACTATACTGTAAGTCATTTGAAAAAACAACAACAGCAAGTTAGTGGAACCCATAAACCCTCTCACACCTACTACAGTGCCCTCCTGAATTCAGATTTTTGCTCATGTAAAATGGTTCCATATGTATAGTTAATCTATCCGTAGCACCTGGAGAGAGATGTGCAATGTTTCAGACTACATGCTCTACCAGCAAACATATTATCAACAGTGTATCCTCTAAGCTGAGTGGCTCACACATTTTTGTCTTACCTTAGGAAGGATGGCTCCAGAGCAAATTAATTTATGTGGTAGCCAAATCGCTTGCTTACAATTTTAATGCCAGTAGCTCACAAAGTAGAATTTTTGCTCACAAGACTCCACAGCTTAGAGGGAGCGCTGATTATCAGTGCCGTTTGGGGGGGGGGGCTTCTCTCCCATCTCCAACAGGTAGACAGTACTTTTAGAAATGGCAGTTGCAATCCATGCATACACCATTTCTGCATAGAAGGAACTCTGGATCAGGGCCAATACATAGAGGCAGATGATATTTTTCACTGTAAATGCTAATTTTATACTGTCAGTTTTATGACAGCTATTTCGAGGGGAGGATTGTTTGGGGTGGGTACAGTTTCTTTCCTAAGAGTGATCACCTTCAATATTAGAAACAAAGCAGAAAACTGAGCAGAAAACCCAGCTTTTTTATTGCCCAAAGGCATTATTCATTTCCCTGACACATTATGTTTTTAATTAAAATTGTACATGAATTAATTAAAGTGTTCATTCAGACATTTTTTTCCTTGTGGATGCTTTGTAACTCTCCCAGTATTTGAGTAAAATGCAACAGCTCAACAAACGGCTGCCTTTATCAGCCTCGACTCTAGCTGACAGACTGTCATGTTCCCTCCACCTTTATCTCTCAGATGTTCTAATTTTTTTAAATACATCCCTCAATGTAATTTTTATTCTTCTGCCACCAGCACCCTCCACTGGTTATTCAGGCTAAGGTTTATTAAGTAGATGTTGTCAGGAATAGACAGGGATGGTTTCACAAAAGGAGATGCAGATAGGCCATCGGGGGGGGGGGGGGTGCACAATGTCTGGAAGTACTAGAAAAGTATTTTGCTGAACATCAAACAGTGCAGGCTATAACATGATTGGATACTACTAAGCTGAAAAAGCATTACTATCACCATGGTGGATTACAGGAGAGGGAAATTATAGCATCATTTTGATATTATCACTGAACTCATAAAACATTATTCACCACTTTCTCCCCTCTAGGGACCCAAAGAAGTTTACATCATTCTCCCCTTCTTCATTTTTGTCCTCACAATAACAATCCTGTTAGGTAGGCTAGGCTGACAGACAGCAAATGACCCAAGGACACCCAGTCAGCTTCCATGACAAAATGAGGATTTGAACCCGGGTTCTACAGATCCCAGTCCCACACTCTAACCACTGCTTCACAGTAGCTCTCCAAGGACTTGCACACCTTAAAGACCGTCTACTCCCATATGAAACTACCCAATCACTCTGGTCATCTTCAGAGGCTCTGCTTCAGGTGCCCCCACCAGCTGAGGCTAGACCAGAGGCAGGGTTGCCAGGTTCCCCAGGTGGGCAGGGGGTTGCCCGCTTATATTTTAAATATACCCGAAGCAGTCCGAGAGAGGGACAGAGACCCCCCCCCCCCGCCGAAAACTGGGTAAGACCTGGCAACCCTAATGGGGGGGGGCAACCCAAGACAAGGCCTCCTCGGCTGTGGCACCAAAACTGTAGAACACCCTCCCTAGGGAGATTAAAAACATAAGAACATAAGAGAAGCCAGTGTTGGATCAGGCCAATGACCCATCCAGTCCAACACTCTGTCACACAGTGGCCAAAAACACCAGGTGCCCTCAGAAGGTCCCGCAGTGGGGGGCAGGAAGCCCTTCCACTGTTGCCCCCCCCAAACACCAAGAATACAGAGCATCACTTGCCCCAGACTGAGAGTTCCTATCTATACTTTGTGGCTAATAGTCACTGATGGACCTCTGCTCCATATGTTTATTTAATTTCCTCTTGAAGCCGTCCATGCTTGTAGCCGCCACCACCTCCTGTGGCAGTGAATTCCACGTGTTAATCACTCTTTGGGTGAAGAAGTACTTCCTTTTATCTGTTCTAACCTGACTGCTCAGCAATTTCATGGAGTGCCCACAAGTTCTTGTATTGTGAGAAAGGGAGAAAAGTACTTCTTTCTCTGCCTGCTCTATCCCATGCATAATCTTATAAACCTCAATTATGTCACCCCTCAGCCATCATTTCTCCAAGCTAAAGAGCCCCAAGCGCTTCAACCTTTCTTCATAGGGAAAGTGTTTCAACTCTTTTATCATTCTAGTTGCCCTTTTCTGCACTTTTTCCAATGCTATATGCTTTTTGAGGTGTGGCGACCAGAACTGTACACAGTACTCCAAATGAGGCCACACCATCAATTTATATAGGGGCATTATGATACTGGCTGATTTGTTTTCAATTCCCTTCCTAATAACCCCCAGCATAGCTTTGGCCTTTTTCATTGCAGTTACACACTGTCTTGACATTTTCATTGAGCTATGTACTATGACTCCAAGATCTCTCTCTTGGTCAGTCTCCGCCAGTTTGGACCCCATCAACGTGTATTTATAGTTAGGATTTTTGGCTCCAATGTGCATCACTTTGCACTTGGCCACATTAAACCCCATTTGCCACGTTGATGCCCACTCGCCCATCCTCAACAGATCCCTTTGGAGTGCCTCACAATCCTCCCTGGTTCTCACCACCCTGAAATACTTCATGTCATCTGCAAATTTAGCCACTTCACTGCTTACTCCCAACTCCAAATCATTAATAAACAAGTTAAAACGCATCGGACCAAGTACTGATCCCTGCGCTACCCCTCTGCTTACCTCCCTCCACTGAGAAAATTGCCCATTTATACTCACTCTTTGTTTCCTTTTAATTAGCCAGTTTTTGATCCACAAAAGGACTTGTCCTTTTATCCCATGACTATTGAGCTTACTTAGGAGCCTTTGATGAGGAACTTTATCAAAAGCTTTCTGGAAGTCAAGGTAAACAACATCTATTGGGTCCCCTTTGTCCACATGTTTGTTTACTCCCTCAAAGAACACTAACTGGTTAGTGAGACAAGATATTCCCTTACAAACCGATGCTGTCTTCCTCAATAGATTTTGTTCATCAATGTGCCTACTAATTTTTTCCTTAATAACAGTTTCCACCAACTTACCTGGTATCGACGTCAGACTGACTGGCCTGTAATTTCCCGGATCTCCTCTGGAACCCTTTTTAAAGATAGGAATGACATTCGCTACCTTCCAGTCCTCAGGAATGGAGGCAGATTTTAAGGAAAGATTACATATTTTTGTCAGGAGTTCGACAAGTTCACATTTGAGTTCTTTCAGAACTCTTGGATGTATGCCATCCGGGCCCGGTGATTTTTCTGTTTTTAAGTTGTTTATCAGTCGTAGGACCTCCTCTCTTGTCATCTCAATCTGACTCAGGTCTTTCAACACCCCTCCCAAAAATCAGTGGTTCTGGAGTGGGCAAACACTTCTCATCTTCCACAGTGAAGACAGAGGCAAAAGATGCATTCAGCTTCTCAGCCATTTCCCTATCATTCTTCAGTACACCTTTTACCCCATGGTCATCCAAGGGCCCCACTGCTTCCCTGGCTGGTTTCCTACTTCTAATGTATTTGAAGGAAGTTTTATTGTTGGTCTTTATGTTTTTTGCGATATGCTCCTCATATTCCCTTTTTGCCTGCCTGATCACAGACTTGCATTTTATTTGCCACAGCCTGTGTTCCCTTTTATCAGCTTCACTGAGACTAGCTTTCCACCGCTTAAAGGAATCCTCCTTACCTTTTACAGCTTCCATTACTTTGTTTTTTTAACCATGCAGGCTTTTTTCTATACCTATTTGTGCCTTTCCTAACCCGCAGTATATATTTTCTCTGAGCCTCTAGAATTGTAATTTTTAAATAGTCTTCAAGCTTCCCCGATGGTTTTGACCCTTTCTACTTTTCCTTTCAGTTTTCTCCTCACATATCCCCTCAAATCAGAGAAGTTACCCCTTTTAAAGTTAAACGTTTACTCTGTCGCCCTCTATCCTTGTTTTTCACCACCAGGTAAAGACTTTTTTGTTTGGTTTGGTATTCCCTTATTAACTCTTACTGGCCTTCCCCTTGTTTATTTGTTTATGTGGCTATCTGTTTATATGTTCCATGTAATTTCATATTATATATATACAAGTAGGGGGCCCATGAGACTCACAGGGAGTAAATACCATCTCCCCCCCACACACACACTTTCTTGCCAAGACTGACACGGCCCCCAGTCTCTCCTGCAGTTGCCGCCAGACCCGGTGGGAGCCCCTGGCTGCTTTGCTGTCACATCCTCTGGGTTCTCCGGCAGCCGTTGCCAGGCCAAGAGCAGCCCCTGTACTTTCCAGTAGATGCTGCCCAGCACAGCACAGCCCCTGGGCTGTTTCATTGCCGCTGCGGTCCCTGGGCTCTCCAGCAGCCATTGCTGGGCCCAGCACAGCCCACAGGCTTTCTGACAGCTGCCACCCAGTATGGCATGGCCCCTGGGCTGTTTCACTGCTGCTGCAATCCCTGAGCTCTCCAGCAGCTGCCAATGGGCCTGGAAGAGCCCCAGGCTTTCTGGCAGCTGCTTCCCAGCCTGGTGTGGCCCCTACTTCACTACCACCACAGCCCCAGGGCTCTCTGACAGCCACCACCCAGCCTGGCATGGCATGGCCCCTGGGATGCTTCACCACTGCTGCACCACCACCACCCCAGATCTCCAGCAACTGCCACCTGGTCTGCCATGGCCCCCAGGCTGCTTAGCCATCACCATCGCCACCACCTGCCACAGCTCCCAGGCTCCACTATGTGCAGGCAGGAAAATTTTACTTTTCAGGGGATTTCACACATACACCCTGCATTTTTGAACATTTCAGATTTTTCTGCAAACCTGAGGAGTCCCCCAAGTTTGCTGACAAATCTGTTTAGAGCCGGTGTGGACCCAATCCACAGATTGTATCAGGTGCAACAGTGGACATTAAGATATTATAGAAACAATCGAGCAGGCTAGGGAGAAAAAATACAGAGGGAGGCCAGATTAGATGATTACCACAGGACCGGTGGAACAGCTCCATTTTACAGGCCCTGCGGATTTGGTTTAAGTCCCGCAGGGCCCAGATCTCACTTGGGAGAGCATTCCACCAGGCTGATCCTAGAGCCAGAAAGGCTCTGGTTAAGGCTAAAACTGAGAAAAAAGGGGGGGACTCAACCCAAAATATGGCTGTGATCTAAGAGGGTCAAGCTAACAAAATAAGTTATTATTAACATATAAATATTTATTATGGTGTACATAATAAAAGATAAGCAATAGTCCAAATATCAGACTCTTAAAACTTTTTACACAGAGAGTTGATAGTTTTACAAATACAGTTGATGGGTATATCTTAAGACCAGTAGACCATATGCGTTTCGGCCCCTTAGGGTCTTCCGCAGAGGTCAATATTACTATTGTAAAACAACACACATTCAGAAATAAATATATGAAAAAAGATTTTCTTTAGAGCCAGGTGTTGCTTTCTTATGTGATGTGCAGTTACTAAAAGTTTACGTAGTGGACCATGGATAATCTCTCATGGTAGCTGCACATGCTCTTCAAATTGTTCTGGGACCAAATATCCAATGTGTCTGGATGTGGAAGAGACACAGTCAGAGGGGCAGATAAAGGTAGTTTGATGGTTGGCTGGGAAGGAGATAGGATTGCCACCTCCAGGTTGGGAAATTCCTGGAAATTTGGAGGATGGAGTCTGGAGAGGATGGGGGTTGTGGAGGGGTGGGACCTCAGACCAGTACGATGTCATATACTCCACCCTCCAAACCAGCCATTTCCTCCTGGGAAACCATTGTTGCCAATCTTCAGGTGAGGGCTGGAGATGACTCAGAATTACAACTGCTCTCCAGATGGCAGAGATCAGTTCCTCTGGAGAAAATGGTGGGCTCAGTGTCATTATACCCTGCTGAGGTGCCCCATCCAAGACAGCCAGTGTGACATAGCACACTTCAGAGCACGGTCTTCCAAACCCAGGTTCTTCCTGTGGAAGCTGATTGGGTGATTTTGGATCAGTCACAGAATTTCAGTCTAACCTACCTCACAGGGTTGTTATGCAAATCAAAAAGAGGAGAGGAGAATAACATGAGCTGCTTTGGTCCCCACTGTGGAGAAAGACTGTAGTTTTCCTAGGTAGAGGCTACAAGGGAGGGTGAAAACCTTAAGTCAGAGGGGCAGATAAAGGTAGGTTGATGATTGGCTGGGAAGGAGATAGGGTTACCAACTCTAGGCTGGGAAATTCCTGGAGATTTGAGGGGTGGAGCCTGGAGACAGTGAGGCTTGAGGAGGGGTGGGTTCTCAGACAGGTACAATGCCATAGACTCTACCCTCCAAACCAGCCGCTTCCTCATGGGAAACCATTGTTACCAATCTCCAGGGCAGGGTACTGGTCTTCAAATGGCAGAGATCAGTTCCCTTGGAGAAAACAGTAAGCTCTGTGTCATTATACTTCACTGAGGTCATCACAGCAAATTGATGCTGAGTGCCCAAGGCCAGGGCACCTGCCCAGAGCCTCTTTCTAGTGCCCATTGTATTTATTTCCACAACGGGCCGTATTCCTAGTACATATATAAAAACACAAAAGCAGCAAGAGGCAGGATGGAGGGGTCATTCATGGGGGGAATGCCAGATGAGACAAAAAAGATTTCACCCACTGGCAGAAGACAGTGCCACCTTGACTGAGAAAACCTCTCTTGGCTTGCCACTCATCCAACAACAGAAGACAAGGGCATCCTCAGAAGATTATCGTAGCTGTCAGGTAGGTATGTATGGGAATAGGTGTTCCTTAAGTTATGGTGGTCCTAAACCATATAGGGCTTTAAAGGTCACCACTATTACCTTGAATTGGGCCTGGAAACAAATTGCAAGCCAGTGAAGGTGGACCAAGACTGGACTGATCTATGGCACCTACAACCCATGCCATGCAGCAGCTGCTGCAGCCCTCTATACCAACAGTGCTGTTTCTAATTATCACATAGTATGAGCAAAGGGCAGACTACCTTAGAGTTTCTGGCTTCCTGGCTTCTGTCAGGTGGTTTGGAGTGCTGGTGGTAATATTTCCTCAGATGAGATCTTTCTTCTGTACTCTCTGACACCTTATTGTGTTTTAGTGTAGCTCTGAAAATCAAAGTGTCAGAAAGTCTGAACTAAACATTTACTTGAGATGTCTTAACCTGAAATATGTAAATGTCTTTTCTGTCAGCAGTTTAAGATAAGGGTGTTTAATGTCACACACATACAAAATCACTCAAGGTTTAGTTCCTTTTACTTTCACACAGGAATTATGCTTTGTAGGAAGCACTTCAGGAATTGTTAGAAATGATGTTAAAACTAGGACAAATTGCATATCGAACAGCTACAGTTGGTGGTTAATTTCCACAATGAACTGGCTTCTCTCCAACTAGTATTTTCTCTATTGAAAAAGAGAAGAAAAGATTCCCCCTTGAACTCTGAAAAGCTATGCTTAGCAGGAATGTTCACTTTAAAAAGTTTTTGCTTTATTTTGGGGTTGGTTTTTTTAAGGTTATGATTTTTAGTATGTCAAAATGTCAATGGTGGTGGTGGTTGTTTTGTTATTATAATTATTTGCAGATACAGTTTTCTATTTTGGGGATTTCAGCACCCAAAAACCATGCCCTTAAAACCCTGATTAAATTGAAACCCTAATTAAATTGAAAGAATTTTGATGCATCCCCCCACATCCTGAGACAGCAGGAAATGGGGAGGAGGGAGGGGGGAGAGCAGAAGAGACCCCATTGTTTTCTGTGGACAGTAGATGTAGCCTCCAACTGCCCCCAGCTGTTCAGTAGCACATGGACCCTTTAAACTTTAAAGGGTCATTATTTTCAATGGTATAGACCTGGCCTTTTGTGTTTGAGGCCAAGTCCTCCAGTACAAAATAATAGCCCTTTAAAATGTAAAGAGTCCCTGTGCCACGGAAGAGCGGAGAGCCCAGCATTGTTCATTTCCATTCCTCCCTCACTTCTTTTTCCTGCATGAATGCATGGGTTGTAGCAGGGAGAAGAATTAGGTGAGATTGAATGCAAATTTGGTTTGATCCAGCTAAACATGTGCTCTGGACTGGGAGCTCTTTTCCATAATCCCAAATGTGCAGGATCTGATTGTGGACACTTAGTTGCTAACTACACTTTATAAGCAAATATCTAACACAGCAATTTGGATAGGGAGAATTTGGAACAGGGAAGCGGCACAGGGGAGGGTGATTACTGCTTTACCCTCCCCTGCCCCACTCCAAATTACACCCTCAGCTGTTTTTCCCATTATATGTTCCATGAACATACATTCCAGGTCTAAGCTCTCCAGAAGTCTGCTTCAGTTTTATCTCTGGTTGGATGTACTACATATGGTTGGCACATTGCAGCCACTGGATGGCTAGTATTTTAAATTGCTCCGTGAGGTGGCTGACATCATCTAGCAAACTTTTTGTGTGGCTCAGTATGTAGTTGAGCCGAACACAAGAGAGTCACCCTATGTATGAAGACAACCAGAGCACAGGGCCAAGTCAAGTCACTTCCAGCTGGTGACTACAACCTGTAAACCAATACTGGGATACATCCAGATGGAAAGATGGGCTCCAAGGCAGATAAACCATAAAAGCTAAGAAATAGTTCATCTGAGCTTCCTCACCTCAAATGTAAGGGATGTTTGGCTGACAGATATTAATGTACATAGTGCCATTGAGGTTGAGGGAGCCAGCAGTTGAATGCATGGGAACCATGGGGAAAGTGCCTGCTTTTTCTAACACACTCAACCAATTCCTGGATCAATGCCACAGTGGTCATTCAAATGGAAAGGAAAGATGAGGTTTAGCAGGTAGGAGTAGGGTTTTAATATGTCTACCCAATATGAGGTATAGTATGAAGTAGAACCCATTCCACTTCCCTATTTCCTTTTCTTCAGACTTTTACCATCTTCTGACACTAATGAAATGGGAGGTGGATGGATTGTGAAAGGGCAGTGTAGGTTCTAAGGGAATGAGTTCTGTCTTCTTGATGCAAGCTACTAATGAAATGATGATTTATGCTTGGAGGAGGAAATGGTGGAAGTAATCTTTAGGGAAGCTGCCTGCCATACTGCGGTTCCTGTTACACTCTCCCATCAGGACTCATGCTGATGTCTTCCGTCCCTTCATTGCCTACTCTAAGAACAGCTTTATATATTCCTGGAAGCTTCTGAAGTCAAAGGAAAACTTGTGTTTCATGAGCTTTAGATGCAGACTCACCTTGTGCTCCTATTGCCTTTGCAATGTTATAATGAAGAGTTGCTTGTCTGACTCACAAGTGATTCTGATACCGGTCGTGCTTTCTTTAATGCCAGAAAAAGCTTGGAGCACCAAAGAATGTGTGATTAGGACTAGGTGTAATTTCAGTGATAGCTCTGTTTCACTGAGAGCCACCAGTAGATGATGGGGCCGGGGGGGAGGGTATGATTGCCAGATCTGGATTGGGAGACTCCTGGAGATTTGGTGATGGAGCCTGGGGTGGACAGAGACCTCACTGGGGTATGTTGCCATAGAGTCCAGCCTCCAAAGCATCCATTTTCTCCAGGGGAACTGATCTCTGTAGTCTGGAAATGAGCTGTAATTCTGGAGGATCCCCAGGTCTGACCTGAAGGTTGGCATCCCGACTGGGAGCCAATGGTATGTTAACATGCTCTATACATTACATTATCCTCAAACCCTCCCTGGGACCATTATGAGGACTTTTGATCAGTCTACACACCTGGAAACTGAGTTCTTAGTATGGAACTCAGAAGACACTTATGATTAGAAGTCCTTGTAGTGGAGCCAGAGAGGACACAAGATAATGTAATGTATAATTAGGCACCAGGACTTCATTAATTCTCGTAAGATAAGTGAAAACATGAAGAGACAAGTTTTTTTCCACAAAAGCCATTATTCTGAGTCCTGCCCCTTGCAAGTAAAACAACCATCCTCTCAGAATACGTTTTGGAAACATAGAGAACACAGACAGCTGTGGTGGGATAGCTATGAGTAATTTGGTCCCTCTTCACAGTCTCTCAGCCTTCCCCACTAACTCAACTAAGCCAATTTAGTTTAATTGAAGTCAATTCCGCTGAAATCAAAACACTTTGTCTCAAATTGGTTATGGTTTAGATGGATACGTTGTGAATATATGGAAGAAATATTTCAGTGGTGCCAATTCATGATCAGTATAAATAGCTTTTCATATTGACTAGAACTGTGATGTCATTTCAGCCTCTAAATTATTAGAATTTCCATAAAAGAAAAATAAAATGAAAATAGATCTATGAATAAATTGTATCTTTAAAGGAACATTACATTCTGCAATACATAATCTCCAGACAGGCCTTAATTGTTAACACTTGCTGAAAATCCCTTTTAAAAGTAAGGGTAATTTCCTTCAGCTACAGTCAGGCATCAAGGATTTTCAGGCGTAAAATATTTAGGGAATCTGCAGCAAATGGCTAAGTACAGTTGTGAAATCTGAATCACAAGCCCCTTAGACCTGAATGGCCAAAGAACTGTCCAATCAAGGCTCTTGTTACTGTGGCGAGGGCCTTGCAAAACTGCCCCGAGGCTGGTTCACACTGTGGCAGCGGTTGTGGGTGACAACACTGCATGGACAAATTCATGTGAACCTGGCTGTGTGCATCATGATGATGACAGTATTATTTCAAACCACTGTGATTGTGGGAATTGCTTCCAGTTCATTATCTATACAGCTCAGTTCATACAAGTCTTTCCCCACATAGTCACCAACATAACCACAGCAGCAGCATTTACCAGGTCCCAGACAGGCACACATTTTTAGCCTCACCAGGTATGGCAAACACATAATACTATAGATCCTAAGCCTATTATGTGGGTTTTAAGTATTGTCAACTCACTTCTAACTTACAGTAGCCCTATGAATTATTGTCCTCCAAAACATCCCATTGTCAGCACCCTTGCTCAGGTAGTGCAAATGGAGGTCCGTGGCTTTCTTAATTGAGTCAATCCATCCCATGCTGGGTCTTCATCATTTTCTGCTACCTTCAACTTTTCCTAGCGTTATTGTCTTTTCCAATGACTCTTGTCTTCTCATAATGTGACCAAAGTATTATAGACCCACACTGGTCTTTTTAGCAGTCCACAGTATCCATAAAACTCTCCTCCAACACCACATTCCAAAGGAATCAAACTTCTTCCCATCGATTGTCCAACTTTCACATGGATAGGGAATACTATGACATAATTAACTTGATCTAGTCACCAGCAACACATCCTTACACCTAAACCTATTACTTCTACTCAAACAGGTTTAGGATTGGGGCTGTAAGATTTCAGAATGGAATGTGTGGATCTGTCATTTTGTGGTTTGCAGAGCTGATCTCTAATTGGTAACTACTCATTTGAAATGTCCACATTACCTGATCAAAGACAACCCTATATAGCTTCCCTCTCTCACACACACACATACACACACACATGCATGCAAGGCATTTCTGCATCTGTTTTGCTCTATTATCATTCTTCTGGGATGCATGAACATTGTATGGCATAAATGTTTTATAGCAAACTTGGATGATGTAAGTGAAAACAGCTTTGCTCCTATTTAAAGGCACTTGCTCTTTTCCATAGGCCTGTGCATTCACTGTTGGTTTCCATGGTTAAATGTAGCAGATTTACATATTGGCTTGCCAATTGTCTCTCTACAACTGCACTAAGTCAATGACATCATTTATTAGAGAGATAAATGAGAGCAATTAAGCATCATGACTGTAGCTGCTGAAACTTTCTAGAATGGAAGTGTTATTAAAATGACAAAGTGCCCAGCAGAATCCAGCAAAGACATGTTATTTAATCTCTAGACTAGAGCTGGTCGAGTGACCTCTGGTGGCATTCTTCAATGGTATGTTGTTTTCTTATACAGGTATACAGAACCTTGAGCATGACATGGCAGTCAGAGATGATTGATGAGTCATCTGATTTTAAAAGCTGTATTATCAAAAGTTAGACAGGACTGGTGGTAAACATTATTCTTCCATTCATATTTTGTTAATGTACATACTTTACAACTAGTTTGACTTCTGATACATGACAGTTTCAGGGAGAAGAGCAGTTACTTTTTGGCACACTGTGACCTAGGGCTTTAAATGTTTAAAGAAGTTATCAAGTTATTTAAAAGCACAACATCATTCAATACTTTGCTTTTGAAATTGTGTTGCCTCTGTTTCTTATTCTTTCAGATCTCATTATAGCAGACTGAAGTAAAACTTTGAAATTGGAGAGAAGCAAATCAATTATTGCTTAAAGTCAAATCTTCATAAATGTTTTATTTTTTTAAATAAGATCAGTGGGTTTTTTTTTAAAAAAAGTAGATTTGCCATTGACAGAAATTCAGAAATTGAATAAACAACAAATAATACTGGCCCCATAGGGTATAAGGGAGCTGAATAATAGCCAAATAAAGCTGCATAGTATTCGGGAATCGCTATTCGGCTACTGAATAGATGCTATGATTTGGTATTCAACTTAATAAGTACCTGAAAAATGCCAAAAAGGCATTATTGAGTCTTTGTAAGTTTATCCCTGGGCGATGGGCGTCAGCTCCCCCACTGTTCCCATATTTTATGATATCCCTTGTTGTTTGCTCATATCTGCACTTCCCCCTTGGAGGTGATTCATTCAGCAGGGATGGAGTTGCTAGGCCATTGAGAGGCAGGCCCATGAAAGTTGAAGGGATGGTCTGTGCCATGGGTTTCCAGAAATCAGCCTTGAGGAAGGAGGAGGACAGAGTCTGTACCATCGTGGGCACCCTGTCTGGCCCACTGAGTTGCCCCACCAGGGCCCTGGTGGCAAGCACCACAACCATCCATCCCACTGTGCCAAGCTAGGAAGTGATAGAGTTCAGCGATGGAATGGTGGACCACAGTGCCCAGGCTGCAGAGCTGGGGGGGGGCAAGAGAAGTGAGGTAGGTGGCTGTGGGCTTGGGTAATGGTTGTGGGGCCACTCAGGTGCTGCTCTCTGCTTATGTTCCCCCTCAGGCTCCTTCACCCTAGCATTCACTGGTGATATTGTGGACCATCTTCACACCCTTATGCCTTCGAAATGATCCATGGTGGCCAGAACAGTTATCCTCCAGATGCTGGGCAGAACAGGAGACCCGGAGCAAACAGCTGGGGGCAAGCTGATGTAGCAGGTGGACTTGACAACTGTGGTCAGGCTGCTGGGAGAAGGAGATTTATACCCCACCCTTCACTTGAAGTCTCAGAACGGCTTACAGTCTCCTTCCCTTCCTCTCCCCACAACAGATACCCTATTAGGTAGGTGGGGCTGAGGGAGCTCTCAGAGAACAGCTCTGAAAGAACTATGGCTTCCCCAAGGTCATCCAACAGCTGCATGTGGAGGAGTGGGGAATCAAACCCAATTCTCCAAGATTAGAGTCCGCACACTTAACCACTAAATCAAACTGCCGCCACCAGTAAGCAGCAGACACCCATGTCTGGGCACACTCTCCTTGTCATCTCTCCATGGCCCTTTCTTGGTGATTGCAGCCTTGGCACCCTATGAACTGTGGACCTGGTTGGGATCTCTATCGGGGGGGATTGCTGGGTCCCTTGTCAACTCTGTCAGCTGCCCAGTTACTGTTAGACAGGGTTCTGTTCCTTTAAGGGAATGCGGTGTGCACTACAGATACAGCCTTTCAGTCCATGGCCCCACCCCTTCCCACCTTCCCACATGCATGGAGCTGGGTCCCTGGTCCTGCCAACCTGTGACTGATTCTGTCTGCCCTGCCCATCACAATTCTGCTATCACACCTTGTGACCTGTATGAGACACAATAGAATGGTTACTGGGGATGCTGACATGGTTGCAGTCTTTACTGGAACCGTTTGGGGAGCAGACTAGCACCTCCATGATTAGACTGGGGCCCGGCCACTGCAGCACAGGTGGCCCTTAGGACTGCAAGACTAAGAACATCTACTAGCAAGGAAATCCTTTGGAACTCAGTGGAAATCTGGTTTACTAACAAGGAAACAACATTAAGATTGTTAATGAAGGATCCTTTGAGTTAGTTTGAACACTGGGAGCCTGTCTTAAACCCTCCAGATATAGCAAAGTAGGAATTTATGTAAACTATATTCTAGTTTACATTTTAAAATCAAATACCTCCTTGCTTTGTGATGAAAATACATATGTTGCTTATCACCTTCATGTCACCTCTGTGCATTCTCATATAATATGGCAGAATGACTGCTACTATTTAATTAAACAGAAATCTGGATTAACTCCAGCTGCAGGCCATGTAATCTATCATGGTGTGTTTAGAAAAAAAGGGTGTTCCCCCCCCTTGGCCCATATTTTATTTCAGCATGGAAATCTGTTGTCCCTCAAACTGACCCACCTGCTGCAATATGGTTCCTTTTTTCTTCTGAATAAAACACCTTACAAGTGTCTCACCACAAGATCTTCTGTAAATGAATGAAAATCCACAAACAGCTTCATTTGATGGTACACTAAGTAAAGAACAAACAAAATGCTGTTTGATCAAGTTCAGGGGACAGACTCATTCATCTATGCAGATTCTCATACAAAGACTTATAAATACTGCAGCTCACTGGATAGAGAAAGAGCACAAATGAACCGACTGTTCTGCAGTGGAAGTAGCCAACTACTCTGCCAGCAGTGACCGGGTCCTGATCCCAAGTCAGAAATTAAAATTTACAGGAATATTCCTAAAGGTAATATTGATCAGGGATCAGGATTATGGTGCCCATAAAGGTAATATTGATCAGGGATCAAGATTATGGTGCCCAGGATTATTAGAGTCTGGGTTTTGTTTCTGAAAATGCCCTGCCTCTAATTTCTAAAATTGCAATCAAATTACAACAAAACTGACAGCAAGAGATCAACAGAGAGCCAGTATAAGAAATACCATTAGTGTAACTGAAAATATACAATTTAACATTATTTATAATTGACATGTTGGTTGATAATCTATAATGTATCTGCAGCCCAAACACTGGTTGTTGCAAATCCTTTATTAGGAAGTAGCACAGATGAGATCTCACAATATGTAATAATTATACAAAGGAATACCCTGCACAAATGCTTTAGTGGGCTGGTATAAATTTGTGCATGGTTTGCACTTGGACTACTGGCAACTGTTCAGCTCTATCATTTCCCTTTGTCTAAAGCATCTCTAAAAAGCCCTTCTCTCTCATTCCCCCCCATGTGCAGTTTGGTGTAGTGGTTAAGTGCATGGACTCTAATCTGAGAGAACTGGGTTTGATTCCCCACTCCTCCACTTGCACCTGCTGGATGACCTTGGACAAGCCATAGTTCTGGCACAGCTGTTCTTGAAAAAGAGCAGTTTCTGTCAGAGCTCTCTCAGCCCCACCTACCTCACAGGGTGTCTGTTGTGGGGAGGGGAAGGGAAAGGAGATTGTAAACTGCTCTGAGACTCCTTTCGGTAGTGAAGAGCGGGGTATAAATCCAATCTCTTCCCATATCCCCTTTAATATTCTTAAAGATTTCATTTTTTTAGAAGAGCCACATTTAGTTCCATACCAAGCCACATTTGGATCTAGACCCAGAGGTTGTGGACCCCTAGGCTAAAGAATAAGACTGAAACTGAGATGTGAAGAAAATCAAACGGTTTTCTGAGAGAAAAGGACAATAACATAATTTGCTTGATTGGAACAATAGCTACAAACCTTTAATGAAACCATGGTCATGGTAACTGGGTGAGAAAGAATGAAGGACATGTGGTCATCACACTGAACATACAGACAGCTTTAGGAACTGAGGTCAAAGAGGTTTAAATCCTATTTTCTCAAAGTTACAATCAAATAATAAAAAGGGTTGACTGCCACTGGCCAGAGGGATACCTGCCTAGTTGTCCTCTGGGAATGGGTGGCGTTTGAAAAGAGACTGCTCCTCTGACTCTAATGTGTTCTATCAGAAACTGTTTTTATTCTTCTAAGTCATAGAATTTTAATAGGTATAACATACAAACGGGTCCTTTCGTAAAAAAAGAGGTGCAGGAGCTCATTAGCATAACTTATTTGCATATGCCACACCCCCTGACATCACTGGAAGTGTCATAAGGTCACACATCCCTGACGTCAGGTGTGTCAGAAGGCAAGAAGGGAGGGAGGGGGAAGGAAGGAAAGGAACAGGAAGGAAGGTAGGTAGGTGGGGGAGAGAGAGAGAAGAAAGAAAAAGAAAGGAAGGAAGAAAGAAAGGAAGGAAGGAAGGAGGGAGGAATAAAGAAGGGGGGAAGGGGGGAAGGAAGAAAGAAAGAAAGGAACAGTAAGGTAGGTAGGAAGATGGGGGGAGAGAGAAGGAAGGAAGGAAGGAAGGAAGGAAGGAAGGAAGGAAGGAAGGAAGGAAGGAAGGAAGGAAGGAAGGGGGGAGAGAGGGAGGAAGGAAGGGAGGGAAAGGGGAAGGACGGGGAAAGGAAGGAACAGGAAGGTAGGTAGGTAGGTGGGGGAGAGAGAGAGAAGAAAGGAAGGAAGGAAGGGAGAGGGGAAGGAACAGGAAGGTAGGTAAGTAGGTGGGGAGAGAGAGAGAGAAGGAAGGAAGGGAGGGAGGGAGGGAGGGAAAGGGGAAGGAAGGGGGAAAGGAAGGAACAGTAAGGTAGGTAGGAAGGTGGGGGGAGAGAGGGAGGAAGGAAGGAAGGAAGGGAGAGGGGAAGGAAGGGAGAGGGGAAGGAACAGGTAGGTAGGTAGGTAGGTGGGGAGAGAGAGAGAAGGAAGGAAGGAAGGAAGGAAGGAAGGAAGGAAGGAAGGAAGGAAGGAAGGAAGGAAGGAAGGAAGGAAGGGAAAGGGGAAGGAAGGGGGAAAGGAAGGAACAGTAAGGTAGGTAGGAAGGTGGGGGGAGAGAGAGAAGGAAGGAAGGAAGGAAGGAAGGAAGGAAGGAAGGAAGGAAGGAAGGAAGGAAGGAAGGAAGGGAGAGGGGAAGGAACAGGTAGGTAGGTAGGTGGGGAGAGAGAGAAGGAAGGAAGGAAGGAAGGAAGGAAGGAAGGAAGGAAGGAAGAGGAAGGTAAGTAGGTAGGTGGGGGGAGAGAAAGAGAAGGAAGGAAGGGAGGGAGGGAGTATTGAGGGGGGGAGGAAAGGGGCTTCCCGGGCCGTGGCGCTCTGCCGCGGCCCCGGGAGCAGTGGGAGGGGGAGGGACAGGCCTTGAGTATTGACAGGGGGGAGAAAGGAGCTTACCGGGGCCTGCGGCGCTCCGCCGGCCCCGGGAGCATTGACGTGGTGGGGAGGCCGGGGGGGCGGGGCTTCGTTAAGTGCCCGCCCCCCCGCCTCCTCTCTCCCGGAGCGGCGCTCCGGCGCGCCCTGGCCCCAACGGAGCCCTGCATACAAATGAAGTTCAAATAGACATCATGTGGGTAATAATGTAACTATCAACTCTCAACTGACCTAGTCAGAAAAGTCCCCTTTCAAGTTAATGATAAATATCAGAAGCAAGTCAAGTTTATCTGTGTCAGGATTGGGGAGGGTCTGGGGTTCAGTAGCAGAGCATCAACTTTGCATGCTAAAGGTTCCAGGTTCAATCCATGACATCCATGGCATTTCAAATGAGAACAGTCATGAAATCTGCTAATATGTCTACAACTATCTTAGGTTTTTCTTCAAAACCCCTCTTCCTTGGACAAGCCATAGCTCTGTACCAGCTGTTCTCTCAAGGACAGTCTGTCTCAGAGCTCTCTCAGCCCCACCTACCTCACAGGGTGTCTGTTGAGGAGAGATCCAAATGTGGCTTGGTATGGAACTAAATGTGGCTCTTCTAAAAAAATGAAATCTTTAAGTATCAGGTTCCTCCCAGTTTTTACTTTTTCTGGCACTGGAATCTGCAGGATTTACTAAAATTTGATTCAGCATCAACCCTAAGAAGGATTTGATTTGGTCAGCACCTGGATGTGAGACCACCAGTTTGGTGTAGTGGTTAAGTGTGCGGACTCTGATTTGGGAGAACTGGGTTTGATTCCCCACTCCTCCACTTGCACCTGCTGGATGACCTTGGACAAGCCATAGCTCTGTACCAGCTGTTCTCTCGAGGACAGTCTGTCTCAGAGCTCTCTCAGCCCCACCTACCTCACAGGGTGTCTGTTGTGGAGAGGAGAAGGGAATCCAATCTCTTCTTCTACTACTGCTTCTTATGTACTGGAGAAATAATTGCACTAAATAAATATTGTGACATCAAAACCTATACAGAAATACATGGACCCATACTGCTAGATGGACCCTTGTCATTCTAAGATGAGTAAATAAAGCCCTGTGTTAGCTAATGGCCAGTTTAGAAGAAGAAGAGTTGGATTTATACCCCGCCCTTCACTTGGAGTCTCAGATCAGTTTACAGTCTCCTTCCCTTTCTCTCCCCACAATAGACACCCTGTGAAGTAGGTGGGGCTGAGAGTGAAAGAACTTGTAACTGACCCAAGGTCACCCAGCTGGCTACATGTGGAGGAGTGGGGAATTAATCCCAGTTCTCCAGATTAGAATCCACTGCTCTTAACTACTGCACCAAAAATTTACCAGCAAATGTTGATGTAGCATAATCAGACTAATAAGGCTGGCATTCCCCCATTTCCATTTTGAAAGTCCCTTATGTGGAAATGTTCAGACATGAGATGCTTGTGAAGCCTGGGTTGGAATTCTTGCTTTGCAAGAAAGGCTTTGTAGCAGCCATTGTCTGAAATTCCATACACTGGATGGACTTTACAGGCAAGGTAATTAAACATGCTTGGGTTTAGCATGAGTTGGGGTTTGCCTTCCAAAAAACCCCTGCCAAAACAAACCAGAAATAAAAAGCACTCTGTTCACAGTGGGCCATAGCCAAAGTTGAAATGACCGGTTAGGCTCCCTTTGTTATTCTCCTAGCTTTCTGTGTCTTTCCGGTAGATCAATATGTAGATGAGACTGAGAAATTTTAGGATAACATGATAGCGTAAAACCTAGCTAACAATGGTTGTTGGCCCAGTGCTAAAGCTGTCTGTCCCATCAACTGGGTACATTGGCCAGGGCATGCGAACCGCTGTTCCAATACAAAACAGCAAGCCATGGTGTTATTCCGGCATTGCGGGAGCACTGGAAAGAGGTTGCCCATAGACATACCAGCACAAATGTATAGTTTCAAAAGATTAAACAATAGATTTCCACAATAGAACATTACAGGTTATGCGATTGTACTGTTTTTTGCACTAAGGCAAGAGCGGCTCTGTGTTAGATAAAGTCCCATATGGCAAGGAGCTGCTGGGAAGAGCAGGGAGTGGGTACAGATTAAAAGTTGCAGGAGTTAGGTTAAATTCATGATATCTGAAAATACTCTTAATTGGTTAACAGCTTTCCTGCATATCCTTGTGCCTGGAATATGCCACCTTCTGAAATGAAGCAGAAGTAGAGCACCTGCTTTGGATGTATAAGGTTCAATCCCATGCCATATCAAGTTGTGGCACAGAAGCTCTGGAGACAGCTTCTGTCTGTGTCCCAGCTTAGCATCCGACATTGCCATTCAGAATACGGGTGTCACTTGCATGTGTAAAAGGATTTTTCTCACAGACAGAAGAACTCGTATTCCCCCTCAAACACCAAGGACTCTAATGGATCAGTTCCAAGATCTAGTCGCAAGTCATCAAGTTTTGGACCAGTTGGCAATCTATGAATTTCAGCCCAAATTTATTTCAAAGCAGTCCACTGCCAATCTGGTCCTGAAAACCAATCCCAAAAGGCTAAACACAGCTCAGGATTTAAGAACAATGTTTACTGTGTGCACCCATTTTCTACTGTCCCATGTAGACAACACACAAAGAAGCACCTCTGTAAAACAGGTTGAGAGTCTCTTTTCAGAGAAGAACTGAAGGCTGGGAAAGGGATAAAAGTATTCTTGTGCAGAAAAGCTGTAGTTAAAATTGTATCAATATTCCTGTTATAAACTGACAAACACAGAGCTCAGTGAGGTCAAGTTGTACATGCTTGAGCTGACATGCCAATCTGCCAGCAGTCATATGGTTCTCATATGGCGACACTCCGCAGATGCCAGGAAAATGTGAGAAGTTTCTGGCTCATTTCATTTCAGTCTCCTGAATGCCATGTTTTTCCTGTGTAATATACATCTAATATATACATGCCAATCTGCTCTTCTGTAGCACTGTGAAAGATATCTCACATTCCCCCCTCCCATTATATGCACCTGCATCTTTTATTCCCAGCTTTGAAATGGCAGGAACATAGTAAAAGCATTGAAAATGGTCCTGTGACTTTATTCTGGGATGAGATGGATCGGCATCTGAGACAGGGACCCATTGTGCCATAGCATTGTGTTTATTTGCAAGGAACCATTTTCCATTGACCACACTATCAAAATGCATGGGAACATCAGCCTTGTTAACATTTGAAGACCCAGCTGATGTGTAGATGCAACACCACGACTGTTCACTTGCATCTTTATATCAACAATGTCACAGTTCCATTTCACAGACTGATGGGATCCAATCATATCGGCTAAATAGACCATAATAATTTGGGGAAGTGGAGATGCACTATTTATAAAAAAGATTAAAATATGCATTTGCACATTTGATTATCTTTGGAGCTGTTTACAGTCATTCGTGTCAAGTCCTATGCACTTCAAGAAGGATTTCCTTTCCCCTCCTTTCCTTTTAAGTACTGGGGGGGGGGAATGAGAAATAGATAAAGAGAACCAAGGCACACATACATTAAAACAATTTTTAGAATGTGATTTGATTCTGCAAAACAGGCAGAAACTTCAGCCATTGCTGGATGTTTTGTTCCAATGATTATGTTATCATCTCCACCGCATTTTGGATACAACAGAGTGAAAAGCAAAACATGTTAAACCCTGCAGGATTAACAGAGTGTCAAACACTTGAGAGTTTCAACACTGTTGGTTTCATTTAAGCATGCTTGTGACTGCCTTTGTCTTCACACTTCGAAAGAAAGAAGCCAGACACCAAGTATCTGTTGAACTAGGGTTTCATGAAACCGTAAACAGCTGAACTGCAACAAATTCACTCTTTCTGATCCTTTTAGTCAGGGGTCCTTTAGAGGCTACCCAAAGTGGTTGCACACATTTGCAAACTTGAACCCTGCCTCAGAAAACCCAGTTGTTTCTCAGTTATTATATCCTGAACACCAAAATATACCAAGAGATTACCATTGACACCATCCCTTGATGCTGGTCACCATGTAGGTTCAAGCATCAATGCTCAATACTGAAGGGGTTTCCTTCCCAGGCCCCGGGCCTGATCAGACCACCATGTCTAACTCTACCCATTTGTAGATACCACAGGGTGCTTGATGGCTGGAATCCCCAAACCTACTCTAATCCTGCGAACCCCTAGCTAGGACCTCACCAGTATGAAGCAGGTGACCAAAAGGACTCTTTCCCCAGGCAATTTGAGAAGAACCCACAACATTCCCTCTCACTCCTTTACAGGGCAAGGAAGGAGGCACCAAGCAGAGCCTGACACAGAATGGAGAAGGAGGCATCTGACCAAGCCTAGATCCTGGCCAAGCCAAGCCCAGTCCAGAGAAGGAGGTGTTTGGCTGAGCCCTGTATAGAAAAGGAGGCCTTTGGCCAAGCCACACGCAGCACAGGACTGGCAAGGCAGGCTTGTTCTCCCACCATCTCTTATCTGAGGTGGAAGGATTGCAGTTAGCTGGAGAGGGTTGTTGGTTCCCCACAGTCTGCCTCTGATAGTAAGGAAAGATGAGAAAGTTTTTCCATCAGAAGGCTAGCCAAAATGGACATCAGCCCACCCTATGTCAGAGAAGCAAACATACCCAACTGCTGGGGCAATCTCCTTTTGGAGCAGCCCAACTACTGGGGCAATCTTCTTTTGAAAGAAAGATGCGTGGAAACTAATTTTTCCCATCCATCAGGCAGGAACTGTCCTCATATTTTACAGTCTTTACTTGGGTAGTTAGCACATAGGTTAACATCTAAGGGGAGCATTTTCTTCAGTGGTGTGGACAAGACTGAGACTGGCAGCAGTGGATGTAGCTGCAAGGTAAGTAGTGGGGAGGACGTTGTATTCATTTTATAAGAACATAAGAGAAGCCAATGTTGGATCAGGCCAGTGGCCCATCCAGTCCAACACTCTGTCACACAGTGGCCAAAAACACCAGGTGCCTTCAGAAGGTCCAGCAGTGGGGGCAGGACACTAGAAGCCCTCCCACTGTTGCCCCCCCCCCCGTCAAGCACCAAGAATACAGAGCATCACTTGCCCCAGACTGAGAGTTCCTATCTATACTTTGTGGCTAATAGCCACTGATGGACCTCTGCTTCATATGTTTATCTAATTCCCTCTTGAAGCCGTCCATGCTTGTAGCTGCCACCACCTCCTGTGGCAGTGAATTCCATGCGTTAATCACTCTTTGGGTGAAGAAGTACTTCCTTTTATCTGTTCTAACCCAACTGCTCAGCAATTTCATGGAGTGCCCACGAGTTCTTGTATTGTGAGAAAGAGAGAAAAGTACTTCTTTCTCTACCTGCTCTTATCTTTATTTGTTTGTTTGAAATATTTATATTTCACCTTTTCTACATAGTTCAAGGCAGCTTACCAACATTACCGCAGGCTACAGAATATCATTAAGCACAAATACATCTTTCCAGTCACATAGCTCCATAAGGAAAGGAAAGCCACATTAACAGCAGTGAAACAATATGCATTACAGCTTAATATCATCCCTAAATTGCTTTTGTTAGGAAGGAAGAAGAGTGGAGAAAAGAATGCCTGAATTCCTGCTCAGCTGCCTGGAGGGAGGGAGGGTGCCCTGCCCGGCTCCTGTCTGTCAACATCACAGGGCAACTTTTTTACCCCTCTGAGCTACTACAGAGACAGAAAAGAGCAACCGCAGTAAGCTACTGCAGCCAAGTCAGCAGAAGGTCTGGGAAGAAGATTAGAACAGAACACTTTGGGTTTGGAATGAGGAGGAAGGCGCTGTTCTGGAATTGTCTGGCCCTCTTTTCCAGGGCATTAATTGCCAGAGAATGCCATCTCTGTAGCCTGGACAAAGGTTCAGTCCAAAAAACAAAGCTCTTCTGTAGTGGCTGATTGGCTAGCAGCCCCCTGCTGACATCAGCAGCAGACAACAAAAGTACTAGCAGCAAGATAATAACTGTGGGTTTATATGAACAAGCAGAGCTCTTTAAGTTGTTTGAGTTAAGTTCAGTGGCAACAATGGTTGCCATTATTTGCATTTATCCATTTAAAAAAGATTCTATCTCTCGTTCCTCCTGGACTCCAAACAGCTGTGCTATATATTGGTTACACCAAATATATACTGCCAAAGATACTTCACAAGTGAGCAGGCACATACCAGCCCTTGAGCAGCAATAGCCAGTGAAATTGTTTACTGGTAGGAACATGAATCAAGAGATGAAGGGAAAGTATGCACAACTAGGACAGGGGATGTCTCAGTCAGCAGTGTGCTTGGTGCAAGTACATAGCAGTGTGCATGGTGCAAGTACATAGCTGCTGGCTAGCTAGCAACCCCTCAGGCCAGCAACCACAAACTAGCACGGTGCTGGCTGAAACATTCTTAGCCTCCATTTCAGCTTCCTTCCAATTCCCAGCAGGGCAGGCATGTGGTTCCCTTCTGCTTTAACTGTCCCACCACACTGAAGGTGAGTTCCTTCTAGAGAACTACCTCACCTGTTGCTGTGGTTCTTAATAAAAGGGGATGCTCACTCATTGAGTTAAGCCTGGCTTGGCTTGTTAACGGGTCTATGTTTTGCAGCCGTATCAATGGTCAGATTCTGTACACAATAGTTCAAACAATCTAACATGTGTGCTTCTGTTGTAGTGCAGAGGCAACACCACCAGGATACCCACTAACCTCATAATGGAGTAGAAATTGGTCATAGTGTGTGCGTGCGTGCATGTGTGTGTGTTCAGTAGTTTTCTTAAAAAATAAGGAGAAAAGGTTTTTGTGTTACAACAAGGCAAACTGACACCAAATGCCATTCCAAATATCCAATTTAGTGTCCTTTTTCATAATATTGTATTAAGCTATAGTACAGATTAGAGAATCTCAAACTGCCTCCTCTTAGCATAATTGCATTTTTAAACTGAATGTAAAATAGTGTACCAACTTCACTTAAAGCTGAGTTTTTTATACCTCATTCTTTTACACTGCATAATGACAACTGCATCTACTAATATTTTATACTATCGCAAAGGCTCTTATTGTTGCTTTTCACAGCTTTTGGCAAAGTTTGTAGCTGCAAATGGATTTACTGTTAAATGTGTCCTCTATAATATTTATATTCAAACCAGGTGTGACACAAAGCAGTCTATGAAATATGATAACTCAGTGATTTTGTTGGCACAGCTTCTAAATGGCCCGCTATACAAAAGGGAGGAAAGAGCAACATTGCTTGTCACTGAGCACTGCAAAATGAATTGGTAATGTTAACCCTGGTGTCTTGACATCCTAGGATGAATCCAGCCAAGCAGACAAGAGGTTTGGAATGGGATGTTAAATGAAAGGCACACTATTATTCAGAACTAGAGAGATGAAGGTACAACCAAAGTAATGCAGTTTGGAGATGAGCAGCGATGTAGCCAGAATTTGGGTACTTTGGGGCAAAAGCAAATTATTCATACACTCCTGGACCTTCCCCACCCATTTTTTGTGCAAATACATGTTTTCAAAATTGTGTCCATAGGTCACTGCATACCCAGTCTTCCCTTCATCTTTCCTCAGTTTGCCTTAGGCCCATGCACCCTTTGAAGCCAAGAACCCTAGCACCCTTCTTGTGGGAGTTCACAACAACATTAAGGCATTTAAAAAGTGCAGTTAAAAGGCTGGATCCAACAAGCTTTTCCACTGGAGAAAACAGGAGGGAAGGGTCCATCCAAAAGGCTATGCTGGGGGTCATGGGGCCTGCATGGACAAAGGCTACATGGGATTAAAACTGCAGTAAGAAAGAAAAATGAGCAAGAATGATGCAACTGAACACATTTTAAACAAATATAAACTGAAGATGAAAGCAACAATTGTAATATAAGAATGGCTGAAGATTTTAAAAAGAGAGAATACATACAAGAAAATTCAACCAAATATCTGGGTAAATTTAAAACAAGTTTCCACCTGGTGGCTAAAACTTGATGGACTATGCACCAGTCAAAGCTGCCATGGGAGGGTTGTGCCCCAATGGAGGCACCACCACATAAAAGGCTCGATCTCAGGTCCATCTAAACCCACCTGAACTTGATGAGTAGGGGGGCTCAGATCAGGACCTCTGATGGTGATCTTAACTGATGGACAGCTTAAATAGAAAACCTTTCAAACACCCTGATTCCTGAGCAATTAGGGCTTTAATAGTACGAAGTTCTTTCAAAACTGGTAGGATGTGTTTTCTGTATTCTATGCCCATTTCTAGTTACAATGCTGCATTTTGAACCACCTGAAGTCATCAAGCTGTCTTCAGAGACAGCCCCATGAAGACTGCATTACAGTAATCTAACCTAATCAGAACATGTATTACCATAGCCACATCTCATTTTGCATGGAAAGGCCATAGCTGGGGTACCAAACAAAGTAAGTAAAAGCCACAGAAGATACTTGTGCCTCCATTAATAAGTGCAGATCTAATAGCTACAACTCTTTTCCTTCAAGGTTGACCAATCTTTCATTAATATTTTCTTTCAAAAGCCAGCTTTCAAAAGCTGGTACCCACTGCCACATGGTGATGAATGCCATAAACTGATCATGATTTGTACTCCCTCTTAAATAGTGAGTCTACTTTCACTTAGCTTCCAAAATCCACAATAAGTCAGCCTCAGCAATATGGAGACCCTTAGCAAACATTTGTCAGTTTGTATCTTCATGGCACAAGTTACCCTGGTGCGCTCTCTTGAATTCCTGTTGCCTCTCTTTGCCATTCCTCTTTTTTTTACTTTGATTCTTTGGTGTTTGTACTAGTTATCAGGATGGTGCTCCATTGGGCAAGCAAGGGGCCATTTTATAATCATTATGACAAATTCAGACCTCCTGTCTTAGTTAGTGAAGAATTAAATGTAGGTTTTTTTTCTGCATCTAGATTTTATCAGCACATGGGATTTAGGAAGGAGAGGAAGACAAAGGTTGCTTCTGCTTTTCTCTTAATTTTGCCATATTGCCTGGTTCACAGCTCAAACAAACTGAAACAGCCATCTGGTTGATGTGCATAAAAAAAGAGGGCTTTGTCAAACAAAGATGCTACCTTTTTATTACCCCATACCACATATCTCCTTTCCTCTCTTTTCTATTCCCTTCTTCTGGCATCTTAACTGGGAAGTTCTCTTGCATAAGCCCCATTTAAAATGTTTGAGAACTATAGAGTTCCCTTCAATTCTGGGATTTAAGTGCACAAAATTCCCAGTGGATTTCACCCTAATGCTTCAATATAGCTACAGATAGAAGATGGACAGTTTCCAGTGCTCACAGAGATATATCATTTGTTTACATAGTTCTCTACCACCATCCAGGCCTCCTTTTTTCATTTATTCATTAGTTACTGTCCACCTTTTTTTTTCTTTTTTTTTTTTCTTTTTTTTCTTTTTTTTATTTTTTTTATTTTTTTTTATTAATTTAATATTTTTATTCGTTTTTACAAATACTGTTCATTTCATCCTACTTTAACCAAACAATCAAAGAAAAAAGGGTGTTACCGAGATTACATTCATCATCCATTCTAAATTATCCATCATTATCTATATACTTATTATCGTACCAACAATAAAACTTTTTCCATACTTTACCAAAAGTCTCCTGCTTATTTTTTAATCTTAAATTCAAATTATCTGTTTCAACTATATCTAACAGTTTTTTTGTCATTTCCTCCTCCTCTGGTATCTTTTCAGTTTTCCAGTGTTTCGCATACAATAGTCTTGCAGCTGTTACAACATGTATTATTAATCTTTTATCATAATAACCTAATCCCGTTGGAAGAAGATTAAGCAAACACAGTTCTGGTGACCAGGGTAACTCGAATTGTAATATCTCCTGCAGTATTTTCTTTATGTATCTCCAAAAATTTTTTGCTTTTTGGCACGTCCACCACATATGATAATAGCTACCTATACCACTCTTACATTTCCAACATATTTTATTATTAGACACCTTTGAAAATTTGGCTAGCTTGTCTGGTGAATAGTGCCAAAAATAAAACATTTTATAAAAGTTTTCTTTAAAGGAAGTTGCTTTTGTCAGTTTTATATTCTTTTTCCAAACTTTTTCCCAGTCTTCCAAATTTATATTGTGACCAATACAACGTGCCCACGATATCATATTTGGCTTGATCCATTCATCTTGCATCTTAAATTCTAAAAGCATTCTATAAATTTTTTGTATATTTTTTTCCTCTGAAATTATCCAACATTTGTCAAATTCCGTATTTTCCGTATAGAAGCCATTCTTCTTATCCGTATTATACCTTGTTTTCAGTTGTATCTGCTCCCACCAAGTTAAATCTATACCTTGTTCCTTTAATAATTCCAAACTTTTCAATTCTTGATCTTTTTCTAGCAAGTTTTCATAATTACATATCTTTTGTTTTGATAATAATGTTGGTCTAATAAAAGCCTCTAGGGGTGAGACCCAATTCGGGATCTTATGGTAAAATTCATTTTTGACTTTAAGCCAGACCTTATAGAGTGGGCCCCTAATTGCATGATCTTTAAATACAGTATTCTTCTGGTTATACCAGACCACTGCATGCCAGCCAACCAGAAGATCATGGCCCTCCAATTTCAGTGTTCTTCTATCTTTGAGATTGGCCCAATCTTTTATCCACATCATAGCTGCTGCTATATAATAAAGATACCAGTCTGGCAAACCTAGTCCTCCTCTTTCTGTTCTTTCCTGTAGATACTTTAATTTTATCCTTGGTTTTTTGGTTAACCATACGTATTTTTTAATTATTTTGTCTAATTCTTTAAAGAACATTTGATTTTTCAGTATCGGCAGGGTTTGAAAAAGAAACATGAGTCGCGGTAGGATGTTCATTTTCAAAAGCGCAATGCGCCCCATAAAGGAAATTTGTAGTTTACTCCAGCTTTCTAGATCTTTTTTAATCTCCAGTAAAACTTTCAAATAATTGTCTTTATAGAGAGATGAACATCTATTTGACATTAATACCCCTAAATATTTAACTTTTTTTGTAATTTTAAAACCCGTCATTCTATGTAGTAAATTTTCAACTTTTTCTGAGCAATTTTTTGTTATGATTTTTGTTTTCTCTTGATTTATCTTAAAGCCTGCCACTTGGCCATATTCTTCAAGGATATTTAACAAAGTCTTAAAGGAGCTTTGAGGATCTTGTAGAATAAAAACCATATCATCTGCATAGGCCAATAGCTTGTACGTTTCTTCTCTTATCTTTAGTCCTTCTATTTCTGTCTCCTCCCTTACAACATTACATAACGTTTCCAAAACAAAGATGAATAAAAGCGGAGAAAGAGGGCACCCTTGCCTCACACCTTTTTGAATCAAAAAACTTGCTGTGCTATCTCCATTGAATATTACTTTTGCTTCCTGTATTTGATATATTGCTTTAACCATTTTAAAAAAATTTTCACCACATTCCCATTTTTTGAGTTGTAATAACATAAATTCCCATGAAAGCTTATCAAATGCTTTTTCCGCATCTACAAAACATAACGCAAGTTGCTTATCGGAGTGAATTTCATAATATTCTAAAACGTTCAAAATTATACGAATATTATGGCGTATTTGTCTACGTGGAAGAAAGCCAGCTTGATCATGATCGATTATCTGGGATAAAAAAATTTTAAATCTATTTGCTAAGATAGCAGTATATATTTTATAATCAACATTCAACAATGCTATAGGTCGATAATTTTTTATTTCCTCCAAATTTGACTCTTGTTTTGGGATCAAACTAATTAGCGTTTCTTTCCAGGAAGTAGGTATCTCACCATTTTCATAGATATTTTGTATTACTTTTTTTAAGCACATGCTAATGTTTTCCTCAAAGATTTTATAAAACTCTGCTCCTATCCCATCTACACCAGGTGATTTATTAGGTTTTTGTTTTTTTATAGCCTCTGTTACTTCCATTATAGTGATGGGGTTATTTAAAAAAATTTTCTGTACCTCCGAAAAATTTTTCTTGACATGTTTATCCAAATATTCTTCTATTTCTTTTATATTTATATCCTCTTGTTTATATAATTGTTTATAAAAAATCTCAATAATTTTTTTTAATTCCCCCATTGATGAGCTTTCCTTGCCATTTTCGTTCTTCAGCTTTTTTATGTATCTTTCTGCTCTATCTTTTTTAATCTTATGTGCTAGCCATCTATTTGGCTTATTTGCGCTTTCAAAAGTATATTGTTTCACAAATCTAAGTTTTTTTTCTAGTTCTTCTACTAGATCGCAATTTAAGAGATGTTGAAGTTTTCGTAATCTATCCCTGGAGTTTTTTGAGTTTATACCCCTTTTCAACTTAGTCTCTTCCTGTGCTATTTGTATTGCTAATTCCTGATATTTTGTTCTTCTCTGTCTTCCCAGCCAGATTTCCTGTGATATCATTTGACCCCTCACAAAAGCCTTGAAGGCGTCCCAAACTGTGGTTAACTTCACATCTGGTGTTATATTTCTTGTAAAAAAGTCGTCAAATTCTTTTTTACATTTACTAACAAATTTTTGATCTTGTAACATTTGTCCTTTCATTCGCCACCTATTACTTTTGGGTGCGTCATTGATCGTCAATAGTATCGGATTATGGTCGGCAAAGGTCGCTGGTAATATCTGCACCTCCATTATATCTGATAACATAGTTACCGATGTCCAAACCATATCAATACGTGACCAAGACTTGTGGCGATGTGAGTAAAAGGTATAATCCTTTTGGTTGCCATTCTTGACTCTCCAAGTGTCTATTATCAGAAATTCCTTTGCTAACTCAAAAAAAATCTTTGGTAATTCATTTCCTTTTGTTAGTTTATTCGAGTCTGTTTTCCTATCTATTAATCTCTCAGTGACTGCATTGAGATCTCCTAATATACATAAGTCATCAAATTCAAATTTACTTAATAAATCATATAGTTTAGAAAAAAAATTATTTTGTTGGTGGTTGGGAGCATATACATTGACCACCAATACAGATCTTGAGTACATAAACACTCTAACTAACAAAATCCTTCCATCGTCACTTTCGTATACCAATTCAGGACGGAGAGATTGTTTAACGTATGTCACCAACCCATTTTTTTTCTTATGCTTATTTGCAGCTACAAACTTAATTCCTAATTTTTTTGCTTCTAGTAAGTGTTTGTCTTTTTGTATAATATGTGTTTCCTGAAGGCATACAATGTCTGCCCTCAGTTTTTGTATTTGATGGAAAAAAATTTTCCTCTTATGAGGTATATTCAAGCCGTTAACATTAATTGATAGAATCCTGTTTGTCCTGTTGTGAGCCATTTTTATCTTTTCCATCTACTTTTTTTGCTTGTAATCTTGTGGTTATATTTGAGACCGTTAATCTTCTCAATCTCTTTTCTCTACCCTGTTTAAGCTCTTTCCCTTTTTCTGAAGTGTATTGCATCTCTTCCTCTGATTCACTGAATTCCTCCTCCTGAACTCCCAGTTCTTTTCCATATTTCTTTATAAAGTCCTCCATCTTAAAAATTGATGAAAGATTGTATTTGGAACCTTTATAATAGAGAGAGATTCCCTCTGGGGACAACCACTTATAGTTTATTTCATTTAGTCTTAAGACTGAGGCTAAGTTTAAATATGCCTTTCTTTTTTGCCTCACTCTCCATGGGAGATCTCTTAAAATTGTAACTTCCTTCCCTGAAATTTTCAGAGGGCTTGATCTGGCCTTTTCAAGAATTTTGTCTCGAAAGGATCTTCTATAAAATTTTAAATGAACCTCTTTCGGAAATTTATTTCTCTTAGCAAAAGCAGTACTCCTTCTATACATGGCCTCAATATCGTTACTCAAATCAGTAGTTGTTTCTAAGTCTAACCATTCACTTATTCCTTCAATTAATGTTTCTTTCAAATTCTCCTCTTTTGACTCTGGAACATTTTGTAGCCGTAGTGTTAGCATTGATTTCTCCAGCTCTAATTGCATAAGAGACATTTCCAGTGCATCATATTTTTCACTTAACTCTGTAAATTGCTGTTCCACCACCTCCACCTTTTCACCCACTTCTTTCTGTATATTATTAAGATTTATTATGTCCTTTCTGTTTTCTGTTATCTGTGTTTTAAACTCCGTCATCTGTGTTGTTATTTGTTGATTAAGCAGATCAAATTTTTTCTGTAGTGGTTCTATTGCATTTGCAATCATATTTGGAAGTGTGTTTTGTACTATTTGGTTCATAGCCTCTGACACACCATCTATAACCTGAGCATTTATGTCTTTAATACTCGCTTGGCCCAAGCCCAAGCCTGGTACCCCTGATATTGAACCTTTTCTCCCTCCACTTGCCATTCTTTATAATTCTGTCCTGTTCTTTTTTTTTTTTTTAATATAATCTAAGTATACCAATTTCACGCCCTTGAAATCCTAAACTATGTTACTATTCTTATCTATACAACTATATCTAATACCGCTTATCTATATGCACTATATATACTATACTACTATCTGCTATTTTTTTTTTCCCCCTTTTTCTTCACCCTATTTCTATACTATCTCTATTCTATTTCTATCACTACTCAACTAAATCTTATTATGCTACTATATTGCCTTCACTATCTAAGGCTTTCCCTGGCTTACTCTAGAAAACAAAGAGGAAGGGGAAAAAAAATTTTTTTTTGTTAATTTAAATATAACATAACATACAGTACATGCAGCGTTCTTAATTGTCAAGTCTTTAAATAAATCTCTGTGGGTTTCTTCCGTCTGCTTGTCTTCTTTCTGCTTATCCTTTCTCTATCTTCCTCCTCTCTGCTTCAAACTGTCATGTAGTTCATTAAATGAAACGTTCCCAGGGACTTACACCCGCCCTTGTAGCTAGACTCACAAGCCGTCCTCTCACTGAAGGGAAGAAAACGCTGTTGTTTTTTTTTCTTTTACACAAGCCTCTTACTGCTGCTTCCCCGTCAATTGATTTCACCGAGGCTCCTAGCGACGCTTGAGGCAGCCCAGCCCAGACCGTAGTAGTAGCACACCGATTCAACCGATCTCTCCTTCTCTCTTCTCTTCACGCAACACGTTTCTTTCCCTTTCCCGTCCTCTCCTCTCCCGTTCTTCAAACGCTCCAAATACTTCTCACGAAGCTCTCTCACTCTCACTCTCACTCTCACACTCTCACAGTCCGCCGACCCTCTTCAACCATGAAAAACGACCTCAAATTTCAGGTTTCTCGCCACCCACGGGTCAAACTCTTCTCGCCGCCGCTCTTACTCTCTGGCATCGACTCAGTGGGTCTTTCTCCGGTCGAGGTCCAGGTATTAACAAATTAAACGTGCCGATAAGGTAAGAGGAGAAAGGAAACCTAAACTAATATATTTTAAAGTTCTTATATTTGGAATTGTCTCTTACTCGGTTCCACTCTTCGGCTTCTAAGGCGTCTCTGCCTCCGTTCTTAAGAGTTCTTGTCCCTCTTCTCGCTTCGGCCAGCTGAGCGGAGCGGGAGAGCCGCCGCCCTCTTCGCTCCAAACTCTGCGATAGCCCTGCACACTGACTTCCTCCAAAAGTCTTTGTGTGGGGTTCACCAACTTGGTTACCCCCCGAGAAAAGGAGAATTCTGCACCCTGAGGTGCGGAGCTCAGTCTCGCACCCCTGCAGTCGACGCCACCGGAACCGGATCTTCTCCACCTTTTTTTTTTTTTTTTTCTGATACTCAGTTGATGCTAACATTCTGTGGAATGCATTATCTAGGCAGGAGGGAGCAAGAGTCCTTCTTCCCACCACCACCTTTGCCCATGCTGGTGTCTTGGACTCAAGAGACAGGGACAGCAAGGAGTAGGCACAAGTAGGCACCTCCCTCTAGTCTGTAATGGCATTTGGAGCTCCAGGAATGTGCAGCAGGGAGTCTGAATGCATGCACCTCTTTCCTTGTCTCCCATGCTGCTACCTTAGACCCAGGTATGTGCAGGTCTCGCAGGTGACCCTCCCTTATTGGCTGTGCAGCTGATGGGAATGAGATGCATTTTTAGATGCAAATTGATATCCTTTATCTAAGGTGGAAAAATGTCTGCATTCATTTGGGAGGAAATAGGGTGGCTTTTGCAAGACAGGGCCATAGCTTGGTGGTCCAGCAGAAGCATTGCATGCAGGAGGTCCCAGGGTCAATTTCCACCATCTCTGTTTAAAGGTAGCAGGTGTTGGGAAAGATCTTTCTCTGGAGAGCTGCTGCCAGTCAAAGCTGCCAGTGGTGAGCTAAACAGATCAATGGTTTGATTTAGAGTAAAGCAGGCCAACTGGAGAGCCTCATCAGCTGTATATCACTGCACAACTGTATTTCCCTGGGCAGTTAAGAATTCACTGGGTGAAGCATTGAGTAAAGAATTCCAGTCTCCAGGATCCTATGGACGATTTCAATCAAGGGGCAGCAGGACCAGAGGCTCTCAGATCAGATGTGGTGTGAAATAACCTGCCAATGGACAATCTCTGATGCAGGAAATACACTATGTGACCTTGCTGGGGTTTTTTTATGAGAATGTATAAACTGTGCAAAGTATTTTTGTATACTAAAGAGTACTGCTGTCATGAATAACAATGATGGTGATGTGGCCTTGAACTTTCAAAGCTGTATGAAAAGTCTAGAAACACAAACTGGAATCAGAACCGAGAAGATCCACAGGCACATTTGCACAGGAGGTCATCATCTTAGCATAGAATCCGCCTTTTCTTAAAAAGATATAGGATATGGTAGGACAGCATCTTATGCTGACATAATTTTCTGAACATACAGATTGCTGGTTCCTGCAATCCACAGTACCACTTGGGGAATGACTGAGCAATCTTAAACAAGTATACTCAGAAGAAAGTTCCACTGAGGTCAACAGGACTTAGTCTGTTTTGGATTGCAGCCTGACAGACTAGCACTGATGGATGGTCTTGATGTAAATAAAATGTATTTTTACCCTGCTTTCCTCCCCAGAGGAGAACCAAAGCAGTCTGCAACATTCTCCTGTTTATTCTCACACCAGATCAGTGTGGTAGGTTAGGCTGAGTGAAGAAGAGAGAAGAGAGAGATTGGATTTATATTCCGCCCTTCACTCACTTAAGAGTCTCAGAGCAGCTTACAAACTCCTTTCCCTTCCCCTCCCCACAACAGACACCCTGTGAGGTAGGTGGGGCTGAGAGAGCTCTTTCCCAAGCTGTCCTTGAGAAAACAGCTGGTACAGAGCTATGGCTTGTCCAAGGTCATCCAGCCAGGTGCAAGTGGAGGAGTGGGGAATCAAACCCAGTTCTCCCAGATTAGAGTCCGTGCACTTAACCACTACACCAAACTGGCTCTCTGTGTGACTGGCCCTGGGTCACCCAGAGAGCTTCCATGGTAGAGAAGGGATCTGAACCTCGGCCTCCCAGATCCTAGTCTGATGCCATTCATTCATTCATCCCACTTTTCTCCCACAATGGAGACTTGAAGAGGCTTCCAATACTCTAACCTCTCACTTAGCACTTAGAGTGTCCGACCAGGATCTGGGAGATCCAGGTTTCAATCCCCAGTCTGACATGAAAGCTCTCTGGGTGACCTTGGGCCAGTCACTCACTCTCAGCCTGACCTACTTCACAGGGTTGTTGTGATGATAAAATGGAGGAGGGGAGGATGTTGCAAGCCACTTTGGCCTCCACTGGGGAGAAAAGTGGGGTATAAATGATGCAAACAAACAAACAAATTTGGAAATGCACTGGATGTGTACCTAAGGGCCAAACTACATGCTATACTGGAGATCTGTGAATGGATCTCTTGTGTTTTTTGTTTTTGCGTGAAAGCAGCTGAGGATGCCCTGAATTGGATTGAAGCAGCAGGGCTGAGAGTCTGTTTATACTCCCTTCCTATGTTATTTTCACAATCTATATCACTTTCCTGTCTGAAACATCTGTTAGCCCCACAGAGGTGGACACAATCCAGAATGAAATTCTCATGTTGAAGCCCCATTGAAATGAAAGAGCACAGCTCTTGAAAACAAAAGCTAGTTGGATTTTTTGGCTGTTGTGCTCCCCCACCGTGCTACGTTAGCTAACGCATGCCACTCCAGAAGGATAGAAATCGCTTATTATTATTCGCTCATCTTATGCCAGTTAAAGAGAAACTGAGTATTAAATGGAAGGTACATCTTTGGATGTAAATACAAATGGATAGTTTTCAGTTGTTGCCAAGTCCAGGGCTCCCTGGCAAATTTGCAGGATTAGTCAGGATCTGGCCAGCTTCCACCAGGTACTAAGTGCCATTGCAAAATCAGTATAGCTGCAGCATTCTCAGAATCTCACAACATCAGGTCGTAGATCCGACCTTATGAACTCCTAAAATGCATACAGTTTATAAAGATACTCAAAGTGGGCATAAAGATTGTCTTGATTAGAGGTGGATGAATTACATGGGGAGAAAAAGACAATCCAGCATTCAGACCACAGTACAGTGTTCACTTCCAGCCATATAAACACCACCGGCAAAATGCTTTTCCCTTTCTGCATAAATTAGAATTGTATTATTGATCTCTGCTTTAGACTCAATCAAGTCGGCGGAACTTATCCTAAAGATGACAGGTCTGTTTTCTGCATTTGGGTGTCCAAAACACCTGCCAGCTGTTTGTCCATTGAATTGAGGACATCATGTTTTCAATTTCCTTCAATAAAGCGATGAATCTGGCAATTTGCTGGCCTGCTTCAGCTAAACAGAAAGGACAATTTGAGAAAGATCATAGTTCAGGCTCAGTCAGACGGAAACGATTGAAAACAGAGAACTGGCCGCTACGTTCCCTCTTTCCCCCCCACGCAGCTTGCTGTCGCAGTTTGACTGACAAACTGACTTTTTTTGAGGTGCTCATGCCCATTTCAGTCAGAGTTTATTGAAGGTGATTTTGATCTTCTCCATGAGGCCACAGCAGTGGCCATGCCATCTGTCACCTTGATTGCATCGTGGATTCTCTGGAGAGAGTGCGATGGCTCCTGATCATTTACAGATTGTGCTGCTTTCGCCTCCATAAGGACCACATGCACAGAGCCAGATGGTGAACATACACGCTTATTATAAGTCTTTATCTCTGTGCAGGAAGGAGAGGCACCATTAGATCTCCCTCAGGAACCCCGCTCCTCTCTACCATCATGCCGCTGTTCAGCAAATACAGTCTTCTTCAGCTGTCATCAACCTACCTCTGAAAATTAAAAAAATAAACAATAATTCCATCAGCCGAAGCAGGAGACAGGCAAACCGTTCTCTCACAAAGCTGTTTCCCATCCTCCCCCACGCTCCCCTCCCCTCCCCGACTGTCAGCACAAGGTAGAGACACATTTGTTTGCAAATAGATAGCATTAGCAGGGGCTTCTGATTAAGTATAAAACAAGGTTATCTGGAGGGTTACATGCTCAGTTTATTGCATTCTATATGGATCAAGAAGCTCCTTCTCCCCCGGTTTTCTTTATTTTAAACGTAGCAAGTGGAGGGGATTGTTTGCTCCAAGCAAAAGTCTGTCCCCCCACTGTATACTTTACAGAAATCACATTTTAGAAAAGTACAACTCCTGTACATCTGAACCAAGAACCAGTAATTCAAGGCAAAAAAAGAGGAGGCTTTGCTTCTGGATTTACCCATCTGGTTCAACAATGGGATGGAAGCTGGAGCATTGACTTGGAGAAGTTTTGCCTCCTCGAGCCTTGCAAATATCTCAGAGGAGTTGTAATGAACAGGCCTGTTGCATCCCACCTCCATCAGCAGAAGCCTGCATCCATTAACCCCTATGAGGAGAGTAGAAATAACTGGCAATAGAAAGGCTACTTATAAAAGGGGCACCCACAAATATGCAGATATCTAATCTGTCTGTGTAAGGACTAGACTAGCCACCCTGTATCAAAACCACAATCTTTGCATTTATTTATGGAGCAGATCCATTAAATTCAGTAGGATTACTCTAGAGTACCATTTCTAAGAAGCACAAGGTTAGATCCAGCAATGCCTGAATGGAAATCTAAGCATACTTAATGCAGTTATGCTTGCATAAATAATGCCAGATATGCTACAATACCTGTTGATCCTGATAATTATTTGTGCAGTAATTATTTGTGCAGTGTCTTGTGCAAGTGGAAATGCAATTAAGGATACAGTAAGTTTAAGGTAAGACAAGATTTTTTTACGCTTGGCCAAGGGTTACAGCTCATGTGGAAATCATCCAATGCATCCAGCCACATGTCTGCTGGGCTTCTTTTCTTGTCAAATCCAGCAATACTATGATGTTATCATACCATACACGACACCGGACAACTGTACCTTTATTCATAAACTATAGTCCTTAGTTATAAACTTTGTGGTAGAATGTGATGTAGCTCATTGACATTACATGCTGCAAAAACCACTATGGCTGACACACATTTTACTGTTATAGGATTTTTCTTCCTTCCTTCCCCCCCCTTTTTTTTTGCCAAGCCTGGAACGTCTCTCAGAGTGGAAGTCTGGCCTCCTTCCAGTATCAAGTATCTTCCCTAAAACACATGGTGATTATTTTTTCCTTCTCATTTCAAAAACATGGATCTTTTGGAATTCAGACTAGAGAGATGGAAGAAATAATTTAGATGTTACTGTCGCTATTATTAATGCTATGAAAATCCCTAAATATCAGATCTGGAGAGGTAGCTATATTAGGAGGCTGCAGCAAACACTAATGGGAGTCTTGTGGCCCCTTAAAGGCTAACAAAATTTCATTCCAGTCTAAGCTTTCGTGGACTAGAGCCCACTTCTTCAGATGCAGTGAGTGGATCCTCACTATGCTGATACTTTATGTAGCATGAAAAACAGGGGCATGGAATTCAGGAAATACTAATTACATAAAATTCAGATCCAAGAAAGAAAAATACAGTGTCAGTGTAATCTGAGATTTAAATACCAAAATTAGAACAAAATTGTAGGGAGATGGTAGGGCAATTCATTGGTTTTATTAAAATGTTGAAAGCTTATGCCACTAAATAGGAACATATGTGTCCCTATGCTAGGATTCCAGTTGTCCCTGAAGGAAGAATGAAAGCACAGAAGTTAATGGAATGGGTGCTGGATAGGGTTGCCAGCTCTGGGTTGGGAAACACCTGGAGACTTTGGGGGTGGAGCCTGGGGAGAACAGGGTTTTTGTGGGAGGGACCTCATCAGGATACAAAGCCATACTACCCTCCAAAGCAATCCACAAGAATAACACACAATCTCTAAACACACAGTATGAAAAAAATTTACAGGTGAACTGATGGAGGTCATCTGGAAATCAGTTGTAATAGTGGGAGATCTCCAGGTGCCTAGATGAACAATAAACTGATGCTCAGTCCAGACAAGACTGAGGTGCTGTTGGTCAGTGGCAAAGCTGCTTGAGGACTGCAGAGTCAGCCTGTCCTGGAGGGGGTTGCATTTCCCCTGAAGGAGCAGGTTTGTAGCCGGGAGGGGGGTGGATCCTGGCCTATATTTGGAGGCCCTGGTCTCCTCTATGGCACATGGTATCTTTTATCAGCTTTGGATGATACACCAGCTAGGCCCATTCCTTGAAGCATGTGATACAGACATAGTAACCCATGCTCTGATCACATCCAAGCTGGATTAGTGAAAATTGCGCAGAAGGTTCAGTGGCAGGCTATTGGGACATTCAAGTTTACAAGGAATTCTGAAAGCATCACTTTCCTTATCCCACAGAAGCGAATACATTCCAACTACCATATTAAAAAAAATCTGTTCTTTTTCAGTTTTCCAGGCTTCATGTTGATGAGATTGTGAGCCTCTTTTTTTTACATTCTCTTTTAAATTGCTCTAATTTTTCACCATCCCAGGCTGCCAATAGAAATTATTATTTTGCTGACGTTAATGCTAACAGAAAACATCTCTATAGAAAGAAAGTTTCTAAATGAGTAAATACAGTTAAGAAGAATATATGTACTGTCACTCAATGCAAAGGCAAAAAAGTGGGGTCATATGTTTTGTTGATTAGGTAAACCACTTGCAAGTAGTCTGGGGGCTCGCAAGAGAATTCCCTAGGTATCAGCTCTGAACATACCTTACAGAGCAAAATATGGGCTTAGATCAATAGAGCATTTCCAAGAATGGAAGGATTTTTACCTGCATAGCATGATTCTCTTTTGCTGTAGCCCAAAAAACCTCCCCCTAAATGCTGCAGCAGCAGCAGGAGGAGAGGGGAGGGGGGACCACACAGTTGTGCTCTCAGAAATCTTTCCATCTGCAGAAATGCTGTATTCTGTATTGAATCCAAGCCATGGGCTACTTTGTCAAAGCTAAAGGATATTTAATATTGTGCCCACAGCAGCATAAATGTTGTATTTTATTTTTATTTTTATTTTCTTGCTATCTCCCCTCGCCTCACACATATCCTAAACAGCAAACAATATTCTCACAGGATTTTGCACAAGAAATGAATTCAATAGCAGTTTTAATTCACAGGATATATTTCAGACTTTGCCTCTTCCTTATACAAATACCAACAGCAGAATCCATGAAGTCCAAGTAGAGGTGCAAGTCCAAGCCCAAGTAGAGGTGCAACCAGAAATGGTGTTCTGCAAGGTGATACTGGATCAGAAACAAACCCTGAAAACTCACAGGTGCATGTGTAGGGCTGTGAATTACAGTTAATTTGAGGAAACTAACCTACATTATAACACTAAATAAGGTTGCCAGCTCCAGTTTGAGAAAATCCTGGAGATTTGGGGGAAGTGCCTGAGGACAGTACAATTTAGAGAGGGGTTTCACCTAGAATCTACGTTATATAATAGAGTTGCCCTCTGGAGCTGCCATTTTCTCCAAGGAAACTGTAGTCCAGAGATAAGCTATAATGAGTGAGGACCTGCAACAAAATGTTGGATATTATTAATGTCTTTTTCATAATATAGTTGGTTACTGTTTAAATGGCTTTCTTGCAGTAACTGATTTGTTAGTTTTTTGGATTTTCTGATTTTGGCAGGGCATCCTTTTTTGTGAGGAATTTTTGGCATTGCATTGCTTTGTATGGTACTGATGAGGGATTGTTGTTTCTGACAAAAAGGGCAAAGATTCTTTCAATTGTTCTGAGTGATGCCCTCTTAAGGGAGGAGGCAACTCTGTGACAGCCTTCTGTGAAGGGAAGGGAGTTACAGTTGGAGCCCACTTTCCCCTTTTACCCTTTGTTTCCCCCTTTTTCTTTTTCTTTATTGAACACTGGAAAGAGAGCCATCTAGCCTTGTTTAGTTCCCTTGTACATAATCAGCCAGCTGAATGAAGTTGGCTCAAAGAGAAGTTTGCCTGGGAATTATAATCACTTTTTTATGTGAGGTAAGCAGAGCTTTTTTTCTGGAGGAATGCACTGGAACGGAGTTCCTGAATCTCTTCAACAAAATTCTTTTTAAAATGTTTAAAAGTTCATGAGTTTTCAGTATACAGATTGAAAACTTCATTTCCCTCTTGAGAGTTCTAGCACTTAAAAGAAAAAAAAGCCCTGGAGGTAAGATTTCAAAGATTGCCTTACTGAGCTCTGCAGGTCTTGAGGTGCCACTCTCCTTCTGAGTGCCCCTTCCAAAAGCAGTTGTTTAAATGGCCATTGGTTTATCAATGGTTCAGCCTGAGGTACCTTTGCTTGTTCAGTCTCTCACCTTGCCATGGAGAATTGTGTGTTTGCAAGGCTCCAGTCTTCTTCACCCTGGGATGAGTCCATATTCACCCACAGCACCACAGCTGTCTTTGGCAGTTTATTTGTCTGTCAGGGTTGCTAAGGAACATTTTTAAAGGTGGTGTGTACAAACTGACACTGGTTGGAGAAATCCTGTCTCCTCTCCATTTGCCCCCTACCTCTCAGTCACTGTGCCCATCCATTCATTAATGATGCCTCAGCTGTCCTTTCGTAATTTCACTCTGGCTTCTAGTCAGTCAGAAGAGAGAAGCATTGGGAAGAAGCAGTTAGAAGGTAAAAAGGATGATTTTAAAGGTCAGTGGAGCCTGCAGCTACAGAGATTGGGGTGAGAACAATCCTTGTCTCCTGCTTGCAAAGCTTTACAGTTACAGGCTCAGATGTCATTTTAAAACTTCCTCCTGCTATTTAGCCATTCATGCTGCAGGAAAAACAGCATTGGAGATGGGCGAGTGGTAATGAGGAATCCTCCCCAATCCCAGCTCCAGCTCTGCTGTTGCTTCCTCCCCTTTTTCTCCCCCCATTATTTTTCTCTCTGTCTGTGTGTGTGTGTCTTGAGCTGGCAGTTAGAAGCCTCCCCCCCTAAGAAAATTTTAATGGAGCCCACAACTAAAGAGGTAGGGCTCCTTTTAAAATGTCCTCCTGCTATTAAGCCATTTATACTACAGGAGGAATCCTCCCTAATCCCAGCTCCAGTTCTGCTTTTACTTCCTCCCCTCTTCTGCCACTCATTCTCTCTCTCTCTCATTATCAGCCAGTCTATCTCTCACTGTGGATGCAGTGGGGCTTGGAGTAGATCCCTGTAGCAACCATTTTAAAAGGTATGGGGGAGAGATTCAGCCTTCCCCAAGTTTTTATTTTAAAAAATAGGCTTTTTCTGCAAACCCAAAGAGTTTTCTGAGTCTGTAGAAAAACCTTTTGGGGAAGAGTGTGCTCTCTGTTTGTGAAATAAGTATCTGCAGGCACGGAAGACTGTTGAGAATTAGATATATAGATTCCAGGAGAATTCAGGCCACATTTGGAGGTTAGTAGCCCTAACTGTAACCACAAATGCTTTCAATCTAGCAGTCCCACATCCATTAATGCAACCACCCTGTACCAATGCTGTATTCAAGATGCAGTAGTCAGTATCTGTCTTCCTCATATAATGTAGGCATTAGAGAATGCAGGTGATTTAGACTTGTAAACTAGAGAGAGGGAGGGAGGGAGGGAGGAAGGAAAGAAAGATAGATAGATCGATCATTTCAGCATGGATAAGACTGCTACAACCAGTCAGTACTTTTGAATGTTTTGTGATGTCTTCCACATCAGTTGGTCTGTCCCAAACACCCTCTTTCAAATTAGGCTACCATGTGGCTATCAGTATCCCCTCTTGTAGCAAGAATTATAAACTGTGCTCAAAATCTTTGATTAATCTGATTAAGATAGTGAGTGACTAATCCATTAAGCTCCGCATGAGTGCAGTTATACCCGCTGTGCATCAGATTTGCAGCTACTAATCAGCTAAGTAAATGTTAAAAGTTAAACAATAAACTCTTCCATATCCACTTCTAGATTATGTCTTTGGCTGGTGACCTTTATAGTTAAAAATTGAAATAAGAGCATTAATAAAAATAATAAATTATCTAGGGTAGCAATTCAGCTTTTACAGGCATATCAGTCACCAAGGACCTGTTAGCACTTCTCACTCTTTAACCACTTTAATTATAAATTAATAAATTACAAATTAAGGCTTTGATTCTTTCATTGTGGCAAGTCAATAGAAAATGGGTTTCTTGTCCAGTTAGCATCCCCCAAACAAAACAAAAATTCCACCAGTTTATAATATGGGTTTGATTTGGCCTTCTTTGGCTTTCCATCAAAGATACCAAGCTGTTATTGTCATTTGCATAGATCTTTTACTTTACAGTCTGCCTTATAATATTTATTGTTTCTGAGCATGTAACAGCTTTTTGAGATAGGTCACTGTTATTCCCATTTCAACAAGCAAGAAACTTGAGTGGGGAGGGACAAAAAGAATGAATTGGTCAGAAAACCCAACAAGATTGTAACAAATGCTGGCCACACTTGAACCCAGTTCTTCCCATTCCTGCTAAACTCCACTGGCAGTAACTTTTAAGTGCAAAAATCTAAATCAAATGTATTTTAGCACTACAGCTATTTATTTATTTATTTGGGGTTTTCTTACATTCAAATTCTGCGACATGGTCATGTATATGTGCAGACATTGTATGTCTAATAACAAAAGTATAAACTAATTAACCCTTCAAGCAGTAAAATATCACTGCACAGAGAATAGACTAACAGGCCAGCATTAAAAATAGTTGTTTCTGTCACTCACTGAATGTCTGCTGAAATAAGAAAGTCTTGACTAATTCACAGAAAGTATAGATGACAGCTTCCTGGGAGAGGGCATTCCAAAGGGAAAGTGAAACTACTGGAAGATCCTGATCGCTTCATCCCCTCATTCTAAACTCAGGCAAAAAGAGATGTGGTAAGGCCTTTGCTTAGGAAGGGTTGCCAACTCTGGGCTGAGAAATACCTGGAGATTTTGGCAGTAAAGCCTGGGCAGGGCATGGTTTGGGGAGGAGTTTGTAACCAGGGGCAACACTGGTTTTGGGCCAAAATTCTATGGTAGAAGCTAATTCTACCATAGAGTTTTGCCCAAAAACCAGAGCATCACCCCCAATGTCTCTGATATGCCTATGGCACTTCCAGGTCATGCGGGCATATTGCATTAATTTTCAGCATTCCTTCCTGCTCCCAGTAAATCTACTTCCCATCCAATGTTCCCTCTAAGCTGTGGAGTCTTGTGAGCAAAAATTCTACTTTGTGAGCTACTGGCATTAAAGTTGTGAGCAGGCAATTTGGTGACTGCATAAATTAGTTTGCTCTGGAGCCATCCTTCCTGAGCTAAGACAAAAATGTGTGATCCAGAAGCTAGCTCACACTAACTCAGCTTAGAGGAAACACTGTTCCCATCCCCCACCGGCTGCTCCAAGGGACATGGCAACCCTACTGTAATCTGGAGAACTGGGTTTGATTTCCCCATTCCTCCACATGAAGCCTGGTGGGTGACCTTGAGTCAGTCGCAGTTCTCTCAGAATGCTCTCAGCCCCACCTACCTCACAATGTGCCTGTTGCAGGGAGAGGAAGGGAAAGGCAATTGTAAGGTGCTCTGAGACTCCCTAAGGTAGAGAAAAGCAGCATGTAAAAACCTACTGTTCTTCATTTAAATTGATTTCAGAGGATGGATATTTAGTTAATTCCATGATTTTGTTGTCTAAAGCTTAGGCTAACTGAAGTGACTCAACTTGGTCCTGGAGAATCCTGTCACTTCTCCAGTTCTCCATATGACTCCTTTCAACCTACCAGTTTCTTCTCTCTTGCATCATCACTGTTAACCTAGCATAGTACAGCACAGTATTTACAAGGTTATGACAGTATGACGATGTCACTGTGCCATCATAATTTCACAGTGCCATATTACTACTGGAAATTTAGTAGCGATCCTATCTTTGCCCTGGGGACAGAATTGTTACTAGAGAATTATATTGCACTTGGAGTAGAAAATGTTTTAAATGCTGAAAAATTACTACATTTTATTGGCTGGGGGGTTGTGTCATGAGCTACTTTGGGAATCTGAAATAGGCCAAAAGGCAGGATACAAAATACATACAGAGAGATTTTGCCTGTGGGAGCCAAACCAAACAGGGATACATCTAACCTAGAAAGTCCTTAAATCTTGCACTTGTACTGTAAATCTTGTATTCATCTCTGTTTGGTATTTTCTACTTGCACTGTTTCAGATTACTCAAATGATGGGAACAGTTTATGTAATTAGGACTTTGAACATGACCCAAACTCTCCCTGGATGTTCAGAGTCCTATTATCTTTAACCTCCTCCACCTTTGTCAGTGAACTTTGACCTCAGAACCTCAGCTGGGGACCATCAGCTGAGTGAAGAGCAGAATTGTTTCTTGGAGCTTAACAATCAATGAGCAGTTTATTAAGCCCTCTGGACCCTAACAGCCTTTGGCTGCAAACATATGGACATAGAATTTACATGTTTGTGTTCTCCCCCCATTTTCTAATGTAACAGATTCCCTTTTTACAAGAAAGTCCTTTTTGGAAGATATTCTAAGAGAACAATTGAGAAAAGGGAGCACCAGAAGATGCACTTTTTAGAAGCTGGTACTCACTGCCCAATCCTTAAATAATTACCTGTAGGATACTGTGTAAAAATCTTCCGAATGTTCCTTGAGGCTACCCTGCCTATTACATTGTTATCTCACCCTTTCTTCAAGCAGCTCAGAGGACCCTTCCTCCATTATAGCCCCCCAAAACAACCCTACAAGCTATGCTAGGCAGAGAGAAAGAGAGTAAATAGCCCAAGATGAGCCACAATGAACTTTGTGGCTGAGGGAGGTTTGAGCCTGAGTCTTCCCAATCTTTGTCCAACATTCCACAATGGCTTTCAACACTTAAAAGGGGTCTACACAAGCATGATTCACACAGAATGAACATGCATGTGTGAATCAGCTCTCCTCAAAGAAGGCTTTTAGATTCACCCTAGCTTCACCTATCCCTTCACTGCAATCTAACTCCCCTCCTCCCCACCATTCTTTATTAATCTCTCATTGCTTCTCTATTAATACCTTCTAATGAGAATTATAAAGACTTTTGACAATAATTGTGTCACTGACATGCTGTAGCATATGAGTGGCACTCAATAAAAGCTCACCAGTAATCATGATGGTGTTAATGAGAGTTGTAAGGTGAGAATCTGCCCTTGCTATTTACCCGGAAGCTGACCCACATTATCAGGCAATTCCCCAAGCCAGAAGGAAACATCTGCAGCACCTCTTCAGAAGACTGTACAGACACTTCACAAGCAGGTGGACTAGTGAGCATAGCAGCAGCTCAAAATACTGGAATCTCTGACCATACCTAGTTTTAGACACTGACCACATGTATGGAGAATCTGGCCAGACCTTTGACCCAACGTGCTAGTTTTCTTCATGGAGGAGCCACCATTTTACAGAGGAATAATTCAAATATGAACCCTTCACTTGAGATCTGAAAACATCCAAAGAAGTTTGTACCACATGATTTTTCTGATTGGCTCTCAGCTCTTTCAGCATTACTCTGCAATGCAGAAATTAGTCTGGTTCAGCAGACATTGCATAGTGGTGACCAAATGTATTTGCCTCAGTTGTCTAAAAGAAAAGAGGAGCTCTCTGATGTCAGTTGGAAAAGGACATTTCCCCTAGTGTAATAGCTGCTTTAAAAAGGTGTAAGAAAGAGGATGAATGATTTAATCCTGTGCGCACGCACAGTGTAACTGGGCATTGAGGCCTCTCTCTTCCTAGTTTGATCTCAGTCCCATGAGCCAAACTCTCATTGTCAGGGGACTTGTTGTAAGTAATGGTCATTTGTGTTTCATAATTATCTTGAATAAACACAATTAGTTCCACATTCTGCTGTTTTCTTCCTAAGGCATCTGTAAACATTCTGAACTATCCTAGCAAACAGCTTTTGGCAATCATTAAAAAAAAATCCAAAGCAAAATTGCTCTCTGTGGATCCTTTTAATTTATTCCAAGGAGCGTGCCCAGAGGAGTAATGAGGCCTCCTAGAAAAAAATGACGATGATGAGGGGTGTTATCTCCTACTTTGTCAACTAATGCAACCTAGTTCAGAGTATTGAACAGAAATTTGAGACCACAGTTCCCTTTCTGGGTCTTTTAGAAAAAAACATTTATTTATGGAGGTGCTTTTAATTTGCTTGGCTCCACTCAAAGAGGACTCTTGGTAGCTTACAATATTAAAAAGACCAGCAGCAGAAGAAAATCATAAGTTCTACCCCAAAAATTTAAATACAAGTTACTGAACTGATACACCTGCCCTTAACAAGCTAATCCACAGAACAGGAATGGGGGCAGAGTCTCTCCCCCAAGCACCTCCTTCCTTCATTCTAACAGGCCAACTTTATCTTTGCAGAACCTGGAGGGGAGGGGCAGAGCAGGTGGTGACAGCACTGCCCTTGACAGAAACTACAGTTGCCAACCTCCAGGTGGAGCCTGGAGAACTCCCACTTATGCAGTTGCTGTCCAGACTGCAGAGGTCAGTTCCCCTGGAGAGCATGAGTTCTGCTTAGAAAGCCAAGAACCCACCAATTTACTGCAAGTTTACAACAGTGTTGATAGTGGAACAATGATGCAAAAATGGGGCTTGGATCATGTAGCATGGGACAGTTGCCAGGAAATGGGTTTTAGGGACAATGTGCTTTGATATGTTTAGCAGCAGAAATGAAACATACAACTGAAGACCAAAAGTGAGGTCATGATAAAGGAGCAAAATGCAACAATCCAGTGAAATGTTCTATGAAATATTAGCAAACTGTCAGGTTGCACAATAAGATAACATTTCCTAATGGTACATGTAAAAACCTTCTGTAGTTTCAGCTTATCAATTAAATAAAATAGAAACAAAGATACCAGCTAAAGAAAAAATATAAACTGGGGGGAAATGTATCATTTGTTCCAAAGAGAAGAAGTTATGACAACTTTTGTCCTACAGTTGGACTATCACATCTGAAAGCAAACTTTTGGAGGCACACTCCAGAACGCTGCCAAATTAACAAGCTGTTCTGTGCTGCAAGGGACATATTTATGGACATACTTTCAACAAGACGTACCTAGTGCGACCAAGCTGTGCTGTACTAAAGAGCAGAAAGTATTAGAGAAATAGATTTTTTTTTACATAAATGATTTCACACATGGAAATTATTAAATTCAGATCAAGTATGCAAAAAAGCCACTATATTAAAAAACAGATTTGTCATAATCAAGAAGTTGGTCCTTACAATAGATAAAGCCAGGAAATTTAAAATTAAGAACATTACTCCATTATTACCCCATGCTGTGATAAAAGGCACTCAAAATCAATTAAGGACCGTCTTGACTCCAGTTTATTTTATGGGTGTTGGGTTGCATCTCTGCATTTTTAATGAAACTTGGAGTTTGTTAATGTGCTGTTTTTTCAAGTAAGAATGTATTTAAGGGGCCACCAATAAGTAACGTAAATGCACATGCTAACAGAGAGAATAAGGGAAAGGGAAAAGAGCAGTAAATTCTATCGGCATTCCTCTGGTTGTGATCACACACACTAAATGATCCACTTTCAATCCACTATCCAACTGGATTTTACCAGTTCACCGATCCTGTTGAAAAGTGTATTGAAAGGGGATTATTTAGTGCATATGATTGCAGTGTTTCAGATTGCAGTCTAATTCCAATTCATGACACTCCAGCTATTGAGAGATAACAGAACAATATGCATCAAAGCTCTAACTCTATACTCCAAAACAATCAGTTCTCACTCACTGATAAAATATCTTCTTCAGATTTGGGGGGTAAAGAGGATGAAGGTGGTTTTCATTCTGGTTTTTCTGTGATTCAGCAGTTTTTAGCAAATGTACTGGTTGCCATCCATGGTGTATAACAAGATTAATCTGTTAAATTATGGGTGACCCTTCACCACCACCACCATCCTGCTAGATTACCACAACAGTCACTAGCCATGACTCTAGTGATACTGTCACTAGAACCACAGTCTGAGAAAACCCTTTAGGCTCTTCCACACACACTGGATAATACACGTTCAATCTAATTTAGCAATAGTTTGAAACTGGAAAATCCACTTGCAAATGAATGATAAAGTGCATTGAAAGTGCACTATCCAACATGTGTGAAGCAGGAACAAGAATTCATTCGGTTTATAGATAGGATCATACCAGCAGGAAAAATAGACACTGTATTATCATCTATAAATAGTTCCTCTTTTCAAAAAAAAAATTGTGAGATGAGGAAAGGAGACTTTTGTTTAAACAGAGGAATAACTAAGTGGTTGTTTGGTCAGTCAATATTAATGTGAGTGTATGAGATCTAGGTTGAGTGTCTCCTGTTGCTGGCACTTTAGGTCTGGACATGGCTGGGGGCAACTGTCCTTGGGTGTGAGCTGGAGGATAAGACCCAAAGAATTCTTGGGCCCTTGGCTCTTAGCCCATGACTCATAGCCTGTGGCCCGATGGGCCAACACAGTAACCAGCCCAGATCAGGAAGTGTTGATTTTTTTTTTTTGCTTGTCTCTTTATACTGTGGCTGCAATCATACTTGCCAGAAGATCCGACATAGGTGCAAATGCCCGACAGATCAAAAGGGTGAGATCAGACAACAACATCTGGGAAGCATCCTGCAGCCATCAGCAACCCGCGCTACTCCTCTGCAGAAGCGGAGTTAAAAGACACAGGAAAATCCAGTAGTAAACGGGTTGCAACGGGCCACGGACAGACTTTCCCCTGTCTGATCATGCAAGCATGCTTCCAAACTGGGATGGTCTGATTAGGCCATCCCAGCTTGGTGCCGTTCCCCCTCCCTCTTTGCAGTATGCGCATCATTGCATACCTATAGAGGACCCTCAGTGCGGAGGTGCAATTTCTCGTTTATGCATATGGGAAACAAATGGGGAAAAAAACCCAACTCACCCACAGTTGTGTCTGATCACACAGTGACGGGCTGGGCCCGCAGCAACAAAGGGCTGTGTGATCTCGCAACCATGGGTCCAGTCCTCTGGAGGGAATAGCCTCACTTCCCTTTTGCTTCAACTGGCATGTGTGACCACAACCTGTGTCTTATTTCAGTTTATTTAAATTGTATTAGCATGTTTTGTAAACCCCTTTGGGGGAGAAAAGCAGGATAAAAATACTCTCGATCAATCAATAAAAAGGCTGAGTGAAATCTCAAGGAAGCTTGATGCAATTTCATCATGTTTTAAAATGACTTAAGTCCCTTAAGCAGTTGTGGATCCTGTTTCCATATCAAGTTGATACTGATACCAAGCAGGCCCTCAGTCAAATGCAGACTGCACCCATCACCTTATAGTAGAACAAACAGAAAACAGAGACATAATGTTCCCTACAAACTTGACTCTACCCTGCCCTCTTGGAGGTTGCTTGCATATACTTTCAGCAGAGGATCTTTAAACAGAGAGAGCAGCTTGTTTCCTTGACAGCACAGAATGAACTATTTTGGTTTTCTTTGGTCTGTGTCTGTTCAGCATACTGTATCCATAGAAATAGCTTCTGTCCCAAAAGTACAAGCATGTTTTATTATATATGCCCGAAATAGTGTGTTAATACTGCATTAACTTGGCACCGTTCATAGTCTGAAAAGTCTCTAAAACCAACTTTGAAGATTTCCAGAGCTATAAAGCAGGCCCTGTGTGTTTCATTCCCAATTAATCAATTAAGCACTAGTATAATAACCATCATGGCTCATTTTGTCCATGAAGAATCTAAAGGTGCAATACACAAAGAACTGATGCTTCCATTCAGCCTGTGCAAGAACTCTGTTTTATGTTGATACAGGGTTGCAGACTAAATATTAATGTGAAAAGCTTGACTTACTTTTGGGGAATCTAACATGAAAATATGTATAATCTAAGCCTAATGCACAAATACAGACCAGTTACCATTTTGACATAAATGCACCAAATGCCAAAAGGTTGTTTATTTTATTTACTGGGAGGTTTTTAGTCACTGCTTACTCAAAGGGTCTTGCAGCAACTTACAACATTAAAACCATATAAATAAGGTAAAAGCAACATAAAAACAGATAACAAATATAAAAGATTCACATTAAAATGTTAAACTATTAAAACATGTGGCTAGCACCATACCACAAAAAAAACAAAACAAACATGTGGATTACCCTCGAAAGGCCAACCTAGACAATTCTGCCTTGCATGCCCTGAGGAAACTAAACAAGTCCAGCAGGGCATGGGTGTCATCCGAGAGTGCATCCCACAGGGTAGGGGCCACAACTGAGAAGGCCCTTCCCCAGGTGTCAGCTAACCGAGCTGTCCTGGGGCCAGGCACCTGCAAGAGGCCCTTAGAGGATGACCCAAAATCTGTGCTTCTCAGTTTCTTTGAAGTGTGACTCAGAGGCTTAATGAAATGCTTGGAGGAGGTAATGGGACAGACAAGGGCCAGTAATCTGAAGTTCAGTCCAGACGAGACTGAGGCACTGTTGGCCAGTGAAGAAGCTGCTTGAAGGCTGCAGGGTCAGGTTGCCCTGGAAGGGTTCACACTGCTCCTGAAGGAACAGGTTTGTACCTTGGGGGTACTGATCATGAGAGGGAGGGCAGGAAGGGTTGCATCACTGCTTAGTTCTTGTGGCCCTTTCTTACATGCCCATGGAAATGCTGATCATCATTTTGGGGTCAGGAGTCCATTTTTTCTCCAGGCCAGTTTGGTTGGAGATCCTGGAGGTTTTTGTCATCTTCTGGGCATGGAGCAGCAGTCACTGGGGGTGTGGGGAGAAAGGTATTTGTGAATTTCCTGCATTGTGCAGGGGGTTGGACTAGATGACCCTGGAGATCCCTTCCAACTCTATGGCTGAGGTCACACAGCACAAGATTCTCAGTTAAAATCCCGCTTGGATTTTAACTCTTTTTTTTCCTTCCGGGTTGGGATGTTTACATGTTTACATCCCAACCCCGGCAGTGGTGGCGGCGGCAGTGGTGGCAGTGGGTGAGGCACCCTTCCTGCTCATAGGAGAGTGCTCTATGCCCCTCACTGCTGCTGCTGCCACCGTCATTGCTAGCCACCGCCTCCAGCTGCCGCCACTGCCAGCCACCACCGCCAGCCGCCGGCAGACCAGTCCCAGCTTCCTGGCTCACCCTGTGCTCTGCTTCAGGCTCCAACCCCTGCAGGTCACCGCCTACTAATGTTTTGGGTAAGAGAGGCAGGGGGGGCTAGGTGGAGGTGGAGGTGGCTGGCGGGGGGGCTGGGAGCAGAGCGCGGGGTGGGTTTTTTTCCCCATTTTTGCAATTGGGCACTTGAGGGCCCAAGCGCCCAACTGCAAAAACGGGGGGGGGGGAGGGATGGACAATCTGAACAGCCCTCTCTCACAAACATTGCAAGAGAGAGCTGTTCAGATTGGCTCACCCACGCATCCCTTCCGCTAAGACCCGGAAAATACTCGTTTTTCCAGAGGTCCTTTAAAGCAAGAGAAAAGCAGAAGGGTTGCGCAAGTGAGTGAGCCTCGGAGTGGGATCCATGTGAATGGGCACGTAAAAAGCAAGAGGAAACAGCTCTAATTCCCGCTCTTAAGTCCCGTGTGACTGCGACCTATGATTCTATGGCTGCGGCCACACAGCCCCTTTAATCCGGGAGGGAACCCCGAATTTAAAGGGGCCGCATTTTTCTGCCGCGGGTTGGGATGTTTACACATCCCAACCCCGGCGGCGGCAGGAACGGCTGCCCCTGCCAGCCACCCGCTCGCCCCAATGCCTCCCCCCTCCCCTTACCGGAGCACACCCAGGCAGCTGTTCCCTCCATGCGCTCCAGCGACAGCTGGTGAGGGGCTCCTCCTGCCCGATGCTCATTGGGCGCGCCACGAGGCTGGGCTGCCCAAGCGATTGACAGGCTGGCTGGCTGGCTGGCGGAGGCGGCCGTGGCGGAAAAGGCGGCCGCGGCTGTGGCAGAAATGGCGGGAATGGCGGAGGCGGCCGTGGCAGAAACGGCGGGAATGGCGGGGAATGGGGAGCGGAGGCGGCCGCAGCAGCGGCAGAAGCAGCGGTGGTGGCCAAGGACCCGCCAGCCGCCTGGTGAGTCTGGGGTTGTTGTTTTTTTCCCCTTTTACACTGGGCGCTTTGAGTGGCCAAGTGCCCAAGTTAAAAGGGGGGGGAAATGGCCGGGGGGGCATCTGGACAGCCCTTCTCTCGCAATGCTTGCGAGAGAGGGCTGTCCAGATACCTCAAATGCGGGTTCCTCCCACAACACCCGGGAAAACACTTGATTTTCCCGGGGTCGGAAAATGCGGGAGGAACCCGCATTTGAGCCCGCTTCAGCGCGGGACTTGGGGCCGGCCGTGTGGTCCTTTAAATGTGGGAGGAAATAGCCCTTCCTCCCACATTTAATGCCCGTGTGGCCGCAGCCCATGATTCTACTGCTGGATTCTGGCCTACTGCTAGAAGCTCAGATCTCTTCCTTGGCATGTAGTATTTTTTGTCAGTTTCAGTTTATATTCCAGCTATGGCTGTTTGAATTTTACCATATAGGGTTTCCAACTCGGGGTTGGCAAATTCCTGTCTAGTTTGGCTCTTAGCCACCAGGTGAAAATGTTGACTTGCATCCTGCTGAGAATTTCTGCAGGGACAAGGACCAGAGGCTGTTTCACCAATTCTGCCCCTCAACAGGAGACCTCTGATTCCCTCAAGCTACTTGGGGGGGGTGTCTCCATCTCAGGCTGTGGTCACACGGGCCTTAAATGCGGGAGGAAGGGCTATTTCCTCCCGCATTTAAAGGGGCCGACCACACGGCCCGGCCCAAGTCCCGCGCTGAAGCGGGCTCAAATGCGGGTTCCTCCAGCATTTTCCGACCCCAGGAAAATCAAGTGTTTTCCCAGGTGTTGCGGGAGGAACCCGCATTTGAGGTATCTGGACAGCCCTCTCTCACAAGCATTGCGAGAGCAGGGCTGTCCAGATGGCCCCCCCGCCATTTCCCCCCCTTTTTACACTTGGGCGCATGGCCACTCATGTGCCCAAGTGTAAAAGGGGGGGGGGAAGAACCCCAACTCACCAGGCCACTGCCGCTTCTGCCGCTGCTGCGGCCACCTCCGCTGCCGTTCCCGGCAGCCTTTCCCCCTGCCGCGGCCATTTCCGCCGTTTCCGCTGCCGCTGTTTCCGCCGCCACCGCAGCTGCAGCCACCGTTGCCGTGGCCGCCGACACTGCCGCCACAGCCGCCGCCGTTCCCGCTGCGGCCGCCGACACTGCCGCCGGGGTGGGGATGTGTAAACATCCCAACCCGCAGGAAGAAAAATGCGGCCCCTTTACATCCGGGATCCCTCCCGGATTAAAGGGGCCGTATGGCCGCAGCCTCAGGAGCAGCATTTGGCAACTTGTGCCTCCCCCCCCCACTGAGACTCTCACATTTAACAGACTGAGGAACAGTACTTTGAGAATGGCTGCAGAAGAGGTATGTGAGGAGGAAAAAATTGTTTTCTGTTTGGTTATTCACTTCTTTAATATTGGGAATACATTAGAAAACACCTTAATGTGTGTGACTTTGGCTCCCCACCCAGTTGTGATAAAGTTCTCTTGAGGACTGTGCCTCGCACCTCCCCTCCCATAATTCAGTGCCACACAATACAGCATCACATCACTGAGTCCACCATGAAGATGCGGCACCATTTTAACTTCTTTTTCTTTTCCTTTTAAATTCACTGTGGGATCGGAATCACAGCAAAGGAGAATGAGGACCACACAGCTCCTGAAAATGGCAGCAGCAGGGGATAAAGGCTCTTACCCCTACACCATTGTCCCCAGTAGGATTGTACCCCCACAGTGATTTAATTTTTTTAAGCCTTTAAAATGATGCTGCATCCCCATAGCAAACTTGGGGACTCAGCACTGTGTAGTTTGGCTCTCAGTCAGATAAGGGAAGGCATCCCTGTTTCTATAGGCAATTAAAATTTACAGAACAGGTACAGGGAAAAGTGAATTCACATTTCAGCGCATCTTTTGAAAAATGCTCATGGGAGGCAAGGGGATTAGTTTTTCGCAGCTCTGAAGCACACAGGGCCATTCTGCACCAGGCCTTCTTCGACGTTACCACTCAATATATTTCGGCGCAAGCAAGCGTTTCCGCATAGTTTGCATCGGAATTAGTTAAAACCTTGATTTTTCAGGTTCGGGAAAATGCGGGGAATTTCCACAGAAAAATCGGGTATTAACTAATTCCGATGCAAACTATGCGGAAACGCTTGCTTGCGCCGAAATATATTGAGTGGTAACGTTGGAGAAGGCGCTGGTGTGGAATCGCCCACAGATAAAGGAAACTAAATTCTTTCCCTATCTTACCTCTGCTGGAACCATTTGTCCCTGGCTGGCTAACTTCCTGCATCTGAGCATGGCTATGCATGTGGGTGGGTGTTTGCTCTTTGCTATCATGGAGGGAGGGGCAGGAATAGAAAAGGCTTAAACCCTAGCCTGTGGAGTACTCAAGCTGCCTGTCATCACCTGGCTGGGGCAAAGCCTGGACCTCTGTTTCCCACCACTGCCTGCCCTGCCTGTTTGCCAGCAAGTGCAAGAAAACCCTTTGTACTGATGAATACGGCTTTCCAATCACAGGGCAGCAACACTGTCATCTGTCTCTGCCTCTGCCCCCAGCCAAGCTTTACAGCATGAACAAGCAAAGCCTTTGCATCTGCTTAGCAGGTGGCAGGTACAGCGTTAGAGCGAAGAACAAGGCCCCTCCTTACAGTATCTGAAAGTTCTCCCAAAGAAGAATTGATCAGTGCAACGATAGCTGTTCAGATTGGACAACACCTCTGTTACATACAGATCTCTTGTGTAATTGCCTGGGGAGCAATTGTCTTGGTGCCCATGGAGACTAGGGCCAGCAAAGGCTCTTCCCCTTCAGCCCCTACAAGCTTAATAGGGAGCTGCCTCCTGGAAGGGAGTGCCTGGAGAGAAAGGGCTGACATTAAGGGCAGAGCTGCTGCTGCTACCTTATCTGCACCTCCTCTCCCACATGGAGTGATCTGTTGATGACAGATTTTATCAAATGGGGGAGACCACTCATCAGGCTCCATTGCTGCACACCAGCTGCTTTGAATCTACACTGAGTGGAGAAAAGCAGGTTAAAAGAACCCAAATAGATAAATATCTCCCCTCTTTTCCTCTCCCAACTTCTAGTGCCCAGGAAAATGAAACAGTAATGAAGAATAAACAGGCAGATTTGAAGGTTTAAGGCTAGTCCTGAATATCACAAAAAAAAAAATCCTGTTCTGACTTGGAGTATTTGCAGCACTTACGAATACACATGGATCTTGCTTTGTACATTTCTGACTCAGTGTTCTGAAGAGTCCCGGGGTTTCTCTTACCCGACATGTCAGGGAAAAAGAGAAAAAGAAAAACTATCTCAAATTAGTCCTATGGATTGTAATTCTTCAGTCGTTTTATCCTGCCTGCCATGCAGTAAAGTGGTATAGTAGTTTCCTGCATGGGAACGACCCTACCAACACTCTGGCAGGTCTCTTTGGGAAGTGAATGCTGGTGCAGGGGCCACAGAATTCACAGTGAATTGGGCTGCCCATTGTATTGGAGTCTCACAGAGAAATCCCAAATCCTCTTTGATGGGATAAAAGAAACAAAAGAAGTGGTAGGTTTGTTATTTTGCCTATTCTAAATCTAGATAACGAAGCAATGCTGAAAAATGCCTCTTCTATGTTCAACTTTAAGCCACTTCTTACTGGGAGAGAGTGTTAACAGGCATTGTCAGATGAACTATGCTGTATCTCTGTTAAAGGTCAGCTCAGCATCTTTTCAAAACCAGATTTCCAAAGAAGTTTTCCTCCCATTGTTTGTCTCACTTTCCTTCCTTTGTGGCATCCTTATGTCCAAGGAGAAGGCAATTCTTCAGCCTTCCAACTGTAGTGTGCTAAAGTGAGGCGGGCGAACAGTGGGGAGGCCTGCCTGTGCTGCTGTCCTTTGCCTGTTCCTGATTCCATGGCCTGGGGCAACGGTTTGCATTTTTAGGACAACAGCCGGCAATCTGCAAGCAGGAGACCACTCGTCAGGCTTCATTACTGCACACAAAATGACACAAGTGAGCCTGTGGTCACAACTGTGCTTATGGTGCGCTGAAAAGCCATTACATCTTTTTTGCAACAACAACCTCCCCCCCCCCCCCCCCCGCACAAAGCCCTGCACAAATATAGAGGCTGACCAGCTCCATAAATTGCTCAAAACCTGACAGGTCAGCTTATTTATGCAATGTGCTACCTACACAATGCCATTTCTTGATTGAAGCTCTCATTACAATCCAGTGGTTGCTCTTGGTTTAATTAAGGCTACTCTGTTTTTCCAGGAAATGATCCCTTTTTCCTTACACAAAAATATAAACAATTTCTCTCTATCATACTCATAGAGCAGCCGGAATTGTCAGCTTGACTGTCTGATTCTTTTCTATGTTAATAAGGCTGAGACCATTGTTCAAATCAAATGACTATTGACTTCCATGCTTGGCAATTATAAAACTCTTTTAGTTGTGCTGAAAGAGTAAATTTTCAATTTTTTAATAAATCTCAATATTCCTTCGCTATGAGAAAATGGTTGCAAATACTCAATTGGAGTACAGTTATTTTCATATAGTACCTGTCTGGCAATGTGATCCTGTCCTTATGGTATGCCTGCTGAACAAGGCTCATTGAAATATCTCATTGCATTAGCAGAACACAATGGAATGGCATAGTAAATCAGCATAATTATCACAATTATTAAATATCATTGTGGCAGCATAGTTACTATTGTGGTGTGGTACTGCTGAAACACGGGGCAAGTAAACAACAATCCACACTCCCACAAGGCTAGGGGCATCCAGCGGAGGAAGGCGCTTCATGTGGCACAGCCATGGCATGGCTCATGCTGGTCTGCAGTGGTTCCTGAGGCCTCCAGGTGTCTGGGCAAATTCCCAGGCTGCTGGCCAATTGCTGGCCTTTTGCTGGCTCCTCCCTCTGGGATGAGCTGTGGCTGGGCTGGGTGAGCATCAGCTGCTGCCCAGCCCTGGACCTCCCCTATTTAAAGCCGAGCAGCTGGTGGCCAGTCCACTCTTCTTCAGACACACCCTCCTTACCCCCCTTTTTGTTCCAATTCTCACGAGTGTAATTTCACTGAATTGTCTTTGTCACAGCTTTATGGCAGTTTTAGGCATTGGGCTGGATCCATTTGTGGGAAGGCTGTGCCTACGGTGCCCACCTCCTCAGGTGGGGAGCCCCTTATGGGGTCTTGGGGGTTGAGCCATTTAGTGGCATGCCCAGCTCAGGTACAGTGGCCTGGCTCCACTCCCAGGTGGCAAGGGTTCTATGCAAAGGCTTGTTTCCTTGTGGGAGCACCTGCTTATCACTCCTGGTTTCCCCCAGCACATGGGCTGGGAAGGGGTTCATTGGCCAACAGTCACATTGCTCAATGCTTGGATACTGCCCTGTGTTGTGCCAAATGCTCCAAATGCTGTAATCAATAAAGCGGTGGCCGGTTTTTGCTCCAATCTTCTGTTGTTGTGTTTACTTCATTCTAGTTCCTGTTTCTTTCCTCGCTTGGTGCCCCACAGTGCCCTTAGGAATGCAATAACAACAACCACAGCTTCATTTATAGCCCTTCTTTGTCATTGAGATGCAAGGCAAATTGCAAAATTACATAATTTTTTAAAAAAAAACCCAACTCAAACAGCAAAACAAAACAATGTAGTGGGGCTGGAACTGAAGAACTGGAAAATAATGCATGTGAACAGGCAACAAAATGAGGAATGTAGACAAAAAACTGACAAAGTTCTGTGGTCTTTTAGACATGATGGAGAGATCTAGCCCCTTGCAGCAACACATAAACAGCCAAGGATAACAAAAACTATAGAAAAGGCAGGTTGTTCACACTAGTCTTGGAATGTTTATAGGAACTTGATATCTGGGTTCCCAAAACAAGCATCCAAAAGACCAACTTTATAATTGCAACTGCAGCTGTGAGGACAAGGTAAATTCAGGCTCATCACAGAATCTCAACAGAACCCAGTCTTTCCAGTTTAGCTAACCTCTTCCTTAGACTGTGATGTGGATCAAGATGCTGGGTACATTTATATCAGCAAGGACATATTTCTGTAGAAAATACTTCAGGGAACACAACCATGTGGATTGAACTTTACCTGGAAGCAGCATTAAACTTTTCCCAAGGCCTTTGGGGTTCAAAATTCGTACAGTGCTGTCACATTGATTAAATGTCTGAGCCTTGACAGAAGGTCCATCAGCTATAATGCTTAAGACCATGAATATAATGAAGGCCTAATAACAAACCTATGGGCAACTCCATTGCAAACACAATGGGGAAACACATTGCCAACACATTGCCAAAACAAAGACTGTTGTACTGAATAATTAAGAGGAAGAAAATGGGTAAGCAGTACTCATCAGTTGCAGGATTTTCTGTTGGTTCAGCCTATGATCACACATAAATATGTGAAAGAACGTGTGATGTTATGGCTAAAACATGGATTCCAATCCATACTCAGAAACCATTGCATTAAACTTTAGTCAATGTTTCTTGGCTTCAGTTTACTGTCTGTAAAACAGGAATGATAAACATGATCTATGTTGTGGAATGTGATAGGAACTAGAAACCTGTGGTTGCCCTTGTTGCTGGTGCTGAGCCTTTGGATTGGAGCCAACCAATGAACACATGAAGCTGCCTTATAGAGAATCAGGCCATTGGTACATCAAGATCAGTACTGCCTACTCAGACTAGCCATGGCTTCTCAGGGTCTCAGGTAAAGGTCTTTGACATCACCTCCTACCTGATCCTTTTAACTGCAGATGCCAGGGACTGAACCTGGGACAGATGCTCTACCCGTAAACCACATGTATGCTGTGCGTATATCTGTCATGGTTAATTTTCCATCATATCCAAGATGGTCATGGGAAGCAGGGTTTTGTTTTACACTTTTACATTTGAGCCATATTGTGTAAGCAGGGCATAAGGTGCTGGCCCATTTTAATGCCAACAAGAGATACTATAACTTTGAGTCCCCAATTAAGTTTTTCCTCTCCTGGCAAAAGTTGTTTTTTTTTGTCCATATTTTCATTTCAGCTGGGCTGAGTGGGAGAAAGAACTCTAAGGGAGGTCTTAGCAGATGGTTGTCACAAACTGCATACGGCAATTGAGAATTAGTGTGCAAGCATATGCAACCTGGTATAGTATGAAACATTCCAGCATATGAATGCTGAAATAAACCAGCCTGGGATGGGATTTTTCTTCTTATTAATAGTGTAATTTGACTTTTCTTTCATTTCCTGTATATGTTTCGGTTTTTGGGCCTACACTAACTCAGGAGTCAATCATAATTCCAGTGCATTTGTTGGGTATGTTTGAAGCTTGGCCATTTTAAATATAAAATAACAACTATGAAATTAAATTCATGTAAAATAAAGGATGCAAAGAGCACATTTGAGATGTAGCATCATATCTTTCTCTGCCATCTTCAGTTTAGAAATGCAATCCTAGACTGAGCACATTATTCCAAATAATGCATATAAGATCACAGTGCCAGGTTCTCTGAATCAAAACCACAACAAAAAAAGGTGCAAAGGGGAGTACAGTGACATTGTTCCTGTCCTTTTCAATCGGTTAATGGGTGTTAAAACTATCCATATCACCTTAGTACTGATTATATACTTCAAAAGACCATAAACATTTTAACATTTTCTTTACTAACAAAAACTGAAGAGACGAAGGGTGTTTTCACACAGGACACAAAAAGCAGGCTGCCAGTGCTAGACAGGAAAAAGGGAGCAGAATAATGTGTAATGTATGCACACTGTAGCCAAGGTAGTTTCCACATTCCAACGGCAAAGTCATGCAATAAAAAAGCACTTTTAGGAGCCCATACAAAAATGCCATAAAATATAAACTTGGCAGAGAAAGCAACTTCATATGTTTCAACAAAAATACCATTAATGTATATGTTAATATTCTGTTTCATGTGCTATTTTAGTATATGGCCTCTCAGTGCCAGGACATGCAGTAAAACAGGCAATCATGTGATCATCACATTGGACAGCATACAGGGAGTGTACACATCCATACACGATAACATAAGAAATCAATCATGTATGAAGCACCATGTAATTAATTGTTAACAAAACCATGTTTATGCTTGATTTTCTCCTTTTTCCCCATAGGCAATTAGTTCAACCCAGTGACTGTTTGATCTTCTCTTCTAAATTGTGATAGAACTTGCTTGCTTCAGCTGTCTTTTGTGAATGACATGTTGGATTCCTTCAAGTAGCAGCGTTTGCTTCCTCTCGCTTCTTGATTCTGCTCTGTGAAAAGGTTTTGATAGGTGTTTGTCAACTAGAAATCCTAGGTAAACAGTAGGAACTTCAGGCAACTGTTCAGTCCTGTTGCACTATGATCCACCCAAAATCTACCAGCCTGACCTCTGAAGAGCATAGCACAGTAACAAAGGAAGATGCTTACAAAACATTGTCAGTGCTTCTTAGCCTTCCTATATCCCCTTAACTATGGGTCACAGAAAAAAAGAGGCAAGGAGAGCAAGGAGAAAGTATAAACATTGGCACACAAGACAAGACAGAATTACATACTGGTCGACCAAAACACAAATCAACTCAAAACTACAGGAGTCCACCAACATGCACATAAATCATTTATAATGATAATCCAAGACTACGTCCAAATCTCATTAAAGTATATGAATCCTTAATCTATTTTGGCAAAAGAGAGCCAATACACATTTTTTCTTTTTATCATAAATTACAGTTCTGTGGCACTGTGCAAATATTACCAAGCTGTAAGACAGCTGTGCTCCATTAAAATGTGTAATGGTCGCTGATTTCTTACAGCACATGGTCATCAGGCTGAATCTACAGCCAGTAATTAGGAAGATGAAATGTTTAATTGTGCCTTAATTTTGATAAAATTTATCTGTCACACATCCCGTAGTTGAGCATTATGCTCACAAATCAATGTCATCAGGCCTGAGCACCAGACTCTTGTTCCTGACAGATTCATTTGAATATCAAACTGCACACAACCGGCAACCAGAGGATAGGAACATGCAAAAAAAAAAAAAACTTTCCCTGACACAGCACGGCTCCAGTGACATATGTCTTGCCACCTACTTTAAAAGCTAGAGAGGTCAAAAGCAAAAGGCTGCTAATGTTCCTGTCATGTCTGGCAGAGCGACAAACATGGTGTCTCTGTGTGGGGAGAGGGATATTTTTTTAAAAAAAAAATTAACTTCACACTATTTGTTGAACCTCCAGGGTTATTTCCCTCCCACCCAGCCTCGCCCCCTTTTGCTGAATTTTCTCATTCTGCTGCAAACTCGAGCAACGCAAAAGCTGGGGTCTATTGTGTGTGCCAGCAGCGATCATTTACTTCCCTGCTGGCGTTGCAGCAGCAAGCATTACAGCAGTCACTCATGTGCAGATTATTACCACACATACAGAGCCTGAGTCATTTTATTTAAAATGTGGGGGATTGTGTGGAGCCTCTGCTCAATATGGCAGAGGGCAGTTTTCAAGCATGCCTGCTGCTATTTCAGGGCTGCCTGCTTTATTTTTAACAGCACCGTGCAAGCCACTTACATCCAGTACTGATGGAGATGACACAAGAGCAGCCGCCACTGCGCAGGATGCTCCACAAGGGAGTCTCTCTTTCCATGACCCAAATACCACGCTCATTTGCTTTCTCGCTTATGCCACTAACCAAGGTTGCCCTGACCTGGATGGCTCAGGAATGGAAGCTAAGCAGGGTTGGCTCTGGTTAGTACTTGGACCGGGGATCACCTCGGAAGTCCAGGGTTACTATGCAGAGGCAGACAATAGCAAACCACCTCTAAACATCACTTGCCTATAACTCTGTTAGGTCATAATAAGTTGGCAGCAACTTGGTGGCAAAAAAAAGGTTGCCAACCAGATGGGGCCTGGATGCCTCCTGGAATAACAACTGATCTCCAGACCACAGATATCAGTTCTCCTTGAGAAAATGGTGTCCTCAGAAGGCACATTCCTGCTGAGCACCTCCAAAATCTCCAGGAATTTCCTAACTCATATTGGTTCCCAAGGAACCAAAAGCATCATTTCTCAACTGTTCTGTGAGATGGTTTGCCCAGTGCCACACAGGAAGTTTCACAGCTGAACCCAGGTTTGAACTTAGGCTTCTCATATCCCAGTTCTAGCCACTATGCATACTACTTCTCATAGCTTTGCTTGTTTTCCCCAAAAGCATCTGAAGACATCATAAGGAAAAATTCCAGTTCTAGGGAGATTTGTGGAAAATTATCTTAAACAGCTAGAGTTAGGGCATAATTGTCTTTAGTTACGTTGAGGACCCTGGAGCATATGGACAGCTGTCTTTTTTAAAATCAGTCTAAATAAACAGTGTGTCTTCAGAGTCTCTGTCAAAGTATAGCTGCTTATATGAATGATTAGAAAACTGCATGAAAGGTGTTCACCACTAGTATAGCATAGAGACAACTTCTAACTTCACAGATCTCTGCCATGTGGTCTGCATCTTTTGATGGTCATAGTTTTGAGGTAGTTTCATTTTTGTAGGTACTTTGAGTAAAGAATCAGTAACAATTTATCTACAGCCTGGTGAGTTTGTCTCAGAAGCAAATCCTGCTACATTTAATATGATGTACTTTCAGGCAAGTGAGTGTAAGCATGAGCTGGGCAGCCCAGTCCTATGATCCTGTTATGCTAATAGCCATAGGGTTGCCAGAGTCCAGGTGGTGGCTGGAGATCTCCCAGAATAACAACTGTTGTCCAGGTTACAGAGATCAGTTCCCCTGGAGAAAATGGCTGCTTTGGAAGCAGGACTTTTTGGCATTACACTCTACTGAGGTCCTTCCCCTCCCCAACCCCTGGTCTCCCCAGTCTCCATCCCTCCCCCCCCCCTCCCACAAATCTCCAGGTATTTCCCAACCCAGAGCTGGCAGCCCTACCAACTATATGACTGGGATTTCAGTGCTATGTCAGTTAATGTTGTCATGATCCTATGCCCCCTCAGCAGTAAAGCACGAAACAAAAAGAGACACAGCAACAGCTACTCCCAACAGTTTTATTGACAACATCATCAGCACACAATAATCAAAATCATGTTTATTGACTACACCTCCATGACTGACATGCATGGGAGGCACCAATCTATGCATAGAGGCAAGCGAATGACCACATAACATCATCCACACAATTCTCTCTTCTCTCTCTCCCATATTCACACACAGACCAAGTAATCAGGAAGAGCTAATACGCATTTCCGCAGTAGAGGCCTCCATGTTGTCCTGGGTAGCTGCCACAGAGCTCTCTTTCCTGGTCAGTCAACACCAGTTCAGGACTTGCTGCTACAGAAGCCATGCTGATTCTTCCTCAACAGTGCTTGTTGCTCTATGCTTAATAATTCATTCTCCAACAATTTCTACCACTTCTACCCATTTACCAGAAATAGAATTAGGCTGTCAATTCTTCCAATTTTCTTCTCTGGATCTCTTTTTTTAAAAAATAGCATTACATTTTATCCTTATTATTAGGAGGAGGCCTGCACAGATAATCTATAGACTGTCCACTGCTGTTGCATCAATTATGCCAGAATTGTATAACTCCAGCACACCATAATGTTATGCCAGCATAAATCCAACACAACAGAATCAAAAGTAAAGGTTTCCCTTGCGCGAAAGCCAGTCGAATTCAACTCTAGAAGGTGGTGCTCATCTCTGTTTCCAAGCTGAAGAGCCAGCGCTGTCCGAAGATGTTTCTGTGGTCATGTGACTGGCATGACTAGACACCAAGGTGCACGGAACTCTGTTACCTTCCCACCAAAGCAGTTCCTATTTACCTACTTGCAATTTCTTGCTTTTGAACTGCTGGGATGGCAGGAGATGGGACCTGAGATGGGAGCTCACTCTGTCACGCAGTGCTCGGGTCTCAAACTGCCAAACTACTGATCTTCTGGTCTACAGTTCAGCGTCTTAATCACTAAGCCACCGCACAACAGCATTAGCAGACAGCATATGTTCCCCAGCAGACATAACTTAGGGATAGGATCATACTGTTTTGCACTGATATGACTGGAAAATGGGGTGTAGATGCAACATATATAATGCTACACATTCATTTTTATTGTATTCATGCTATTTTTATTAATTTTCTGAGATAAGTTACATTGCTAGTATTTTTTTTTTTAAAAAAAGGTTGGCATTCAGGAAAATGTATCACAAGTACTTATGTTTTTTCAAAATGTCTTTTTGTATCTGCAAATATATTAGTGACTGGGTTAAAAAAATAACGATTTTCACAAACTAGATAATATCAGTATAAGGTTGCTAACCTTTGGGTGCCGTCTGTAAGTCTCCTGGAATTACAACTGATTTCCAGTGATCAGTTCCCCTGGATAAAATGGATGCTTTGGATTGTATGGCATTATACCCTGCTGAAGTTTGGTCCCTCCCCTCCCCAAACTCCACCCTCCCCTGACTGCACCCACAAACTCTCCAGGAATTTCCGAACCCAACCTATATCAATAGCAAGCAAGCGAACGTCCCATAAAGCTTAATTTTTACATACAAACTATCTAAAACAAAACTTATTCATGGACAAGTTATTATTTTTAAAAAACTATTAACCAGTTAAAAAACTGAGTTACTTGATACATGTATTATATATGTTACATTCAGCTGGTCTAGCAGCAAAATACCCAATTCTTCCAATCCTGAGTCAGATCACGGAACGTAATCACTCCCTGTCATCACATATGTGATCGTAAGACATACTTTTGTTCTTTACATATCTATATCAAAGCTTTCTCTTTGGATAGTAGATTATTGATATTCACATTTTTATTATCTTCCATTTCATAGCATGCTTGTATTCACATGAGCTTCATTTAGAGTGGTGTGGCATTTTCCTAAACAGTGCTATTGGCACTATGAAATTCTAGAATTGTTCTGCCCCTGCACACTATTCAGATTTATAAAAGGTCCCCTGAGATTCCTTCTACATTTTCCCCCTTTGAGATATAGTGAGAATTCAGGCATGCTGAAAAATATGTAAATGTCACTCACCAATATATTCATAAAAAGCATGACGGATTGGAACATGGCTGTCTGGATGTTCAGATCTGGCAACACTTATTGAATTTGCAGATTTTGACCCAGTCTACTTAAAAATATATACCTCTGATAGCAGCTAAAATAAACACTGACCTTAAGTCCAGTCCATACCTAGAATAAAAGGAGTCAATACTATCCATTAGCATAACATAGACCATACATGTCCCAGACCCTACATTATTCCTGAAGCTTAATGATGGCATTGTACTGCTGCCAACGAATACAAGAGTTTTACACTGTCAAGGTTTTGTCCCTAACTGACACACAAATGCACAGTATTAAGGCACAATGTGTGGCTGGAACTTGGCTGGGTTTTAAATCCTTGGTCTAAATGCCTCCTGCTTTGTTGCTGGGTGCCAGCCACGTTGGACCAGGAGGCTCTATTGTCCTGTAATGCCGACATACTCCACCTTCACAGGGAGGCCCTGCCCCTCACGCTCCAGTAATGCCAGACGGCGCTTGGATAAGCAGGGCAAGTTTGGCAGGTGGCTGCGCAGGAGGCAGTAAGCGAAAGCAACCCAGCATAGCCAGCCCTGGTGCAGCAACAGAATCCTTGCCTGCCATGTGTCAAACCAAGGAGTGCTTCTGACTTTCATTCATTTCCATACCCAAAATCCATTCGTCCTTGGCTTCGGGAACAAAGGGAGCAAAAGAGTTCTGGACAGGTAGGGACAGGAAGACACAGGGCTCCAGCTATTCCTAGCCATCAGTTCTCTTCATTCACACAAGTACTAATTCCCCCACACAGACAGCTGTTCCAGAAGACCTTCAGCACTTCCAATTCATTCAGCTAATAAGCACACACCACAGGAGCTCACTAATTTCACTGAGTGACAAATCTCTCAGGTTTTGGCACAGGCAACAGTAAGCCTGCATCTTTGCAGCAACTTGTAATCATGCCTTTTTATGTGTTGTAAGAACCAGAATTATAAAGATGTGGGACCAATACTGGGGCTTTTCCTTAAGAACTAGACCTGTAAACTCTCTTAGTCGCTTGGACAAAGAGAGCGATTTCCCTTCTTTCCTATGTCTTACAAGCCCTGTTTACAAGTTCCAGTGAACAGTGTTACAGTGTATACGTCTGTTTGTATAAAAGAGCCAACACATGTTCACTTCACAAATGAAACGGGGGACTGATACCTGGATAAATGTACATTTTCAATCACACGTTCAACTGTACATGCATTGCATGTAACATGAGAATAACTCAACAAACATAAAAAGAAAACTCAAGTGTACATGGATTGTACACACATTCAGTCCACCTTGTGAAGTCAGAAAACTAGAGGAACCCACAGACACGAGGAGTGAGGACCACTGCAAGACATTACAAAGGACAGCTATGGTCAGATATTGCAGGGAAATCTTTTTACTTTATTATAGCAGCAGCACTTCAGGGCAGGATATTTCAACCCTTGCTCCTTGAACCATGTTTCCTATTTAAATCTTCCCCCATACACTTTACCTAACTTTCCCCCATCAAATGACACTTGGATAACCAGGGATATTCCAACGGGAGGCTCACAGAACAGGCAGGAAGTGAGTATCAGCTTCTGAGGGAAGGATCTGAATAAGGGAAACAGCACAGGGCTAAAGGGTTAATCTCCCCTCCCCCAGCAGCACTGCTCTGCTCTCAGCTCCCTGAGGCCCTTTAAAGTGGAAAAAACTGGCAGGAGATTCCATGTCAGGTTCAGTTTGGCTCTGAAAGCAAATGGAGAGATCATGCTGCTTCATGCAAAATGTTACAGTCACAATACACCACCCCCATAGTTTGTCATGGATGTGCTAGGATCCATGCCTGTACAACCTGCATGTATGTGTGTACACCTCTCTGTATGGAAGAGCCACTGCACATTCACTGTACAAATGAAAGCAGGAATCAGTACTTGGATAAATGTGGGGTCACACTTTCAGCTGTAGCAAGATAATTAATGTGTGTATATAAAAAGTTAAATGTACATAGTACACAGATTGCACATATGTTCACTATGACTTGTGAACAGGGCTAATGCCTTTTCCATGTGATATCTCAGATTTATGTAATTAATTTCAGTACAGGCTGCAATAAATCTAGTTCATTGCTTTACTATTACAGTCATAGAAAAGACTCTGTAGAAGAGTAGAAATGCTTTGAATGCTTGGGAGAAGCAGCTCCGTGGAACCAAAATATATATGCCTTAGGATGGAATCTACTGAATACTCCTCCTATGCAATTCCCACCCACTGCAACAAGAATTCATGAGGAACAGTAATAAATAAATGTTATAGACTGGCAGAACTATACAAGGATGGCTCACACACAGTATTTTTTGGGGGGGGGGGGAGCATGTTAGCAGTTTCAACTGTCCATGGTTTTGCACTCCCATGGGGAAATGTAATGTATAAACTAGACGAGGATGAACATAGGCAGTTGAACCTCCTATAAACTTTGTGACATGGCTTTCAGGTGCTACAACTATGGGAACTGCTGCTGGTTAGATCCATAATCTCCATTCTCCAATGCAGGGCAAGTTCATTATTACTAGACCAAACTGAAAACAATTAAACTGAGGCAAGTCATGACTGACTTTAGGTACATTCATAAGAATGAAGGTCTTGGGATGACAAGGGGGCAAAACTATAGTGGGTTGGATACAATGCTCCTGAGAATAGCTAGTTAAGAGGGGATTAGACTAATTCCTGGAGAACAGCTCCATCAGTGGCTACTAAAGTAGTGACAAAAGGGAACCTCCACATTCAGAGGCAGCAGACTTCCAAATACCAGTGCTAGGCTGACACTGTAACCACTACCCCAAACTGGCTCTCACTACCCTGAATCATTTATTTGGCAACAATCAGGTCATAGGTTTTTTTGCTGGGCAGGACGATTCCCTCAGAATGGCTTACTGGAATGAGTGCACAGGGCACCTTCACTTTCTGCATCTAGGAAGGCATATACACTGGTCTATTTCAAAAGGCATATGGCGGAGGGTAGAATGTTCAACAGTTCAGGCTGTGCTGTTTTTATGTTGCCGATTGATTGTTTTATTGTGTTTTATGCATTTACAATTTTTTGTTGCTGAGTTAGCCCCCTTGAGTCTAAAAAGATAAGACAGGGACTAAATGTTTTAAATAAGTAAATGCACAGACTCTCAAAAGAGAAGGCAAAGGGAAACTGTGGCGTTGCTGTTATTCATTCATTCATTTATTTATTTATTTTTCGCATTTATATCCCGCCCTCCCCGCAAGTGGGGAAATCCAAGAAGCCCTCCCAGTCTACCAGAGCAGTAAAGTTATTGGCAGAAATTCCGAGAATCTCCAAAGATCCTATTTGATATTAAGATAACTCTGCTGTTTGAACATCCCTGTCATTTACCTTACCTGACTTACTCTGTCCCTTTCCACATCCTGCTGCCTCCATCCTAGTCAACATGTGAAAAAAGCAAAGTGCTAGAAACCAGTTGATTGCATACAGGCCAATATTTATTTATTTATTTAAAAAAGGATTATAGTAAGTATATTAATGTAGGGAGGGAAGGCAGCATGGTATAGCCCTCAGAAGCTAAGCAGGGTTGGTACTTGGAAGGGAGACCACCAAGGAAGACTCTTCAGAGGAAGGCAATAGCAAACAACTATGCACATACACAGAAATATATTAATGTTTCAAAATGTCCAGTTCATATTTACAAGTAGGAACCTGCAAGAACTTGCGAGAGGCATCTCACTTCCCTGTCTCCCTCTATTTCCTCTTTCCCTTTCCTGAAAGCCCCCATAGTCTCTTCCCTTTTCCTGCTTCCTTCTCTCCTTCAAAGCTGGGCAACCTCAGGCTGGGGGCTGGAGGTCTCTTGCAATCACAACAGATCTCCCAGCTACAAAGAGCAGTTCCCCTTATGGTTGCCAAACTGAAGTTGGGAAATCCTTGGAGATTTGGGGATTGAGCCTGGAAAGGACAAGGTTTCGGTAGGGAAGCAACTTCAGCAGCGTATAATGCCATAAAGTCCACCCTCCAAAGCAGCCATTTTCTCCAGAGGAACTGCTCTCTTTCATCTGGAGAGCAATTGCAATACTGGGTGATCTCCAGCCCCCACCTGGTGTTTGGCAACCCTAGTTCCCCTGGAGGAAATGGCTGCTTTGGAGGGTGAACTCAATGGCATTATACCCCTCTGAGGTCCCTTCCTTCCTCAAGCCTGACTCATCTAGGGTTTCCAGTTCCCAGGTCCCAGTGGGGGCTCCTCAGCTTTTGGGAGCTCTGATCTACTGTGAGCCATCTGGCTGGCAGGAGAAACCCCACCCACAAACAGGGACATTGCCATGCACAAGTAGGAACCTGCAAGGACTTGCGAGAGGCATCTCACTTCCCTGTCTCCCTCTATTTCCTCTTTCCCTTTCCTGAAAGCCCCCATAGTCTCTGGCAGGAGAATGTCCCTGATGCAATAATGTCACCTAAAAGTGGTGTCATCATGTTGCTGACGTCGGGGGGTGATGCTCTAGTTTTTGGGCAAACTCAAACTCTATGGTTTTGTAGGACCTGGCAACCCTAGACTCTTCCCAGGCTCCCCCTCTCCAAATTCTAGGAATTTCTAACTTCTTTCCTTCCTGGCAATACCCATATCCTCTCCCTGCCTCTTACCTTCTCAGCCGTTTACCAACCTGCCTTTTATCTGCCTCCCATCTTCAGCTATATTTATTCTTTATCTATTTCATTTATAGCCCACCTTTCTCCACAGTGGGGACCAAAGCAGCTCATATTATTCTGTTGCCCTCCTTTTTATCCACACAACAACCCTGTGAAGCAGGTTAGGCTGAAAGTATGAGACTGGTCCAAAATTACGCAGTGAGCTTCCACAGGAAGGTGGGGATCCAACCTAGGTTTTCCATACCCTACCCTGAAGCTCTAACCACTACACAGTTAGAAACCACAGTGGGGGAAAACCGACAGGATATAAAAAATCTCTGGTTCAGGATGGTTCATCTCAAAGAGATGAAGGGGTAGCTGTTACTTTCCTACAAGGAAATGGATTAAAATTGTTCTCTGAGACTGTGGCAAATGATAGGGACTGCCTGGTAAAGTTTCCAGGCAGCAAGAGGAAGTTTGTGGGTTTAACATGTATGGGAAACTATAGATGTTTATATACTAATGCTAGAAGTGTCCAAGGTAAAATCGGGGAATTGGAATGCTTGGTGTTGGGGAAAAACATAGACAGTTTGAGAGCCAGTTTGGTGTAGTGGTGCACGGACTTTAACCTGGGAGAACCGGGTTTGATTCCGGACTCCTCCATTTGCACCTTCTGGATGACCTTGGGCAAGCCATAGCTCTGTACCAGCTGTTTTCTCAAGGACAGTTGTCTCAGAGCTCTCTCAGCCCCACCTACCTCACAGGGTGTCTGTTGTGGGGAGGGGAAGGGAAAGGAGTTTGTAAGCCGCTCCGAGACTCCAAGTGAGTGAAGGGCGGGATATAAATCCAATCTCTTCTTCTTCTTCTTCTTCTAGACATTGTGGGTATTTCAGAAACTTGGTGGGATGAGGAAAATCAGTGGAATACAGTGATTCCTGGTTATAAATTATATCGGAAGGATAGGGAGGAGAAAGTTGGAGGTGGGCTGGCTCTTTATGTCAGAGAGGGTATACAGTCCAGTAAGATTGAGAGAGTAGAAGAATTGGATTCACTTCTGGAAATGCTGTGGGTTGAATTAGTGGGCCCAAAAGGAAGCTTAACATTGGGAGTTTGTTATTGCCCACTAAACCAAAAGATAGAAGAGGATTATAAAATGATGAATGAATTAAAGATAGCGGCTAGATGAAATAACTATGTTGTTATAGGTGACTTTAACTACCCACACATTGATTGGGTCAATATGTGTTCAAGTCGGGAAAAAGAGATTGAGTTTCTAGACACTCTCAATGACTATGCTATGGAGCAGATAGGTTACAGAACCTACCGGGGAGAGGTGATCCTGGAGTTGGTCCTAAGTAATGCCCAAGACCAGCTGAGAGATGTTAAAGTGATTGCACCACTTGGGAACAGTGACCATAATGTTATTGAGTTCAACGTTTGTATAAATTTATTTTTATTATTATTTATTTTATTTATTTAATTCAATTTCTAGGCCGCTCTTCCCACACAGCAGGCTCAGAACGGCTTACAAGACTTGGCGAACCAAGATTCACATTATCAATAAAACATTATAAACTTCCATCATTAAAACAATACAGTTAATAAAGTGCTCAATAAAATCTAATGGCATGCAATATCGCTTTCTGATAGGGAGTTGCCCAAAAAGACTGACACAACCACTTTTAACTTTAAAAGGGGTAACTTCTATGATATGAGGGGATATGTGAGGAGAAAACTGAAAGGAAAAATAGAAAGGGTCAAAACCATTGGGGAAGCTTGGAGACTATTTAAAATTACAATTCTAGAGGCTCAGAGAAAATATATACCACGGGTTAGGAAAGGCACAAATAGGTATAGAAAAAAGCCTGCATGGTTAAAAAACAAAGTAATGGAAGCTGTAAAAGGTAAGGAGGATTCCTTTAAGTGGTGGAAAGCTAGTCTCAGTGAGGCTGATAAAAGGGAACACAGGCTGTGGCAAATAAAATGCAAGTCTGCAATCAGGCAGGCAAAAAGTGAATATGAGGAGCATATCACAAAAAACATAAAGACCAGCAGTAAAACTTTCTTCAAATACATTAGAAGTAGGAACCAGTCAGGGAAGCAGTGGGGCCTCTGGATGACCAAGGGGTAAATGGAGTACTGAACGATGATAGGGAAATGGATGAGAAACTGAATGCATTTTTTGCCTCTGTCTTCACTGTGGAAGATGAGAAGTACCTGCCCACTCCAGAACCACTGATTTCAGGAGGGGTGTTGAAAGACCTGAGTCAGACTGAGGTGATGAGAGAGGAGGTCCTATGACTGATAGACAACTTAAAAACAAATAAATCACTGGGCCCAGATGGCATACATCCGAGAGTTCTGAAAGAACTCAAATGTGAACTTGTGGAACTCCTGACAAAAATATGTAATCTTTCCTTAAAATCTGCCTCCATTCCTGAGGACTGGAAGGTAGCAAATGTCATTCCTCTCTTTAAAAAGGGTTCCAGAGGAGATCTGGGAAATTACAGGTCAGTCAGTCTGACATCGATACCGGTTGAGTTGGTGGAAACTGTTATTAAGGAAATAATTAGTAGGCACATTGATGAACAAAATCTATTGAGGAAGACTCAGCATGGGTTCTGTAAGGGAAGATCTTGTCTCACTAACCAGTTAGTGTTCTTTGAGGGAGTAAACAAACATGTGGACAAGGGGGACCCAATAGATGTTGTTTACCTTGACTTCCAGAAAGCTTTTGATAAAGTTCCTCGTCAAAGGCTCCTAAGAAAGCTCAATAGGCATGGGATAAAAGGACAAGTCCTTTTGTGGATGAAACTGGCTAATTAAAAGGAAGCAGAGAGTGAGTACAAATGGGCAATTTTCTCAGTGGAGGGAGGTAAGCAGTGGGGTACCGCAGGGATCAGTACTTGGTCCCATTCTTTTTAACTTGTTTATTAATGATTTGGAGTTGGGAGTAAGCAGTGAAGTGGCTAAATTTGCAGATGACACGAAATTGTTCAGGGAGGTGAGAACCAGAGAGGATTGTGAGGCACTCCAAAGGGATCTGTCGAGGATGGGCGAGTGGGCTTTAATGTGGCCAAGTGCAAAGTGATTCACATTGGAGCCAAAAATCCTAACTATAAATACATGTTGATGGAGTCCGAACTGGCAGAGACTGACCAAGAGAGAGATCTTGGAATCGTAGTAGATAACTCAATGAAAATGTCGAGACAGTGTGTGACTGCAATGAAAAAGGCCTACACTATGTTGGGGGTATTAGGAAGGGAATTGAAAACAAATCAGCCAGTATCATAATGCCCTTGTATAAATCGATGGTGCGACCTCATTTGGAGTACTGTGTACAGTTCTGGTCGCCACACCTCAAAAAAATATTATAGCATTGGAAAAAGTGCAGAAAAGGGCATCTAGAATGATAAAAGGAACACTTTCCCTATGAAGAAAGGTTGAAGCGCTTGGGGCTCTTTAGCTTGGAGAAATGATGGCTGAGGGGTGACATGATCGAGGTTTATAAAATTATGCACGGGATAGAGCATGTAGAGAAAGAAGTACTTTTCTCTCTTTCTCACAATACAAGACCTCGTGGGCACTCCATGAAATTGCTGAGCAGTAGGGTTAGAACAGATAAAAGGAAGTACTTCTTCACCCAAAGAGTGATTAACATGTAGAACTCACTGCCACAGGAGGTGGTGGTGGCTACAAGCATGGACAGCTTCAAGAGGGAATTAGATAAACATATGGAGCAGAGGTCCATCAGTGGCTATTAGTCACAAAGTATAGATAGGAACTCTCAGTCTGGGGCAAGTGATGCTCTGTATTCTTGGTGCTTGACAGGGGGGGCAACAGTGGGAGGGCTTCTAGTGTCCTGCCCCCATTGCTGGACCTTCTGAGGGCACCTGGTGTTTTTGGCCATTGTGTGACAGACTGGATGGGCCACTGGTCCGATCCAACATTGTCATCTCTTATGTTCTTATGTACACCACACTGGCTTTCATAGGGTGGCTGTTGTGGAGCAGTAGCAAGCAGCCAGGTCTAGCTGAGTCATGGAAGTCGGGTGGTATCAAGTTACCCAGAGGTTGCTTCCAGGTGGCCTAGGGTTGCCAGCCTCCTTGTGGAACCTGGAAACATCCCAGAATTACAACTGAACTCCAGACAATACTTTCTCCCCCTGGAGAAAATAACTGTTTTGGAGGGTGGACTCAGTGGCATGATATTCAGCAGATACCTCTCCCTGACCTCAGACCCTTCCCTCCTCAGACTCTACCCCAAAATCCCCAGGAATTTTCCAACTGGAGCTGGCAATTCTAGCCAGGCCTGACCCCAAGGAGACCTTTCTCAACGTTCAAAATAGGCCTGGAAAGGACCCTGCCCCCTGCCCCTATCTTTTACTGACAGAGCCAAGCTTGGAATGCTGTGGTTGCCTAGCAACAGCCACTGAGGGAATCTGTTGCTTAAAGTTACAGGCACATCTTTTATTCATTGGGGGGGGGGGTTAAAGTTGCCTGGTGGTTTGTTTGTTTTTTAGATATCACATTTAACTGCAGGCCTAGAGCCATTTTCAGGTTTTTAGAAAGATCTCCCTTGCCCTTTACAACTCCATTCATTGGATTTAAGTATCTAAATATATCTTGACTTTGCTATTATAATATAAAATGGAATTATGCTCTGCCTCTCCAAAAATGAAGAAGAGGAGGAGGAAGAGATTCAATTTATACCCCACCCTTCACTCAGAGTCTCACAGCAGTTTACAAACTCCCCTCCCCACAACAGACACTCTGTGAAGTAGGTGGGGCTAAGAGAGTTCTTTCGAGAACTGCTCTTTCAAGAACAGCTCTGACAGAACTATGGTTTGCTCAAGGTCATCCAGCAGCTGCAAGTGAAGGAGTGGGGAATCAAACCCAATTCTCCCAGATTAGAGTCCGCACACTTAACCATTACACCATACTAGCTTTCGGAGGAGGCTCAAGTTAAAACAATATGACAAAAACAACAACGTTTTTAATATCAAAAGGAAGCAGTCAGCACAAAACCAACATTAAACCACTGATGACCAAACAAGGACCCAGTGCATACCCCTACTACTAATGTAGACCCATGAGACTAAAGCAGAACCAATAACTAAACCATCTATCTCTCCGATAGAATCTTCTCCTCCCTAAGAACCACACATTCTTGTGAAATCAATTACTTCTTTTGTTATCTGCTAGCTGTCCCCAGGGCAAGGACCAAGCTTTCTTCTGCCTGTTTGTATACTCTCAGACATGGTTGGCTACCTTTTGTTACCTTAGATTATATACCAGTAGATATTTTTTCAGATTAAAATACCACTTTCAATAAAATACATGTTTTGTTGTGCAATAAATACTGTGTATATGATTTGGGGGTTTTATTAAGGAGGTGAGAAAACACTGATTATCATGCCGCACACTGTAGCTGATAGATCTAGTTTGGTATTTGTTGAAGCACTACATTCATCGGGCGATGAAGCCTTGCAATAAAGAGGAACTAATGGAAGCAATTAGCAAAGAACACCTGTCGGTAGAAGACTGCAACCTCTATATTGACCATAGCCAGAAATTGTTCCCAGTTGTTATTCACAACAATGGAAGGCCTCTGGACTGTGAATGGAAGCAATGATGGACTGCAATAAAATGTGCAAATGAGTTTTCACATTGTCCAGTAAAATTCTATGACTTTGTCAATCTGTGTTGACACAGACCAACACATGGCTAAACAATAAAATAATGTAACTGGTGGGGCTACTTGTCACTGGGGTTGCCAACTGACCAGAAAAAAAACAGCTTGGTAATTAATTTTATCAGGACACCATTGCTTATCAAAACTAGGCAAATTTGTGCTTTCCTCTCCTGCCTGTCATCTCCCCTGACTTTATTTTTAAAATATTTCTCAGTTTTTCCTATTAAATGTGAGTACTGGATGGAGATCAAGAAGCCATTTTGCATGCAGGCCAGTGGGGCACGACACTTAAAATGGCTGCTGCGTATGCTGGAGGCCCCCAATGGGTACAGGACCAAGTGGTGCAGTCCGAGGAGCAGCTTCCTTCTGGCACAATACAGTGCTTTCTCCCCCTGCTCATTCAAGCAGTGGCTGGGATCAGGAAGGGTTGGCAGGATGACTCCTGCTGGGAATGGGTGAGTAGCATCCCTCCCTGAATCTCTTCTTCCATCTGATTTCTCTTTGCAGCCACTCATGCAAAACAAAACAAAAACAAACAAAACACTGAGTTGTTAGCGCTATTGGTGTTTATTTCTGTTCAAAGGCTTTTGCAAATCCAGTGAGCAGGGCATTTCAGAATTTCAGCGATGATCAGTCTGATCACAATCATATTTACCCAGTAGTCAGTCCCTGGCTTTGGGATTTGTTCTCATGTAGCATACGAAGCTGCCTAATACTTAGGGAGTCCTTTGTTCCATCTAGTCCCACCTGTCCGCTCTGACTGGCAGTGGATTTCAGGTCACAACCATTTTCAGTCATGCTACTGTAGGGGTTAGTCTCGTGCAGCAAAATAAAACAGGTGTTCAGTGGCATCTTACAGATGAACATAGCATATTCCAGCATAAACCTTCATGAGTCAGACCTCAGTTCATTAGATGCATCACATGCAGGTATGGACATGCTAATGCCCATTTCAAGGCAAGTACATACAATTAGAGAATCACAGCCACAATATAAGGGGGAAAGGAACAAAAAGGCTGTGTGTGTGCTGCTACAAATTTTATACAAAGAAACCTTAAGAAAACTAACACCACTATTACAGTACTATAATAAGTCTATACAGAGGTACTCTATTGTAGATATATTAGCATACGTCTGACAAGATGTAAAATGTAACCAGCCCAGCAGTGATAAGTAAAGTCTCATCTATACCCCGTTTTGGATTGTTAAATACCTATGGGAAGGCTTGTTCAGTTTGCCTCGTGATTGACATTATCACCAATTCTTAACCACTTCTGGTCTCTCATGTTCCGGTTTTGGTTGAAGATCTGAGATCTAAACAAGATATTATTCCAGAGATTCTCGTTGGTGGTAGATCTCAGACTTCCTAGAATTTTGTCCATGTCCTCAGAATAGACAAGCTGGAAGGTCACCCATGGAACTGGACAAGCCAGCACCCTGGGACCATCTGTAGTAGAATCCAAGCTGAAATGGATACAAGAGATTTTATCCACAAAGTATTGAGCAAAATGATTGCAATGGGCTGGAGAATGGCCCACCTCCTTCTGTAGATCAGAACCTAATAGGCCCCTGACCACCCAAAGAGTTCCACAGGTCGACACTTTGCTGATGCAGTGGTGGTGGAGAAATATAGTTTCTTTGCCACCATAACTGCCATGGAATATGCTGTAAAATGAGCCTTGCTGGATTCACCCAGAGTCTTTCTCTACTGTTGCTTTAGCCATCTCCCTTGTGTTTTCACTGTCCACTGATCCTTAGTAAACCCAGTGACTGCCCAGGATTTTAGACCTGAGAGGGTACATAGGAGTGGTTGTGTCAATTGTCCAGGTCCTTTCCTCATTCCAAAGGCCAGCCAGGGCATCTATGCCATCTGTGAGCTAGTTTGATCCATCAGGTTGCAGGGGCAGCTCATCATAATCAATCCCCACCCCTGCAGAATCTTGGTATCCCTGTCCACCTAATGTCCAGCAAGTAGTGATCTGTCCATGACAAGGGGACCATTCTTGCCCAGAGCAGAACACCAAATCAAGAGCAGAAAGTAGCAGAAAGAGGCCTGTTGTAAATCCTGTTTTAATAATTCAGATGTCTGTCCCTGTGTCTGGAATAGGACCACGTAAGAACTGGACAAACATCTTATAAAATGTAGGAAATTTATTCCTACAACAATGCATACTCATATTTATCACAGCTACATGAAGATGCTGGTTAAGTTATCCCCACCAAATCATAAGCCACTATCTATTGATAGTGGGGGTTTTCTGTCTTGCCAGAGGTCCTCCAAAATTCTGGATATTCATTCCTTAGCACCTCTCCAGATTCTGTACTCTGGCTCTCCTGTGGCTGATGCAGCTGCTACAGAGGGCTAAACTGTGTATTCCATATTATCCAGACTAACCACAGTAGACTCTGCTTCAACAAACTCTCTCTCTTCCACTGGATTATGAGTATTACCCTCATGGAGTACAGCATCCAGTACCAACTCCTGTGACTAAGAAGGAGAAAGGATCAATATGCTGATAAGTGCCCTCTGATGAGAATCAGCAGCAGAGGAGGGAAGCAAAAGGAACTGCATAGACAGAGAAAACAGATGACATCATCAGCCGGCATCCACTCTGATGGCACGAGCAACAGGCATCCCCTCTGGACAGTGGTTGGGTCATCTGCACTGTGCAACCCCTGACACCTCCCTGCAGAAACCACCTGTAAAAATACAGAGCCTCTTTCATTCCTGACTGTCCCTTGGCCAAGTGGTGCCCACTTCTCCTCCTGCTGCAAGCTACTTTTGGATACACCCATCATGTGGGCATCATTGCAGGGTCCCTTCTGTTAGTGATCAAATGACACAGAAGAGCTATGGTGAAGAAAATTAGTTCTTTTATACTTTAGCCTGCTTTTCATTATGGGGGGAAACTTCCCCTTCCTACAGAGTGCCGCAGGATTCACTTATCCTGGTAAACTCATAATTTGCCATGTTCTTCCCACACTGAAAGATTCCTGGCCAGCACCCATCCCCTGGGACCAGAGCACCACTAAGGACTCAATGACAAAGCACTTTCCCCAGAAAGCAGATGTTCAAGAATAGTTTGGTGCCAGTTCATAAGCTTCTCTCATCTGTCTTTTCATCTGTTTAAACAGCCTCTACAGTTTCCTGATGCAAGCGTTGTAGCTGTAGAGAGCCCAAATGCAACATTTATTGGCAATTTTGGTGATTTTCCATATAGCAAGTTTCAGATCCTATGCATTTGTATAACAAGACATGCTGCTCAGGTAAAGTTTTTGGCTTATTTATCTATAATATTTAGATCCCATCTGATCTCCTTAGACTCAAGGAAGTTCTCAAGGCACAACTTAAAAGGACACAACATAATAGTCCACTAACAAGTTCAAACAGCCCAAAGATTTAAAAGGCAGTCAAATCTGCCAAAACAGTTTACCCTCCACCTAATGCACTCTGAAATAAAACTGTCCTTTATAAATGTTGCAGTGAAGGTGGTACTCTGGCAGGACATTCCAGAGGACTGGATTTATCACAGAAAAAGTCTGTGGCCTAACTATTGTTATACAGACAATGTTAAAAGAGGGCACCACAAGTAGAAAGCTGTCTGAGGGAGGTCACTAGCATGTGGGAGTATACCGATGCAGTTTGGATAAACTCATCCTGTCAACCAATGCCCCAAGGAAGGTTTGGAATTTATGTGTGATATGCCAATGCTTCAGTAAATCTGTAATCTTTATGGGGGGGAACATACTGTGGGCGTGATCATACGCACCCATTAGCCTTGCGAGAGGGACAATTCACTGGCGGATCAAAGCAGCGCGATCACACCAGCACATCTGGGAGGCATCGCGCAACTGTTGGCAAGCCATTGCAAACCGTTTTGATCCACCAGAGAAGTGGAGTAAAAAACTACTAGGTAAACTCCAGTATCAAACGGGTTGCTGCAGCCCACACCCAGACTTTCCCCATGTGATCACTCCAGCGTGGAAGTGTGGCGTTGGGGATAGTCTGATTGCACGCTATCCCAATGCCATGCTGTTGTTTTCCCCCCTTCTCAATGTGCACATCATCAAAAGCCTTAGGGTGGAGGAGCGATTCGTCAATCCCCTGTTTAAGCAAATCAGAAACCAACCACACACAAAAAAACCTCGCCCTCAGTTGCGCCTGATCATGCAGCGGCGAGTTGTGCCAACAGGTCCACAGACCTGTGTGATCACGCAACTGCAGGGCAAATTGCTCCGGGGCAAAATAGCCTCGCTTCTCCTCCAGATTATCTCGCTTGTGTGGCCACGGCCTGTGTGTTCTTTAAATTTTAATGTCCTCTTTTAAGGAAGCCAAATCTCAAAATGATATCACTGAAGTAATTATTATCATTAGTAATGATAAGCCTTGGTAGCTCTTGTAAAATGATCTCTTAGAGTAAAATATTTAAAAATTCTCTCTTCTGTGCAAATCAGCAGACAGCATTCTCACTGATACAGCATTTCTTAGTGGCCCCTGTCAAATTAATGAGTTTTCATTGGTATGTTTCAGTTCTAGGTTGCTCACTTTAGTTAATACCACCATTTTGCCCATCTATACAAGCCAGTTCCTAATTTCCATGGCACTCTTCTATGTCCAAACAATGGAAGCCTGATGGGGCTACATAGCTGAAGGACATGGCGAAGCAAAAGGAAGTAGATGATTATCAGGGATTCTGTCATGTCTGGGTGGAGAGATTCATCAGACTATGTTCAGATGATTTCCCAGAAAAGATGCATCATCAGAAATCTTGGGTTGGTAAGACTTTTTATTGGAGATATACATGAATTTACAGTCATCTTACTTGTCACAATGTTCCCTACCCTAATTATCTCTTAGGTTAGAACCCCCTTGTGCTGAAGAGGTGGTGCATTAGTCCAGAGGTGGTGCATTAGTCCAGGACTTTGTGCTGAAGAGGTGGTGCATTAGTCCAGTTGCCAAAGCTGGGGATCCCATCCCCTCTTTTTTCTATTTTCCTCCTTTTCCTCTGTCTTTCTCTCTTTCCTTCTTGTTCTGCTGTGTCCTCCAGCCTTTTTGTCATGTCTTCTCTATCCTTGACATTATTTTTGTTCTCTTGTTTTCACTCTCCATCTCTCCTCAGCTCTACTTTC